>JASDDO010000029.1:293776801-294126035 GCA_030015575.1 Agapanthus africanus
TAACTCTAGAATTGGCAGTGTTACTTACCGCTCACGTAGGGGTCTAGGGATGTGGGTTTGGCTATTCATCACGACCGTAGAATCCATGTTTTATACAGGCTCGTATTAAAACACGGACGTCCTAGTATATCCAATATTTCATATGTGTTCTTCTACTGAAATGTTCTGTGATGAGATCATATTACTGCCTGAGACGAATGTTTATATTATATATATGAGATATATATTATATATTGTTGATTTCGTTTCAAAAGTGATGCTTGTGAAGGATAATAAAATGGGACTTCATTAATGAGATTAATGAAATAAAAGAAACCTAAATATGTTGTAGAAACTTGTTTAAAAACTGGTAGCTCTAGTTCTTGCTTTGCATAGCGGTGTTCCTTGTAGAACATCCAGCACCTTATTCGATAAGGAAAGAGCGGAGATCCCTTCACCGGGAGTGACCTTTTTAGCGAAACTAGTAGATACTGCATACTCGTTTTGTCTTTTCATTGCTTCTATAGTTTTTGCTTTGCATAGTGGTATTTATGAAATATCCTGCACCTTCTTCGATAAGGAAAGAGGCGACGATCCCTTCACCGGGAGTGACCTCTTTAGCAAAACTAGAAAAGCCTAAAAAACACTCCATTTTAAAATCACTCGATTATACAACGATATCAAGTTCATTATGCAAAAGGTTTTCTTAAAAACCTATCGTAGCCCTCCGTCATTTCAGATAAGTACTACTTAGTTTTCGTGCTGCGTTTGTTCACCTTATCCAAGGCGTAGTGTGCGGTAGCTAATTAGTACTTATCTGTAAAAGCATATGATGCGATTAAGTTAGGATAGTCGTGCGACTTTGTTGACCTTAGCCAAGGGTCGTGCGTATGGGTTTAATTCAGTCGGGAAATGACGGGTTGAACTTGGCTAGCACTTATAATTTTTTGACCTTAGCCAAGGTCATAAGTTGTTAGGGCAAAACATTATTGGGAATTTCAAGTGTTGAAATTTTCAATGAGATTGGATACCTTCTATGAGATAGTTGGATCCCGATACCCGCTGCGAGTAAGAGTTAATCCTGAGAGAGTTTTACACATTACAATTAGCCGATCAAGTAGGTGTCTAGAAAGGTGTTAACGGGGTTACGCCCTTGGGAAATCGAGGTTTACATTAATTAGGTCCGTGCGAAAGCACGGGGAACCTCGCTCAAAGTACCGACACTGGCCTGGCTGAAAGATTGGCAAACTTGTAGGGTGTAATTAATCCCAGCTAGTCTTTCCGTTTAGGGTTTGAAGGAAGATTTGACTAAACAGTGGAAGACATCTTGATTAGATATATTAGATAACGAATCTAATCTTGCAAGAGCATACGCTGAGTGTTTTCTTCTCTCTCTCTCTCCTGGTAGGGACCATATGATGCCTTAATCAAATTAATAATACAGATGTATTGACCGAACCCGCTTGTTATTCTGAGCTGGGGAACGTTGGTCCCACTCTAACTTATAATTGTTATAAGAAAGAGCAGGAAATAGGGGATTACCAGAATTCCCGTGCCGCCCAAACGAAGAAAATGCAAGCTGATGCATCTTCTTCGGGTGTGTTCATTACCGAGAACTGTTTCTCAGTATCCTTTACGTCCTGAGTATGAGATACCAGATCAGGATCCCACATATGTAATTTGTTACATGGGCTACAGAAAGATAGAGAACTGAGAATGGGTGACATATTTCATGAGATAGAAATGGTGCAAGTGTTGCAGCCAAGTCTATTGGTAGTTATCATCCTGTATTAGCAAATACATTGATTCTGAATGAATATTATTAGATACCGAACCTGATATACAACATCATATCAGTATCTTTATTAGTAAAGAAGGATATAATTTTGTATTGTTGGATAATGTTTTGAAAATTTGCTATATCAAGAGTTGATCGGTTCAGACACGTTATTTAAAAGCCTTGACGTTCTAAATCAAACTACAGTTCTTAGTATACAGAACACACACAAGAGTAATAGTTCAGAAATGAACGAATCCTTCTTCAGGCATTGTAGACTAGGTGATATCAATGCGACCCGACTAGCTAACTTACATTTAGATGCATATTTAAATTAGTTTGAATTTACATCATGTGAAACTTGCCGGCCATATCATAAAGATAAAATGAGCACAGCTTTGTTTATTGGAAATAGAGAAAGAGTTAGTGGACTCTTAGGATTGATACATGCTGATGTATGAAGGTCCCCTATCTACACATGCCAAGTCCGGTTCTTTGTACTTCATTACATTCACTGATTATCTCTCAAGATTCGGATATATGTTCCTGTTGAAACACAAGTCTGAACTTTTTAAGAAATTCAATGACTATGACTTAGAAGTAGAGAACCAAAAACAGGTATAAGTATTATGTCCTTTGATGAGATCAGGGAGGAGAATACTTAAGCACAGAATTCCTGGACTATTCTAAAGGAGAATGAAATTCTCTCTCAGCATTACTCCTCCGCATACACCATAGCACGATGGTATATCGGGGCGGAGCAATAGCACCTTATGTGATATGGTGTGCTCTATGATGAGTAATACTGAGTTTCTTATTTCCTTTTGGGAGTTATGCACTTGAGAAGCTGCATACTTATTGAATATGGTTCAAATCAAATCAGTTGCCTACCACTTCATATGTGATAAGGTAAGAGCCCATATCTTAAGATTGTTAAGATTTTGGGTTGTCCGGCCTATGTCTAAAAAGCAAAATCCGGACAAGCTCGAGGAAAAGTTAGATCTATGGAAGATTGTTGGATATCCGTAGCATACACAAGGGAATATCTTCTACCAAACTGAGGAACAAAAAATATTTTGTTTCTCAACATGCCACCTTTGTGAAAAGGAATTTCTTGTGAAAAATTAGTGGTCATGAGGTAGAACTGGAAGGAGTTTCAGCTATACAAACTGCTGCTGATGATTTGGTAGAACCAAAAGATTCAATAGATTCTAACAAATCTCAGCCTCTCCGCCGATCTAGTAGGGTTCCTCACCCACCTGAGAGATACTTCGGTTTCTTTATGACAGTGGGAGCAAGGATTGCAACATGAGATGATGACCCAACTTGTTTCGAGCAGGCCATCAGGAGCGGGACTCTGTAAGAATGGCTGGATGCTTAGTGATCTGTGATGGAATCCTTATACACCAACAAAGTATGGGCTTTGGTTGCTTTATCTGAAAGGTTAAATCCCCACCAGGAGCAAGTATATCTTGAGAAGATTACTTGGTGTACATGGAAAAGTTGAGACTTTCAAAGCTATGCTTAAGTCCATCCAGATCCTTCTTGCCACTGCTGCATACCATGACTATGATATCTGGTGGTTGGGTGTCATGACTGCTTTTGTAAATGATGTTTTGGAAGAGAGCGTCTATAAGTACACAGCCAGAGGACTTCGTAGACAGTGGGAGCAGCGGAAACGTGTGCAAGTTGTTTTATGCAATAAAGCAGGCATCGCGGAGTTGGAACATCTGTTTTGATGTGGTAGTCAAAGAGTTTGACTTCATCAAAATGGTAGATGAACCTTGTATATACAAAAAGGTAGTAGAGAGTATGGTGGTGATCCTCGTAGAGTACGTGGATGACATACTCTTGATAAGGAAGGAGTTTCCTATGCTACACTCGGTCAATCTCCACTTATCACAAGAATTCTCAATATAGGATCAAAGTGATACCTCCAAAATCCTGGGTTTTGATCTATGAGATAGATCTAATTGGATGTTAGGATACTCACTAGTTGTAGTTAGTTGGTATCAATCGATCCTGGAGAGAATCATAGGAATGGTTCCAGGGTGGTAAGGTCGACTGAATGTCAGTCGCAGGCATTGTCTTTACCCTCAGTGAAGAGACGGTATGTTGGATACCGTGACTTACTAGACGATTAAAGGCAAGATACATCGTTACCAAGGATGCTACTAAAGAGACAGTCTGGATATATAAGTTCATGAGATGAACTTCGTTCCAACCATTATGTGACAATGGAGTTGTGGCTTATGCCAAGGAACCCCCGTCCCATCAGAAATCCGGATATAATTCTTAGGCAGTATAACCTGATCATGGAGATGGTTGATCTCCAGGGAGATTGAGGTTTGGAGAGTAGACACAGAAGACAATAGCGCGGATCCACTCACAAAGGCCTTTTCCCAGTAAAGACTTTTATAGGATGGTTGAGTATGAGATACTTCAACCATAACTAATTGTTGGGTATGTTATACCACTACAATAGATGGCCCTAGTGCAAGTGGGAGATTGTTAGTTATATGTATGCCCTAGAGGCCATTACTGTACATATGATGTATATTGTAATGGATGCTTGGACATATATAGGGAGGACTTTCTTGCTCGACATGATAGTATCTATCTGGTTGTACTTTATCTTAGCATGTACTCTGATTGTCTCTATGTTACATGTTGGTAAAGCCCTTAGGATATGTACTCGACTACTGGGACATGATGAGATCATACTAGTGGGGCCACGATAGTCGACGAGTATATCCTATAACTGTTCCTAGTCGAGGGTGTATCGAGATAGGGCATCGATACACGTAGCGTATACGCATCTTGACCCATATGATAGACGATGGATGATCCCATATCCATCGGTGTTTGACATCAAGGATGGTGTACGGGTGCTCAGTAGAGACTGAGTACACTGGACCGACTCGCCGAGAACTCCCAGATGATATTATACCTCACGTCAGATGGCGGTTCTCTGGTGACAATAGTACAGGTTAGTCTGTAGACCCGAAATCATCATAGAGTCTTGTATGATTCCCACTGTGCTTTGATTTCCATCATACCACGTCCAAGAGGGCATGCAAAACGGTGGCTTTTCGGTACAGTCCCGAATCACATGGAGCCAATGAGCGATAGGAGGGGATTCGTTTCTCCCGGTATAGGGAATTGATGTTGCGCTGGGTTCGATTGGCTATAACTAGAAATCCCTAGCCAGGGTTGCTGAGATTTACCGGTAAGTGTTATCAGTAGTTTCTCGAATTGTTATAGACCTTAAATCGACATGACTTATCAAGTTACCGAGGTCTGACGTTTACCACACCTAGGCGAGATATGCGACATATCAGACGAAGAGACCAGACTCTACGGGAGTGTTACTGATTGGATTCGCAGGAGAATGTACAGGCTTGCTTATTGATCTTCTGATCGCTCAATACCTGGGTGGCTGTTATGTTTAGCTGACCGCTTGCAGCTTGTGGGTGTTTGATATGATCATCACCTACTGCCGGCGTATTAACGATTCTTCATAGTCCTACACAAAGGTTTCTTGGCTCAGGCAAAAATGGAGTAGGAGCACATATATGATATGTCCAGGACCAAGAACAATACGTGTATGTGATACCGTATTAGATTCTCGCGATATGAGATATCGGCCAGGTATATGTGATATAGCCGGGTCATCGGATCAAGTGTTATTAATCGGTTATTTGTGAAATAGCCGGATTATCGGATCAAGTGTTGATTTGATAATTTAATGTATAATTATTATATTTGATATATTAAATTGCATTAACTAATATAGGCTCGCTTTATTGATTCATTTTCTCATCGGGTAATACATTGATATATATGCGATATATGTTAATTGTATTATTTTATTTTGTTACAATAAATATTATATATATGATATATAATACTGTAACAAGTTATGATTACTAATGCAACATGATTAGTGGAGATTAAACATGCTTAGGGTTAGATTTGGGTTAATATTTTCTAGAAGCTTATAGAAGTTTATACTTTGTTTCTTGCAAGGATATTTGTGTTGATATTTTGTAAGATATTTCCAAACCCAACCCACACCCTTTAACCCTAGTTAACTCTCTACAAAGGTTAGCCTTTTCTTTGGTCAACCATGGTTGCATTTTGTAGTTATCATAACAATTTATTATTCATCACAAAAGGATTATTATTCATTCATTCTTCTTCTTCCTCCTTGCAAAGCTTTCTAGTTTTGGGTTTTGTGATAGATTAGTGTGAGATTATGATAATAAATGAGAGCTAAAATGCTACTTCATCATCCTAATCTATCCTAACCATTTAGATTAGGGTGTTCACTCCATTTGTGTGTGAGAGATTGTGTTAATGAAAGTTCAAGGTAGATCATCTTAGTTATCGAAGATCGGAAGCAAGTATGCATCATTCTCTTCGTGGAGCCTCTCTAGAGTCCAGGTACATGATGATCGCAGTGAAGGGACCTCAACATGGAGCTTATGAACCAAAGGAACGGACTACAAAGCTTGTAATCCCAAACTCTTAGATGTTAAACTGTTTAACATACTTTGTTTCGCCTAATCTCTAGTTTAAAGATCCGTGTTAAGGTTGTTCGGCACGTCTTAATTTTAAATCGGGAATGGTTGATGCCTTGTAGAACCTTGTGAGTGTGCCTAGTAATCCTACACTTTTTGATGTGTATTGTCCATCGATACAAGCGAGAGGCATTTGGCAATAACACAGTTAATATCCCACATTTTGCGGATCTCCCTATCCGCCACAGAAGATTCAAAGCCTGGCCTGGGAGGCGCTGAGGCAGTGAGGAAATATGATATTTTATCATATGTGAGAGCAATGTTAATGTTACTCAACCAGTCTTTATAGTTCGGCCCGATAAGCTTATTTTTCTCTAATAGCAGCTTAAGTCCAGTCATGGTTATCTGCCATTAGGAGAGAGAAAAGAATACACTCAGCGAAAGCTCTTGCAAAGATCAGATTGTTTATTATTTTATCTAATCGATGTCTCCCACTTTTTTTTATCAAATTTTCCTTTAAACCTTAAAAATAAAATTAGCCATGATTAATTACATTCTACAATCTTGCTAACCGTTCAGCCAGGCCAGTGCCGGTACTTTGAGGGAGGTTCCCCGTGCTTTCGCACGGACCTAATTAGAATAAAACTCATTTTCCCATAGGCGTAGCCCCACTGAAACCTTTCTCGACACCTAATGGGTTATCTAATTATAAAGTACAAAACTCTCCTGGGAGCAACTCTTGCTCACAGTAGGATCGGGATCCTACTATCACATAGAAGGTATGCAATCTCATTGAAAATTTCAACTCTTGAAACTCCTTATTTGGTTTTTACCCCTAACACTCATGATCTTAACTATAGTCAACATATCATAAGTACCAGTCAAGTTCTTCCCATCATTTCATGATAAACTAGACCTACCCATATGACCCATAAATATAGTCAACATAATCATATGAATGTCCTAACTAGTCGCATCATATGCGGTGTAGGAAGACATCACTTAGCTACCATACACTGCGCCTTAACAAAATTCAAAATACGCAGCACGAATACTAAGTACTCTACTTTCTAAAATGACGGAGGGCTGCGAATAGTTTTTAAGAAAACCTCTTAACGCTTTGAACTTGATATTGTTATAGAATCAAATGGTTTTAAAAAGGAGTGGCTTAAGCTCCGCACTTTGAAAACTTGCTTTTTCATAAAAAGCCGAGTAGGATTCAAATCCGATTCTAAAACATTTTTTGGTTCATTTTTCTTCAGATTAATCTCATTTATGTAGTCCCATCATTTAAGTCCTAAAGCCATCACAGAAAAGAAACGAAAATAGAACGTACTCTTATGCCATCTTCATTCGCCATAATGTCCCGTTATGTACTGTTAGGTTACTTAACTAACGGCATAGCGGGGCGGGACTAGTGTGGATGCAAAACATAAGCAACGTTTATTATATATCAAATATATAATACACCATTCTCCTCAGCATATAAAGTGATCACATAACAGAATATCAACAGCAGAAGCACATATATGAAAATATAGGATATACTAGGAGGTCCGTATTTTGTATTTAGACAACAATATAATATACGGATTCCACGGTCGTGATGAATAACCAAGCCCACACCCCTAGACCCCTACGAGAGTGGCAAGTGACCCTACAATTCTAGAGTTTAGGAGAACTGGCCTCGACACCTCGAGATGGCTTCCCACTAAACCCTAGAACCCGGTTACTTGTGCTTCCCTCCTTGGGTCTATCATAATGCGGAAAAGTAAATAATATACAACAAAGGCGACATCATCCTCAACCCGGAAGTGCCCCAATAAAAGAAAATTACATGCAATGAATTTTACATGATTGAAAATAAAAACTCTCATCTCACATAAAAACCCTGGCCATTCAATCATGATCATCCTGTACATCATATCTCCGCAATACATAACATCACATGTCATCAACATAAGTAAGTATGCGTACCCCAATTATCGTTGATGTATAGCAACGAAACCGGCGATACACTACATACTACACTTACGGTCACAGAAAAGAAAGTGAAAAACAATAACAATTAGGATTATCACTTTCACAAATATCCAGACGATGTTAAACGTTTCGATTGAATCAACAAACACTCATAAATTACCCCGAGAGCTCAACACTTGAGTAAAGTTAAAATATCCAAAACATGCCATGGTGTCTATGGACCAACCGTAGAAGGGTCAACCCTACCCTCACTTATGGTGCCACGGAACGACGGCAAACCATAAAGTTTGGCCATGGTTCCATGGTCATAGGATCGAGTTAGGGTTGCGTTCTTCTAGAGGGTCCATAGGGATACTTGCACGATCTTCCGAATATGTTCAACTTGGGAAATTCCAACACATGAAAATTTCCAGCGAGAGTAATGAGGTGGTGTGTGATATTCATTCGAACTGTTAAACGTCGTCCAAGATACCAAAACAATGATAAAATTACGACTACGAAATACTATGAATTAGTACCTAAACAAAATAAACATCACATGAAATTTTGGGCTAAACAAACAATACCTGAAACCCCAAAACCTACAGACCAGAGCACAGAAGAAAACCGAGGCGAAATAGGGCACTTTGGGCCGGCCTGCTTGGTTTTTCAGGGGTTCTCATCGGGTGAAATCCGATGGAACAGCCTCAATTTTCTTCTGTGTTCTATATGCATCATACGCAAGTTTCTGCAGTTGCTAAAATAATTTTTAAAGACCGTTTAAAAATCGACAGAGAGCACATTCTAGGGTTTCATAATATCGTATGTTCCAGAGTTGTTTTGATTTATAATATTTAACATCGTCAAAATTTCTAGCTTGGCGCTGATACCACTGTAGGTATTCCTTAGCACCATGCCTAAGCTTTAGGTTGCATCATACATGCTATATTAAAAATTTTGGGGGTGCTAAGTAATACCAATCATGAATCGAACTAGAAATCTAAGGTAACAACATATAGTATCATACACAAGGTATTGTCTAACACTAAGTGGGGAGAAATACAACCTTTGTAGACCTCCTCTTGTGACTCTTTAGATCAATAATGATTTGAACCGGGTCGCTAGAATCCTTCCAAATCCACGACGATCCACCCGGAGTCCCTTGGCTCAAGCTCCTAGCTTCACTTGATCTATGAAGAAGTGGAGCAAACAACCTACACTAATGGGCTAGACTAATATAGATTGGTGATGTGGTTTGTATTCTCACTTTAAAAACTTTCCTTTTTCTTTTCTTCACTCACTAGAAAAAGCAAGAGAGCATGAAGGAGGAAGAAGAAGGAGATGGCAAAACTTGAGCTCTATTTATGATAATTCTCTAAATAAAAAGAGAAAAGAAAATTCTTATATGAGAGTCACACTCACATATAACCATGGTCAATAAATATCTTGATATTTTCATTAGCGAGTTTAAGAACAAAAGAAATTAAATCATGGTCTAAGTCAAGGTTAGTGAAAGAAGAGTGTAGAAACTAAGAACCACGATTTAATCCGTTTTTCTTTTTCTCAATAATAAAAACATACATATATTTATTCCATGTGAGTCTTGCATTTCCATCTCCAATGTATCAACAACCATGACATAAGTATGCATGCATGTGTGCATTAATATCAACATGTATATACATGCATACATTCATGCATACATCAAAATAGAAAAAGGTTTAAATAAATGAGCTAAATGTCAATATTAAATCAACACTTGATTTAATAAACCGGTCATATCAAATAAGACCTGACCAATAGAAAATACCCGATTAAAATACGGTATCATATACACGCATTTAATCGAGCTCCTGCGCATATCTCATATGCACACCACATCTTTTCGCCTGAGCTAGGAAACCCCTCTGTGGGACTCTAAGATTCGTTAATACGCTAGCAGTAGGCAGTGATCATATCACATACCCACAAACCGTCAGCAGCACTAGCTGTACGTAATGGCTCCCAGGTATTGAGCGATCAGAAGAAAAACAAGCGAACCTATCAAAACTCTAGTCGAGCTAACCAGCAACACTTGCCGTACAGTCCGGTCTCTTCGTCAAATATGCTGCATATCGAGTAAAGGGATGGTATCGTCGACCCCAATAACTCAATAAGTCATGCCGGTATATAGCCTTTAACAGATCAAGAAACTACTGATAACACTAATCAGCAAATCTCATCAGCCTTGGCTAGGGACTTCCTGTTATAGCCAATCGAGCATAGTGCAACATCAACCCCCAATACCGGGAGAGACGAAACCCCTCTTATCGCTTATTGCCTCCATGTGCCTCAGGAATATACCTAAAATCCACCTGTTTGCATGATGCAGTAGAGCCGTGGTAGGGTGGAGATCAATGTACAGTAGGAGGACACACAAGATTCTATGACAATCTCGGGTCTACAGACTAACATGTACCAGTGTCACCTGAGAACTGCTATTTGACGATAGATATAATACCACAAAGGAGTTTTTGGTGAGTCCTTTCAGTGTACCCAGTCTTACTGAGCACCCGTATACAGTCTTTGGTGTCACCACACCAATGGATATGGGATCCTCCATTGCCCATCATATAGGACAAGAACCATATACGCTAGTCTACTCTGAAATATCAATGCCATGTCTCGATATACCTATGACTAGGAACATTTCAAGGATATTCTTATAAACTACACTTGTCCCACTAGTATGATCTTGTCACGACCAGCAGGGTACGGAACGTGACTGGCACTTAAGTTTACGAAACGTCTAAAGACGTCCGTAAAATAAGTAAGCCAAAGCCCAGAAAAACAAAACCAATTAAGCAAAAGAGCGAAGAAAACCCAATCAATTGAAAGCGAGTTTATCAAATAAGTCATGTAAAGCCCTTTTTAAAAACAATACCAATTTTATCGGATGTCCCCATTGTAGTGTCTTGAAAAGTCGTTTTGGTGTTTTCCTGAAATTCGGTGAAAATTCGGTATTTTTCCGAAAACCGTCTTTCTCGTTATTTTGCAGTTTAAGGCTAATTATACCTAAAATGGATAGGTAATTGCTTGTTTTTAGTAGCTAATGAGTTACTTATGAAATTTTGGTCATTTAAAAAAATTTCCTTATTTTTCAATTTTTTAATATTATTTAAGCCGGTAAGAAAATACATTAAATTAGCGATAAATACAAATATTTCCGGGCCAATTTTAATATTTAAAATTATGATAATTAAAATCTAGTGGTAACATAAATTTTTAGTATTTTATTTTGAATTTTTACTAATTTTTATGATAGGAAACGAATTTATTGAATTTTAAGCTAAAACTTGCAATTTTTGACTTGTAGGGGGTCTTTTTGCATAAAATTTCTTTTGTAAAACCCCTCTCTCTCTTCCCTCAGCCCTAGGACAGCCCCACCTTGTTCAAGTCCAGAGATTTCTGGCCTCACCATTGATTTTCTTTCATGTGGGGAATTGTTTTGTTTAGGAAATTATTTTAAATATAGTTGTTGAAGTATGGTGCATTGACTTTTGGGGAGTTGACTCTTGACTTTTCCTACACACCCACACCCTCCCCCTTACCTCTTACTGGCCGAAACCTGCACCCCCTTCTCTTCATCTCTTTTCTTTTCATTTTTCTTCAAATTTCTTCAAAAAAAACACATCAAAATCCACAATTTATTCAAAAATCCAAACAAAATCCTTATGCTATCATTTATCCTTAGCCATTCTTGCTTGAATCTTGGAGCTAGGAAGCCATCCTTAGAGGCAAATCACATGCTTGATCCATAGATCTTGAGGTATAATTTCCATCAAGTTAATTTCTTTTGGCTAAATTCCTTTAATTATATGGTTTTAGTGTTAAAAGTTTAGTTAATTTCTAATCTAGTTTATAAAAGAGTAGTTTGTTTTAAACTAGGGTTTGTTAGCACACCATTATGTGGTTAATTAAATTTATTTTGCTTGCTAGTTCCTACACAACCAAATCAAAGAAGTTACCTTGTTTATGTGGTCTTCAAATTATGCTAATTTAGTTAATTTTAAAAGTTTGATTTTGGTTGTAAATTGTTGTTTTAGGAATTTCAAGAGAGGGTTTATGTATGGAAAATGGGTTGTGAAGCATGATAAATGAGTTGAATTAGGGTTTTGAAACCATTATTTAGTTGATTAAATCTAATTTGTTATCTAGTTGTTTTGCTAACCTAATCTTGAAGGTTAACTTGCTAATTGAGTTATAATTAGTGTTAATTTAAGGTTTTTATATATAGTTTGGATTAAGAATTGCTAGGTTATATAATTCAAGTAATGGTTGTTTATGGAAAATAGGTTTTGAATCTTTGCTAATGTGTTGTAATTAGAGTGTTTGTAGATTGCTTGTTGTGTGGTTGGATTGTGATAACCGTATCGCTAAATTTCGATTTTTGCACCAAAATTGCTAGTTTGTGCTTACTAGGTTTTTATTAAAATTATTTGGTGAATTATTTGTGATACCTTGGGGATGTTTTTAGCATCTCCTATGACGTTTAGGATGCGTGAGTGCGGATTTTTGGGTAGTCGGGTTTTAGTTTTGCCGGGCGACCAAATCGACGTTTTTTTGGCAGTTTTTGAGATTTTCGCGTGTGTTCCGCGCACTTTGTGCACGTTGTACCTAGCTAACGAACATTAGTAGTTTCGTTGGGGTTTTGCGTCGTTCTTGATATGTAACCTTATGTTTGGTATTGATGTAAATTCCAGGTTCGGTCGCGGAGACGTCAGACGCGGCGCGAAAGGGGAAAGCGGTGATTGGACACAGCTAGCCAGGGATTCCGGTGAGTAGATGTAACATCTACGGGGGACTATCGTTGGATGGCGCAAGCCGCCCGATAGTTTTAGTAACTTACAAGATCCTTAGTGATGTTAGTAATTAGGGGTGAAATACTTATTTGATTATTTGCTGCATCCATGCATTATATTGACATACATATACGAAACCATGTTATAGGATACCTGCACTATTGCCAGGGTTTTTATATGCAGCACGAGCACTATTCATGCTTACACACACACTCTGGTAATTGCCATGCTACCACACTAGATAATCTTTAAATTTAAACCTTTTACTAAATGATACTTAAACTTGTGCTATTGTCTTTAATTCCTTAAAATGAAACCGTAGGATTGCTATTCATGTGCATATACTTCATCATATTAATTGTTCATGCCTAATCTATTAATCACACATCGCAACTTGATTATTGATACCATATGCATTCATTATCATTGATATATGCACTTATGAGGATTTCTTGAGATTTTATGATATTTCTGGATTTCGGGGGAAAGCCGCAAAATTTCTAAACTTATTATATTTTTAAAATATGTAAATTGCGGTTTTCTAGTGATGTAAGTGTCGTCCACCATGAGTTTGCTGTGGTTTTGGAAATCCGTGTCGAGGAGTGGAGGAACCGGCACGGGTACATGGTGGGCCCGGTAAGGTACCCCGGGGCAAGAGGAATGTGGTGTTGACGTTGAGCCTGGCAGGGGACGGATTACCTACCGGTGACTGTTTGGGACGGCGGATATCCAGAGGATACCGACCGTGGCCGCTAGATGATGAGATATTGATATTTGAGATGGGTCAGCCGGACGGCTGAGGCCAGTATACATTGATATGAGATTTGAGACAGTTTTGAGGTGTCGATGCTGGACACAGGTTCTTGTTGATCCTATTGGTATTTCAAAAGACATTCTTAAAGGGAAAAACATGATTTCTTATACTTACACATTCAGATCACGAGTTGATTCGCATTGCATTCATACCTGCTAGTATATCCATATTGCATACATACTTGCCATTATGTCCTGCCTTACCTGTATTTAGATGCTAGGATGCTTGTGTGCAAGCATTCGATAGCCTGTGTAGATGTTATTTATTACTCACGAGTTGGCAACTCACCCCCGTTGTGCCATAGTCTTTTGCAGGTCCGCTCCGTCAGTTCAGTAGCGGCGGGCGCACTTGTTCTTTTGCCTCCTTTGTCTGGACTCGAGGTTTTGCTCTTAGGTGGGTTATGTTACTATTTTTGTACCACCTTGTATATTCTTTGTATCTAGTGCACTCCATCTACTGTATCTACCAGTATTGTTGTATATTGACTTAGAGATGAGACTGTGAGGTTTGTGGACTTTTATGCTGTATTTTGGGGTCGAGCTCACTTGAGTCGACATGCTGTTTTCTTATGCTTCATTATGATTATTTTGCTTGTTGTCATTTTATATTGCGTGGGATTTGTGACCGCCTTGTGGCGAAGAGCAAGCTCCCGCTTGGGGATGCCCTATTTTGTTGGATTCATATATATTTTGTTGTACCCATTTTGGGGGCCAGTATTTACAAAGGAGACTCTGCCGAAATTTTCGGAAAAATTGGTATTGTTTTTAAAAAGGATTTTACATGACTTATTTGATAAACTCGCTTTCAATTGATTGGGTTTTCTTCACTCTTTTGCTTAATTGGTTTTGTTTTTCTGGGCTTTGGCTTACTTATTTTACGGACGTCTTTAGACGTTTCGTAAACTTAAGTGCCAGTCACGTTCCGTACCCTGTGGGTCGTGACAAAGTTGGTATCAGAGCGATAGGTTTTACCTTTTTGAGTGTAGGATGACCCTTGGTAGATGGAGTAAGTGACTTAAGCAGGGTAACGTAGCGTGCGTATGTCCGCGGCATACTTACGATACGGTACTCCGCCTAAGTGACTTTAGGATATACTTGCTTGAAAAATTCCTTCTTCAATTCCGTGTATCCTATGATCCTATTGCACTGTCCTTACTATCCGTTTTCCTGTAACAGCCACTATGCCGCCGAAGGCTACGAGGGCACAGAGGGCTGCCGCCAGAGACGAGATTCGAGCTGGCTCGTCCGAGACTTGGACTGAGCAGGGTGGTATGCCTACGCCGCAGGGACAGACCGATCCACCTTCCCCAGGCCGTATGGATAGGCTCGAGACCGGTATGGAGGAGTTGCGACAGATGATGGGAGGCATGCAGGAGTTACGTCAGATGGTAGGATCCCTAGTTGCAGCCAGTCGTACACCGAGGCCGGATGACGTACCTACTACATCACAGACGACCATGATACCTTCTCTTACTACTACCACCGTGGCCATTCCGGTTTCACTACAGGATTTCATGAGGCTGAGACCTCCAGTATTCACCGGCACCGAGGCAGCGGAGGACCCACAGACGTTCCTTGACAGTCTAGCCAGGATCTGCCGTTCGCTGAGATGTTCGGATGATCGATGGGTAGAGCTTGCGAGTTTCTGACTAGAGGGTCTCGCACAGACATGGTGGGAGTCAGTCTTGAGAGGTCGAGCTGCAGGTCTACCGCCTATGACTTGGGCCGAGTTTACAGCGGTCTTTCTAGCTCGTTTCCTTCCAGAGAGCGTTCGTGACGCCAGAGCTCGTAGCTTCGAGGCCTTAGTCAAGACACCTGGGATGACAGTGTCTGAGTATGACATCCAGTTTACACAGTTATCCCGATATGCTCAGTATTTGGTGGATACCGAGGAGAAGATGGTGAAGAGGTTCGTACAGGGACTTGATGCCCAGCTATATCTTGCCATTGACGCCCAGCACTACGACACTTATTCAGCTGCTATGGATACGGCATTGCGGATGGAGGCACACATATCACGGACTTCGGCCGTTTCTGGGCCGAAGAGGATTCGCACCGATGTACCGTCTCAGAGGCAGCGCGCCAGATTCTTTTCGAGAGATAGGCCTGGCAGAGGATTTGGGCGGGGACAGTTATATGGTTCTTATCCCCAGGGGCAGCAGCCGTCGCCAGGGTGTTTTGGGTGCGGGAGTCCGCACCATCTTGTCAGAGACTGTCCGGTGAGACGACAGGGAGCAGCGACAGTTCCGCATGTGACCCTACCACCATCACCACCCCCTCCTCAGAGAGCCCTACTTCGTACCCCAGGCGATGCTCCACGCCAGTTAGGTGCACCGAGAGGCCGTGGACGCGGCGGTCCTGTTCAGAGAGGACGAGGAGGCAAAGGCCGAGGTCGAGGTCAGCCCGCTATCGGTGGAGGACAGGCCCGAGTTTTTGCTTTGACACCGCAGGATGCGCAGGCATCCAATGCCGTTGTGACAGATACCTTGCCAGTTTGTTCTTTCGACGCACGGGTATTATTCGACCCAGGTTCCACACATTCGTACGTCTCTACACACTTTGCACCGATGTTGGGCCGTGAGTCGTCGTCGTTAGATCAGCCGCTTGTTGTTGTTACTCCGGTAGGCGAGTCGTTTGTCGCTCGGTTTGTATTTCGTTTGTGTTCCGTTCGTATCGGGGAGAGGGATTCATCAGTTGATTTGATTCTCCTCGATATGTTGGACTTTGATGTGCTTCTGGGCATGGACTGGCTGGCCACTTGTTATGCTTCGGTGGACTGCCGTGAGAAGGCAGTCAGATTTAGCTTTCCGGGAGAGCCAGTCCTTGTTATTCAGGGAGACCGCAGTGTCACCCTTCCCAGCTTAATTTCGTCTCTTCGCGCTGGTCAGCTCTTGCGGAAGGGATGTCAGGGATTCTTAGCGTGTATTTGTGATACTCGAGCTGCAGAGGTTCCGTTGGACCGGGTCCCGGTAGTTTGTGAGTTCCCTGATGTTTTCCCTGATGAGCTACCTGGGCTACCGCCTGAGCGCGATGTTGAGTTCTGCATTGATTTGATTCCCGGCTCGGGGCCTATTTCTATACCGCCTTATCGGATGGCCCCGGCAGAGCTTCGAGAGCTGAAGGATCAGTTGCAGGATTTGTTAGATAAGGGGCTTATTCGACCGAGTGTTTCTCCGTGGGGTGCTCCGGTCCTGTTTGTCAAGAAGAAGGATGGAAGTTTGCGCTTATGTATCGACTACCACCAGCTGAACAAAGTTACCGTTCGGAACAGATATCCGTTGCCGCGCATTGATGATTTGTTCGACCAGCTTCAGGGTGCGGGGTATTTTTCGAGGATCGACTTGCGATCAGGATACCATCAGCTGCGAGTTCGACAGGAGGATATACCGAGGACAGCTTTCCGCACGCGCTACGGCCACTACGAGTTTTTGGTGATGTCGTTCGGACTCACCAACGCCCCAGCAGCATTCATGGATTTGATGAACCGTACATTCAGGCCGTATCTTGACTTGTTCATCATCGTGTTTATCGACGATATCTTGGTGTACTCCCGGAGCAGGGAGGAGCACGAGCAACACTTGCGGATTACGTTACAGACTCTGAGGGAGCACCAGCTGTTCGCAAAGTTCTCCAAGTGTGCTTTCTGGCTGGACAGCGTCGGATTCTTGGGTCACGTGGTTACGAGAGACGGCATTTGTGTGGACCCGAAGAAGATTGAGGCTGTTCAGCAGTGGCCCCGACCTACATCGGTTACTGAGATCCGTAGTTTTCTAGGCTTGGCGGGCTACTACAGGCGTTTTTGTCACGACCCAAAATTGGCCCGTGACGGCCCTAATACTACGCAACGCCTAAGGACGCAACGTAGTAAAAGAAAGCCAAACCCAGAAATCTAAACCATGAAAAATACGGAAAAGGTAATATAAGTTTTGAAACAATTGAAATCGCAACCCAATTTCTTTAAAAGTCTTACTTTCTTTCTTTAAATTTTTAGCAACACCCCATTTGTAGAAACCAGCCAAAATGAATACAACAGAAAATAATAACAGTAGAGAAAGAAGCTGTATATATAAAAGACCTCAAATCCGCATTAATACACACTAACGTCCTCACCAAGTCTCTATGTCAATAATACAATAGTAGATGGAGAGAGAGTACAATATGAAATACAGATAACCGTCTAACCTACCTAAGCAAAATGGTACTGTGAGCTGATGCGATATCTGTAGCAAAAGGTGGTAGCTGGATAGCTGAATGGGGAAATAGCCTGCCTCGACTACTCTGGGGAAAAACCTGAAACACCTGTGGCACAACGGGGGTGAGTTGCCAACTCGTGAATAGTATAAAACATATGCAGGTAATCGCAGAAATGCACGTACAGCATGAATCTAAGATATGCGATTACAGCAGTAATATGTCATGCAATGCTGAAATAAGAAGAGTACACTAGCAGGTACAATTACTATGTGAAGCAATGATGACATGATAATAGTATGCAATAACTATGCAATAGAGATATGTGAAAGCAAATATGCAACTATCATAAGGGTACACTACAAGTACTACCACTATATGAATCTGTGCATAAGGTAGGTAAGGGTGAGGTATAGGGTGGAATATGTCATTTCCCACGGAAACCTGACGTCGTGGCAGGATCACAATCCAACAAGATACTCCAATCCCAAATCCTCAAACCAGCCCCCACATTGGGCACTCACATCAAATAAGTCTCACATCTCCTCAATGTACAATATCGAGTAATCTCCTATATCCCGAATGTACAAGTCACCAATCACATAGGTATATCCAATGTCCAAGTCCCAATGAATCACCTAGTATCCCAAGTCCAATCTCAAGTAAGAATCTAACATCCTAAAGATATATATATGTACAGAAATAAATATGATGGGGGCAATACACATATATTAGCGTCCCATTCCACTAATATTGGTGTAAGGGTATATATAACAACGGCTAAATCCCCTGTTATATATACAAAAGGGGTTAAAGAAATATCATGAAACCGCGTGCCAAGCATCGACACAGAAATCCTCGTATATCGGGCTCCGTCAGTCCGGATCAGCCCACGGGGTCCGTCTGCGGTATCGGCCCTCGGCCCCGCCAGTACAGATCCTCCCGCACCCAACTCTCGGCTCTGGCCAGTAGCCTCCGGACAACTGCCAGGTCCAAACAATCACCGGTAGGTACTCGCCCGCCTCCAGGCTCAATCGGCAAACCCATCGATTTTCTTGCCGAGGGGAACCATACCGGGCCCCACCATGTACTCTTATACGGCAACCACACCTCGTATGGAGTAGATAATCAGCACCGATAAAACTCATGGGGGACGCTCAAATATCATATCAAGGAAACCGGGTTGTTACATGTATGCATAATTTCATGAACTCCCGCAGTTCCCAAATCCCGAAAACATCATATAAAATCCAGATAAACAATGCATAAATCCAGGAATAAATGTATGCGATATATCTGAATGCGAGCAGGTAAACACAAGTATATAGCTGAACCAGATGTATGCGAAAACACGGTAAGGTGCAGCTAAGTAACATCAGTAAATGTAAATATGCGACCGCAACTGAATATGTGTCTAACATACAGGTGCAGCAATGTATAGGTATCTACCTATAGGAACTGATGTCGTATACCCCCCTGGTATAAGTAACATATGTAGGAAATCCCTCCCGGTGTAGGTAAAATATGTAGGAGGTATACCTGTAGCTGTATCGCAAAGTGAAAATATACCTATCACTAAAGGTATGATACGCTATAGGTATACCGACAAGCTAGATGTCAGGTGTGGCAAGCAATAGTAGCTATAAGGGGTAGTGTGTGACATGGCAATTATTGACGGTGTGTGTGTAGCATACAATCCGTGCTCGTGCAACATGAACCGTCAATAATGTGTGCAGTGTCCTACGGCTGCTAGTCACAGTATATAACTATATCAAAGAATGCAGTAAATGCGCAATTCTACAATAACGTAGAATGTGCGACAGGAAATTGAATCCTAGCCCAGACGCATAACGCCATGCGGGCGATTCCCCTGTAGATGTTATATCTACTCACCTATACTCCACGCTAGGTGAATCCTATCATCTGCTCCCCCTGTAGCCGTGTCCGTAGCTCCTGTCTGCAAACCTGCAATTACGACATGAATATCACATATAAGCCAAAATATTCCGCGAAACGCGATATCGAATCGAAACGAGAAACTCGCGTCACGAACCAAGCGCGCGTGTGCACGATACGCTGAATCGTGTGTGTACGCGTCTAAAACCATCGCGACACGCCGCGATACGCTGGATCACAGAACCCACTCACGTATCGCACGTATCGCGCAAACACAACGGACACCAAATACGACATATGGTCCTAGATTTTCCTACAGGTCAAAAATAACAAAACTATATATGCCAAAGACCTATAAAACACTGCAGAGAACCACTCTCAAAACCCCAACACCCCAGCCCACCTTTGGGCCGCAAATTGCGGCCAAAACAGAGAAATTGGCGGCCAGGTTTGGGAGGTAGGGGCTCATGCTCTGGTGGTGGTATCTAGACCTAACAAGCATGTTCTAGTATCCTCAATTTTTCCCTGCAAGGTCCGGGTCTAAAGCAGATCGCAAAAGTCACAAATATCGCTTAAAAACGACAATTTAGCACAAATAGGAAAACCTAGGGTATTTTAGTGTAATCTGGCTATAATCTTAGTCGAAGTGGCCTTGATAACACCTAAATATGCTAGGTTAGCCAACATAATCATCAATTTACCACCATATCTCACAAATCACAAAAACTAGCACTTAATCAGCCAATTAACACTAATCGACACCAACTACGCACAAGCTAGCAATAAGGGGAATTGGGTTCAGCAATTATACCCTAAAGACCCCCAAGGAGCAGGTGAAGAAGTGTGTGCAGGTGCTGGGGCTGCTGCTGCTACAGTTGCTGCCTGTTGCTGCTGTTTCTGCTACTTGCTGCTGCTACTGTTGTTGTTGCTGAAGATGATCATGATGCTGATGATGCGTTGTAGTTGATGTTGCTGTGGTTGTTATTGTTGTTGTTGCCATTGCTGCTGCTGCTGTTGCCTCTGAAGCTGTTGCTGCTGTGGGTGTGTGAGTGAAGATGAAGCTGTTGCTGTTGTTGTTGTTGTTGTTGTTATTGCCAATGATGCTGATGCTGCTGCTTCCAGGGAGTGTGAGGGTGTGTGTGTGTTTGAGAGAGTGAGTGAGAAAGAGAAAAGAGAGAAAAGAAATGAGAGAGCTAATCAAGCTAACCCCCTCCTCTCTTCTCACTCCCTCTCACCTCATTAAATGAGGCATGGGCAAAGCCATGATGCCCATGCTCTCTCTCTCTCTCTCTCTCAAAGTCAACCAATCAACCATATTAAAATTCCATTCAAATTCATTTTAATTAAAACTAACCATAACACTATTAAACCCAAAACATCTAATACAACCTTAACACTAAATTAAGAAATGGTTAAACCACAATTTACATCCTAGTTTACATGCACAAGTGTGTGTGTGCCTATCAAAATTCTAATAAAATATTCAATAATTAGGATAAAATATTTAAAACTAAATTTGGTAAAACTTTTTGTTAAAAACCATATATTAAAATATAATTAGCTACAAAACACATTCTAAGGTGTTACAATCTTCCCCCCTTAAAAGAAATTCGTCCCCGAATTTAAAAATATTCCGATACGCATACCTTCAAAGAGAAGATTAAAATCCTCAAATCTCGCTCGCAGCCTCCCAAGTGACTACCTCATTATACGGCTACGTCCAAGAAAACCCTTCACAGATGGCAAGACCCTTGACCGACGTTTTTCCACCTGTCAAGCCATTAACACACATGGCTGTGGGTGAACGAAAGATCGCGTCCAGCTAAAAGGTCTGGTGCCAAATCATGTGCGAAAGTTCAAGAAGGTAGTTGTAAAATATCATCACAAGGAATACGGGGTGAAAATCCAATAATCTGGGCGGAAGTGCCAAATTGAAGGCAACGAAACTAACTCGCTTATAGGATTTAAAAGGACCTAAAATCCTGGGATAAGCTTCCCAAAATCCAACACGTCATTCATCGGAAAGTCCATAGGAATCCATGATCTGTCCTACGAACTCGAGTCTATGACCAACACAGTTGTCATGAGACCTTAGTTCGAAATGGACAATCCCCATCCTGACCTAACACAACTGGACCGTCTCCAAAATCTCTAGACTAGCTGGGGTCCAAAGTCCTACTTACGCAGAGTCAGAAAACAACAGGCTGGCGATCGACACGACCTAACCCTTAAGCCTAAGGGTGGCCAATTGGAGTGTCTCCTGATAATAGCTATCGAAGGAGAACCCTAACGATGGCAAGTGACGATCCCAAGCTGCTGACGACCAAACAAAACAAACACACAACTTTAACAAAACAACTGAGCAAACTGAGTATAACCGGACGACAAGAATCCGAATGGAGTCACACCCTAACTAAACTTGGGTAGAAACCATAACGAAATTTCATGGAGATCTGCTCCCATTCCTACTTCGGAACGGTAAAAGATTGCAACTCTCCAGCCGGCCTCAGATGCTCGACCCAAAGCACACAACAAGACAGACACTTGAAACGAAACCTGAAACTTCTCTTTACATCCCTGTCCACTCGTAACTATCTCACAAGTCACGCCAGAGCTGGTGGAACTTGAATGCATAGAGGGAGTTGACTAATGTGCTTACTCTAGGATTGCACGTCCCTACCTGATAATGTCAGGTACACAAACGTGTCCCTAACTTAGCATGCCGTGTCACAAATTAAGGTCTCCGAATCATTACCCAGCCGAGCATGCTCAAGCATCTCTGACGACGAGCATCGGCGGGCGGTGTCTCGCGAAAACGATTTAAGGAAAGTGGTCGGGCGCGGACATGAGCAAGCTGTCCCCTCCATAGAGACGAACTAAGCTATACTCAACGATCACACAAGAACTGTAAATCTGCAGAAGACTATCACAGCAATCAAAATCCGCTGCAGGAAGATGTATATTAAGCTCTGGTGGTCCGTGAGAATCTGACACGACTCACAAGCAAGTAGTGTCCCCAAATCTCTAACGCAAAACCACCGTGGCCATCTCCAGATCATGAGTGGAATATCCTCCTCATACTTCCTCCAAATGTAGGGAAGCAAAAGTGATAACTCTATAGTGTCACCTCAGTACACAATCGAGCCCACTCAAGAAACATTACAGTTAAACAACAAAGTCGCTCGAACCAAAGGCAAAGAAAGACTGATGCAGTTGTTAACTGAATCTTCAACTGCTGAAAACTCCGTACACATGCCTCAGTCCACAGAAAAGAAACCTCCTTCTGGTCCATTCAGTCACTGGTGCAGCACCACTCTAGCAATCCTGCCTGAAACGGCGGCAAAACCCTGCTAAGCCCAACAATCTGCGGATCTCCGTCCTGCACACAAGTCTGGGCCTAAGCTGTACGGCCACGATCTCCCTCGGAACCATACAAAACCGTCTCCCGTGACTACAAGACCTAGGAGTCAACACAACCAAGCCTGAAGAAACACTCCGAGAATTTAGCAACTGCTGGTGCTCTCCCAGCATCTGCATAACAAATCCTCAAGTGCTACTCCTGTCCCTCAAGACACATTAAGTAGACCAGAGTGTCGTAAATAACACAACCAAAAACTGGTCGAGGAACGGCCTGCAGAAATCTGGTTCATCATATCTACGAATGCTGCTAGGGCGACAGTGAATCCAACGACTCACAAAAACACACAAAGCCCGTAGCACGCACAAGGCAGTCTTCGGAATGCCATCATCCGAATCCGCAATAATGATGACCCGATCCCAAACACACTTAGGAAATGCCTCGCAATCTGGAGCTGATCGAAGAAATCGTCACGGCGAGGTGAAGGATACCTATCCGCACCGTAAGCCGGTTCAATTGACGATCCGTCGATACACAACCTCAAACTGCCGTCTTCCTTCTCGACGAACAGAAATCGGAGCTTCCAAAAGCGAAACACTCAGACGCACAAAACTCCCCAAATCAAAACTCTGCAGCTGATCCTTAAGCTCCC
This sequence comes from Agapanthus africanus, assembly GCA_030015575.1. NCBI lineage: Eukaryota > Viridiplantae > Streptophyta > Magnoliopsida > Asparagales > Amaryllidaceae > Agapanthus > Agapanthus africanus. Next base: position 293,800,794 of record JASDDO010000029.1, read on the forward strand.
TCAGCTTCGCCGGCTCATCCGGAACACGTCGGAAAAACTCTCGCACGAAAAGAACCCGGTCCAACAATCCCACTGTGGCTCCGGTATCACGAATGAATGCCAAGAATCCACGACATCTCCTCAGAAGCCGACTAGCGAAAATGGCTGAATTCAAGCTGTGAGAGGCGGCACAACTATCCACCTGCACAACAAGAACTGACTTGCCGGGGAAAACAAAACCTAACTTTCTTCCACACGGTAGTCCACAGACGCCTAACACGTAGTTAACCAGTCCGTGCCCAGGAGAACGTTAAATCCAACATCTCTAGAAGGATCAAAACGACGGACGAAATCTCTATCTCCTATCCGATTGGCACACAACTGAAATACGTGTCGCGCAACAAAAGGATCGCTGACAGAAGTTAAAACAACTACTACTAATCTACCCAACCACGGTACAAGCAAGAAACAAACAAATACACCAAGAGAAAATATAACTCGAGGGTACCTGAAAACTCCACATTGGACGTCTGCGCGTCCCGATGAGTAGAAGCAAACTCCTGTGTCTGCCCTCTACTCGCAGCTGGATGAACTCCTCTGGTAGACTGAGCCCTCTGAGCAAATCTTCCACGTCCACGGCCTCTCTGAAAACGATCATGACGAGGTGCTAAGGAACAATCCCTGACGAAGTGCTGAAGGCTTCCGCATCGAAAACATCCATGTGCTGACTGCTGACCATCCTGGGGATGAGAGCTGAACGACTGTCCTCGTCCTAAGCCTCTGCTACTCCCACGACGGCCACGAAATCTGTCTCGACGACCAAACCTCTGTCTCTGGGCTGGTACGCGGGTACGAGTCCTCCACTGTCCTGGAACTCTCTGAGCCTCTGTAATATGCGCCTCGTCAACTGGAGCTGCAACCACTGGTGCTATGTAGGTGACGGACTGCTGCATACTGATCGTAAGGGATAGCTGAGTAACGGGGGTGACAACCTCCTGTCGTAGCTCCCGAACGACGTCAACTAAAGAACTCATCGTCTGGCGGAACTCCTGCATCTCTACCAAAAGTCTATCCATAGTATAGGTCGTAGGCTGATCCGTCTGCACCTGTGCAACTAGAGTGCCATCCTGGCCAGTACTCGTCTCACCCGAGCTAGCCCTGACCTCGGCCCTCGCTGCATCACTCTGAGTCCCCATAGTCATCGGCGGCAAGGCTATAAATAGATATAAGATGAGATTCGATAAGAATGAGGAAATCGAATCTCAAAGATATGAATCATCAAGGAAGGAATGTTAAGCAAATTGTACTTAGGTCACTTAATGCAAGGTACCGCGCTGTGGGTATGCTGCAGACATACACACACTACGTTACTCTGCTTAAGCTACCTACTCCATCATACTAAGGTCATCCTACACTCCGTAAGGTAAAACCTAACGCTCTGATACCAACTTTGTCACGACCCAAAATTGGCCCGTGACGGCCCTAATACTACGCAACGCCTAAGGACGCAACGTAGTAAAAGAAAGCCAAACCCAGAAATCTAAACCATGAAAAATACGGAAAAGGTAATATAAGTTTTGAAACAATTGAAATCGCAACCCAATTTCTTTAAAAGTCTTACTTTCTTTCTTTAAATTTTTAGCAACACCCCATTTGTAGAAACCAGCCAAAATGAATACAACAGAAAATAATAACAGTAGAGAAAGAAGCTGTATATATAAAAGACCTCAAATCCACATTAATACACACTAACGTCCTCACCAAGTCTCTATGTCAATAATACAATAGTAGATGGAGAGAGAGTACAATATGAAATACAGATAACCATCTAACCCACCTAAGCAAAATGGTACTGTGAGCTGATGCGATATCTATAGCAAAAGGTGGTAGCTGGATAGCTGAATGGGGAAATAGCCTGCCTCGACTACTCTGGGGAAAAACCTGAAACACCTGTGGCACAACGGGGGTGAGTTGCCAACTCGTGAATAGTATAAAACATATGCAGGTAATCGCAGGAATGCACGTACAGCATGAATCTAAGATATGCGATTACAGCAGTAATATGTCATGCAATGCTGAAATAAGAAGAGTACACTAGCAGGTACAATTACTATGTGAAGCAATGATGACATGATAATAGTATGCAATAACTATGCAATAGAGATATGTGAAAGCAAATATGCAACTATCATAAGGGTACACTACAAGTACTACCACTATATGAATCTGTGCATAAGGTAGGTAAGGGTGAGGTATAGGGTGGAATATGTCATTTCCAACGGAAACCTGACGTCGTGGCAGGATCACAATCCAACAAGATACTCCAATCCCAAATCCTCAAACCAGCCCCCACATTGGGCACTCACATCAAATAAGTCTCACATCTCCTCAATGTACAATATCGAGTAATCTCCTATATCCCGAATGTACAAGTCACCAATCACATAGGTATATCCAATGTCCAAGTCCCAATGAATCACCTAGTATCCCAAGTCCAATCTCAAGTAAGAATCTAACATCCTAAAGATATATATATGTACAGAAATAAATATGATGGGGGCAATACACATATATTAGCGTCCCATTCCACTAATATTGATGTAAGGGTATATATATAACAACGGCTAAATCCCCTGTTATATATACAAAAGGGGTTAAAGAAATATCATGAAACCGCGTGCCAAGCATCGACACAGAAATCCTCGTATATCGGGCTCCGTCAGTCCGGATCAGCCCACGGGGTCCGTCTGCGGTATCGGCCCTCGGCCCCGCCAGTACAGATCCTCCCGCACCCAACTCTCGGCTCTGGCCAGTAGCCTCCGGACAACTGCCAGGTCCAAACAATCACCGGTAGGTACTCGCCCACCTCCAGGCTCAATCGGCAAACCCATCGATTTTCTTGCCGAGGGGAACCATACCGGGCCCCACCATGTACTCTCATACGGCAACCACACCTCGTATGGAGTAGATAATCAGCACCGATAAAACTCATGGGGGACGCTCAAATATCATATCAAGGAAACCGGGTTGTTACATGTATGCATAATTTCATGAACTCCCGCAGTTCCCAAATCCCGAAAACATCATATAAAATCCAGATAAACAATGCATAAATCCAGGAATAAATGTATGCGATATATCTGAATGCGAGCAGGTAAACACAAGTATATAGCTGAACCAGATGTATGCGAAAACACGGTAAGGTGCAGCTAAGTAACATCAGTAAATGTAAATATGCGACCGCAACTGAATATGTGTCTAACATACAGGTGCAGCAATGTATAGGTATCTACCTATAGGAACTGATGTCGTATACCCCCCTGGTATAAGTAACATATGTAGGAAATCCCTCCCGGTGTAGGTAAAATATGTAGGAGGTATACCTGTAGCTGTATCGCAAAGTGAAAATATACCTATCACTAAAGGTATGATACGCTATAGGTATACCGACAAGCTAGATGTCAGGTGTGGCAAGCAATAGTAGCTATAAGGGGTAGTGTGTGACATGGCAATTATTGACGGTGTGTGTGTAGCATACAATCCGTGCTCGTGCAACATGAACCGTCAATAATGTGTGCAGTGTCCTACGGCTGCTAGTCACAGTATATAACTATATCAAAGAATGCAGTAAATGCGCAATTCTACAATAACGTAGAATGTGCGACAGGAAATTGAATCCTAGCCCAGACGCATAACGCCATGCGGGCGATTCCCCTGTAGATGTTATATCTACTCACCTATACTCCACGCTAGGTGAATCCTATCATCTGCTCCCCCTGTAGCCGTGTCCGTAGCTCCTGTCTGCAAACCTGCAATTACGACATGAATATCACATATAAGCCAAAATATTCCGCGAAACGCGATATCGAATCGAAACGAGAAACTCGCGTCACGAACCAAGCGCGCGTGTGCACGATACGCTGAATCGTGTGTATACGCGTCTAAAACCATCGCGACACGCCGCGATACGCTGGATCACAGAACCCACTCACGTATCGCACGTATCGCGCGTATCGCGCAAACACAACGGACACCAAATACGACATATGGTCCTAGATTTTCCTACAGGTCAAAAATAACAAAACTATATATGCCAAAGACCTATAAAACACTGCAGAGAACCACTCTCAAAACCCCAACACCCCAGCCCACCTTTGGGCCGCAAATTGCGGCCAAAACAGAGAAATTGGCGGCCAGGTTTGGGAGGTAGGGGCTCATGCTCTGGTGGTGGTATCTAGACCTAACAAGCATGTTCTAGTATCCTCAATTTTTCCCTGCAAGGTCCGGGTCTAAAGCAGATCGCAAAAGTCACAAATATCGCTTAAAAACGACAATTTAGCACAAATAGGAAAACCTAGGGTATTTTAGTGTAATCTGGCTATAATCTTAGTCGAAGTGGCCTTGATAACACCTAAATATGCTAGGTTAGCCAACATAATCATCAATTTACCACCATATCTCACAAATCACAAAAACTAGCACTTAATCAGCCAATTAACACTAATCGACACCAACTACGCACAAGCTAGCAATAAGGGGAATTGGGTTCAGCAATTATACCCTAAAGACCCCCAAGGAGCAGGTGAAGAAGTGTGTGCAGGTGCTGGGGCTGCTGCTGCTACAGTTGCTGCCTGTTGCTGCTGTTTCTGCTACTTGCTGCTGCTACTGTTGTTGTTGCTGAAGATGATCATGATGCTGATGATGCGTTGTAGTTGATGTTGCTGTGGTTGTTATTGTTGTTGTTGCCATTGCTGCTGTTGCTGTTGCCTCTGAAGCTGTTGCTGCTGTGGGTGTGTGAGTGAAGATGAAGCTGTTGCTGTTGTTGTTGTTGTTGTTGTTGTTGTTGTTGTTGCCAATGATGCTGATGCTGCTGCTTCCAGGGAGTGTGAGGGTGTGTGTGTGTTTGAGAGAGTGAGTGAGAAAGAGAAAAGAGAGATAAGAAATGAGAGAGCTAATCAAGCTAACCCCCTCCTCTCTTCTCACTCCCTCTCACCTCATTAAATGAGGCATGGGCAAAGCCATGATGCCCATGCTCTCTCTCTCTCTCTCTCTCAAAGTCAACCAATCAACCATATTAAAATTCCATTCAAATTCATTTTAATTAAAACTAACCATAACACTATTAAACCCAAAACATCTAATACAACCTTAACACTAAATTAAGAAATGGTTAAACCACAATTTACATCCTAGTTTACATGCACAAGTGTGTGTGTGCCTATCAAAATTCTAATAAAATATTCAATAATTAGGATAAAATATTTAAAACTAAGTTTGGTAAACCTTTTTGTTAAAAACCATATATTAAAATATAATTAGCTACAAAACACATTCTAAGGTGTTACAGTTTTGTTCAGGACTTCTCCCGTATAGCTGCACCGTTGACCGGTTTGACCCGGATGGGAGTTCCTTTCGTCTGGACGGAGGAGTGCGAGCGCAGTTTTCAGCAGCTGCGGACATGTTTGACTACGGCGCCGGTATTATCTTTGCCTTCGGGATCAGGCGGATTTGTTGTCTACTGTGATGCTTCGCGAGTGGGATTAGGATGCGTATTGATGCAGCATGGCCGGGTGATCGCTTATGCTTCTCGGCAGTTGAAGAAGCATGAACAGAACTACCCCACTCATGATTTGGAGATGGCTGCAGTGGTCTTTGCACTGAAGATTTGGCGACATTACCTTTACGGCGAGTCGTGTCAGATATTCACCGATCACAAGAGCTTAAAGTACATATTTCAGCAGCGAGACCTGAACCTCAGACAGCGTCGTTGGATGGAGTTGGTGAAAGACTACGACTGCGAGATCTTATATCACCCCGGCAAGGCAAATGTGGTGGCAGATGCGTTGAGTAGAAGGCCCGGGGATAGTCTATCCTTTTTGCGCGCAGTGCAGAGGCAGTCGTCAGTAGATTGGCAGATGTTATGCGACAGCCCAGTTGAGTTCGAGTTCACTCAGACAGGGGGACAACTCGCGCATGTTCGTGCACGCCCGCAGTTGCTTGACCGTATATATGAGGCACAGCGCAGTGACGACCGTTGCTCAGAGATCATGGCACAGATGGGACATGGCAGATTTTCCGAGTTCGTGGTTGACGATCAGGGGATTTTACGATATGGATCTAGACTGTGCGTACCAGATGCTGATGGATTGCGGCGCGACATTCTTGAGGAGGCACACCGATCAGTGTATAGTGTCCACCCCGGTTCCACTAAGATGTACCATGATATGAGAGAGACCTACTGGTGGGACGGGATGAAGAGGGACATTGCGGAGTTCGTTTCGAGATGCCTGACTTGTCAGCAAGTCAAGGCCGAGCACCAGAGGCCCGCAGGAGAGCTACATCCGTTACCCATTCCAGAGTGGAAATGGGAACAGATTTCGATGGACTTCGTTGTGGGTCTACCCAGGACCAGTCGAGGGTACGACTCCATCTGGGTGATCGTGGATAGATTGACGAAAGCGGCTCACTTCCTACCGGTGAAGACCACTTTCAGCTTCGCTCAGTATGCTCAGCTCTATATTGACGAGATCGTGCGACTACATGGCGTACCGACTTGTATCGTGTCAGATCGAGGCACTCAGTTCACCAGCCGACTTTGGCAGAGACTTCAGGAGGCTTTGGGCACCCGTTTGAGCTTCAGCACAGCGCTTCATCCGCAGACAGACGGACAGTCAGAGCGGACCATTCAGACTCTCGAGGACATGCTCAGAGCGTGCGTTTTAGACTTTGGTGGTAGCTGGGATCGTCATTTACCTATAGTGGAGTTCTCCTACAACAACAGCTTCCAGGATACTATTCAGATGGCACCTTTCGAGGCATTGTATGGGAGGAGATGCAGATCGCCCGTTTGTTGGACAGAGCTCAGCGAGAGCAGCATTTTGGGGCCGCAGCTTGTTGAGGAGACGACAGCGAAGATACAGTTGATCCGAGACCGGATGAGAGCGGCTCAGAGCAGACAGAAATCGTATGCAGACAGGCGCCGTCGCAGATTAGAGTTCGCAGTTGGCGACCATGTTTTTCTGAAAGTCTCTCCGATGAAGGGCGTGATGCGTTTTGGGCAAAAGGGGAAGCTTAGCCCTAGATTCGTAGGTCCCTTCGAGATCCTTGAGCGTGTCGGCGCAGTTGCATATCGTTTGGCTCTTCCACCCAGCTTTCCCGATGTTCACCCCGTCTTCCATGTTTCGATGCTCCGCAAGTACCTTCACGACCCTTCGCATGCGATTCAGCACCCGACAGTCCAGCTAGAGCGCGACCTTTCTTTTGCAGAGCAGCCGGTGGCCATCTTGGATCGGCAGGTGAAGAAGTTGAGGTCGAAGATTATACCAACCGTCAAGGTCCTTTGGCGTAGCCCGAGCAGCGAGGAGGTTACCTGGGAGACCGAGGGCGAGATGAGGAAGAAATATCCCCATCTATTCGAAGGTACGCGTAGCTATATTTTTAAATTCGGGGACCGAATTTCTTTAAGGGGGGAAGATTGTAGCGTCTTGAAAAGTCGTTTTGGTGTTTTCCTGAAATTCGGTGAAAATTCGGTATTTTTCCGAAAACCGTCTTTCTCGTTATTTTGCAGTTTAGGGCTAATTATACCTAAAATGGATAGGTAATTGCTTGTTTTTAGTAGCTAATGAGTTACTTATGAAATTTTGGTCATTTAAAAAATTTTCCCTATTTTTCAATTTTTTAATATTATTTAAGCCGATAAGAAAATACATTAAATTAGCGATAAATACAAATTTTTCCGGGCCAATTTTAATCTTTAAAATTATGATAATTAAAATCTAGTGGTAACATAAATTTTTAGTATTTTATTTTGAATTTTTACTAATTTTTATGATAGGAAACGAATTTATTGAATTTTAAGCTAAAACTTGCAATTTTTGACTTGTAGGGGGGTCTTTTTGCATAAAATTTCTTTTGTAAAACCCCTCTCTCTCTTCCCTCAGCCCTAGGACAGCCCCACCTTGTTCAAGTCCAGAAATTTCTGGCCTCACCATTGATTTTCTTTCATGTGGGGAATTGTTTTGTTTAGGAAATTATTTTAAATATAGTTGTTGAAGTATGGTGCATTGACTTTTGGGGAGTTGACTCTTGACTTTTCCTACACATCCACACCCTCCCCCTTACCTCTTACTGGCCGAAACCTGCACCCCCTCCTCTTCATCTCTTTTCTTTTCTTTTTTCTTCAAATTTCTTCAAAAAAAACACATCAAAATCCACAATTTATTCAAAAATCCAAACAAAATCCTTATGCTATCATTTATCCTTAGCCATTCTTGCTTGAATCATGGAGCTAGGAAGCCATCCTTAGAGGCAAATCACATGCTTGATCCATAGATCTTGAGGTATAATTTCCATCAAGTTAATTTCTTTTGGCTAAATTCCTTTAATTATATGGTTTTAGTGTTAAAAGTTTAGTTAATTTCTAATCTAGTTTATAAAAGAGTAGTTTGTTTTAAACTAGGGTTTGTTAGCACACCATTATGTGGTTAATTAAATTTATTTTGCTTGCTAGTTCCTACACAACCAAATCAAAGAAGTTACCTTGTTTATGTGGTCTTCAAATTATGCTAATTTAGTTAATTTTAAAAGTTTGATTTTGGTTGTAAATTGTTGTTTTAGGAATATCAAGAGAGGGTTTATGTATGGAAAATGGGTTGTGAAGCATGATAAATGAGTTGAATTAGGGTTTTGAAACCATTATTTAGTTGATTAAATCTAATTTGTTATCTAGTTGTTTTGCTAACCTAATCTAGAAGGTTAACTTGCTAATTGAGTTATAATTAGTGTTAATTTAAGGTTTTTATATATAGTTTGGATTAAGAATTGCTAGATTATATAATTCAAGTAATGGTTGTTTATGGAAAATAGGTTTTGAATCTTTGCTAATGTGTTGTAATTATAGTGTTTGTAGATTGCTTGTTGTGTGGTTGGATTGTGATAAACGCATCGCTAAATTTCGATTTTTGCAACAAAATTGCTAGTTTGTGCTTACTAGGTTTTTATTAAAATTATTTGGTGAATTATTTGTGATACCTTGGGGATGTTTTTAGCATCTCCTATGACGTTTAGGATGCGTGAGTGCGGATTTTTGGGTAGTCGGGTTTTAGTTTTGCCGGGCGACCAAATCGGCGTTTTTTTGGCAGTTTTTGCGATTTTCGCGTGTGTTCCGGGCACTTTGTGCACGTTATACCTAGCTAGCGAACATTAGTAGTTTCGTTGGGGTTTTGCGTCGTTCTTGATATGTAACCTTATGTTTGGTATTGATGTAAATTCGAGGTTCGGTCGCGGAGACGTCAGACGCGGCGCGAAAGGGGAAAGCGGTGATTGGACACAGCTAGCCAGGGATTCCGGTGAGTAGATGTAACATCTACGGGGTACTATCGTTGGATGGCGCAAGCCGCCCGATAGTTTTAGTAACTTACAAGATCCTTAGTGATGTTAGTAATTAGGGGTGAAATACTTATTTGATTATTTGCTGCATCCATGCATTATATTGACATACATATACGAAACCATGTTATAGGACACCTGCACTATTGCCAGGGTTTTTATATGCAGCACGAGCACTATTCATGCTTACACACACACCCTGGTAATTGCCATGCCACCACACTAGATAACCTTTAAATTTAAACCTTTTACTAAATAATACTTAAACTTGTGCTATTGTCTTTAATTCCTTAAAATGAAACCGTAGGATTGCTATTCATGTGCATGTACTTCATCATATTAATTGTTCATGCCTAATCTATTAATCACACATCGCAACTTGATTATTGATACCATATGCATTCATTATCATTGATATATGCACTTATGAGGATTTCTTGAGATTTTATGATATTTCTGGATTTCGGGGGAAAGCCGCAAAATTTCTAAACTTATTATATTTTTAAAATATGTAAATTGCGGTTTTCTAGTGATGTAAGTGTCGTCCACCATGATTTTGCTGTGGTTTTGGAAATCCGTGTCGAGGAGTGGAGGAACCGGCACGGGTACATGGTGGGCCCGGTAAGGTACCCCGAGGCAAGAGGAATGTGGTGTTGACGTTGAGCCTGGCAGGGGACGGATTACCTACCGGTGACTGTTTGGGACGGCGGATATCTAGAGGATACCGACCGTGGCCGCTAGATGATGAGATATTGATATTTGAGATGGGTCAGCCGGACGGCTGAGGCCAGTGATACATTGATATGAGATTTGAGACAGTTTTGAGGTGTCGATGCTGGACACAGGTTCTTGTTGATCCTATTGGTATTTCAAAAGACATTCTTAAAGGGAAAAACATGATTTCTTATACTTACACATTCAGATCACGAGTTGATTCGCATTGCATTCATACCTGCTAGTATATCCATGTTGCATACATACTTGCCATTTTGTCCTGCCTTACCTGTATTTAGATGCTAGGATGCTTGTGTGCATACATTCGATAGCCTGTGTAGATGTTATTTATTACTCACGAGTTGGCAACTCACCCCCGTTGTGCCATAGTCTTTTGCAGGTCCGCTCCGTCAGTTCAGTAGCGGCGGGCGCACTTGTTCTTTTGCGTCCTTTGTCTGGACTCGAGGTTTTGCTCTTAGGTGGGTTATGTTACTATTTTTGTACCACCTTGTATATTCTTTGTATCTAGTGCACTCCATCTACTGTATCTACCAGTATTGTTGTATATTGACTTAGAGATGAGACTGTGAGGTTTGTGGACTTTTATGCTGTATTTTGGGGTCGAGCTCACTTGAGTTGACATGCTGTTTTCTTATGCTTCATTATGATTATTTTGCTTGTTGTCATTTTATATTGCGTGGGATTTGTGACCGCCTTGTGGCGAAGAGCTAGCTCCCGCTTGGGGATGCCCTATTTTGTTGGATTCATATATATTTTGTTGTACCCATTTTGGGGGCCAGTATTTACAAAGGAGACTCTGCCGAAATTTTCGGAAAAATTGGTATTGTTTTTAAAAAGGGTTTTACATAAATGATTTGATAAACTCGCTTTCAATTGATTGGGTTTTCTTCACTCTTTTGCTTAATTGGTTTTGTTTTTCTGGGCTTTGGCTTACTTATTTTACGGACGTCTTTAGACGTTTCGTAAACTTAAGTGCCAGTCACGTTCCGTACCCTGCGGGTCGTGACAGATCTTGTCACGCCCCACTACCAATACAGAGAGTATTGTCCGCTCTGGCCGAAGCCGCACGGCTTTGTCCTTCGGGGCGAACTGGACCCGACCAGGGGCCACATCCCAGAGGGTCACCCATCCCAGGACTTCTCCGGCCCGAGCACGCTTAACTACGAAGTTCTCAAACTCCTGTAGTTCCAGTTCACTTAAAAGGCGCCTATGTATTGAAGAGCAGTATCATTCCATTTACAGTACGGATTTGTCCTCTTTCGGAATGTATTTCGAAGATTCCACATTGTTTTACAGTGGGTCCCCATGCTTATCCGGTATATATGGGCATACCGGATAATACCTGGGGTATTATATTCTCCTCCACTTAGAACAATGGTTCGTCCTCGAACCACAAACCTACTATTTGAGGAACCGGCTCTGATACCATTCTGCCACGCTCCACTCCCAATACAAAGAGTATTGTCTGCTCTGGCCGAAGCCGCACAGTTTTGTCCTTCAGGGTGAACTGGACTCGACCAGGGGACACTTCCCAGGAGGTCACCGATCCCAGGACTTCCTTGGCCTGAGCATGCTTAACTACGGAGTTCTCAAACTCCTGTAGTTCCAGTTCACTTAAAAGGCGCCTCTGTATTGAAGAGTGGTATCATTCCATTTACAGTACGAATTTGTCCTCTTTCAGAATGTATTTCGAAGATTCCCTATTGTTTTACAGTGGGTCCCCATGCTTATCCGGTATATATAGGTATACCGGATAATACCTGGGGTATTACAGATCTGCATCATAGTCTCAGTAGTCAAGCAAATATCCTTAGGGCTTTATCAACATGTACCAAATAAGTAAGATGCATGATCAAATGAACATATTAAGATAAAGTACAACCAGATAGCATACTATTATATCAAGTAAGAATGTCCTCTGAATATAAATATACACATACCGATACATCCACTATCATATAATGGCCTCTAGGGCATACATAAATCCAACAACATATATATATTAAATGTGTCACAAGTGAGAAAAAGAAATATTCAAGTGAGCTAATATTAGTTAATGTATGTCAATATATAAAATATATAATTATTCATTAAATTATCGAATCAACACTTGATTTAATAATCCGGCTATATCACATATAATCGACTAATATCATTTATATCATTTTATCAAATAAACACTTGATTCGATAACCCGACTATATCACATATAACCGAACGATACTATATATCGCGAGATTAGGATACGGCATCATATATATGTATTAATATCAGTCCCGCACATATCACATATGTGCTCCTACTTCGTTTCGCCTGTGCCAGGAAACCAATGTGTAGGACTCTAAAGACTCGTCAATACACCGGCAGTACGTGGTGATCATATCAGTCACCCACAAGCCGCAAGCGGTCTGCTAAACGTAACGTCCATCCGGTTATTGAGTGATCAATAGATCAACAAGCAAGCCTACTCAGACTCCTGCGAATCCAATAAGTAACACTACCATAGAGTCTAGTCTCTTCGTCTGATATGTCGCATATCTCAGGCTTGGGGATGGTAAATGTCAGACCCCAATAGCCTGATATGTCATGCCGACGTGAGGCTCATAACTATTAGAGAAACTACTGATAACACTTACCAGTAGATCTCAGTAACCATGTCCAGGGATTTTCTGTTATGGCCAATCGAGCATAGCGCAATATCAACCCCCAATACTGGGAGAGATGAAATCCCCTCCTACCGCTCATTGCCTCCATGCGACTCGGGACTGTACCCAAAAACCACCTGTTTTCATGACTCATTATAGCCGTGGTAGGGTGGAAGTCAAAGCACAGTAGGAGACACATAAGACTTTATGACGATCTAGGGTCGACAGACTAACCTGTACCAGTGTCACTAGAGAACTGCTATCTGATGATAGTTATAATACCATTTAGAAGTTCTCAGCGATTCCGTTCACTGTACCCAGTCTCCACGGAGCACCCGTATACCTTCTCTGATCTCAAACACCAATGGATATGGGATCATCAATCGCTCATCATATGGGTCAAGAAGCGTATAGACTAGTCTACTCTGGAATATCGACCTGTCTCGATACTCCCACGACCAGGAACATTTGAAGGAAGTACTTATCGACTACCTTTGCCCCACTAGTATGATCCGCATCATAATCCTGGTAGTCAAGTACTCATCCTAAGGGCTTTATCAACACATAATAGAGAGACAATAAGTGTACATATTAAGATAAAGAGAAACCAGATAGTATAGTATCATGTCAAGCTAGAAAGTCGTCCCTATATATGTCCAAGAATCTACTATAATATACATCACATGTATAATAATGGCCTCTAGAGCATACATATAACAAACAATCTCCCACTTGCACTAAGGTCATTTGTTGTAGTATCTCATACCCAATGCCCCATAAAGTTCTCTCTACGGAAAGGCCTCTGTGAGTGGATCCGCCGTGTTACCCTTCGCGTCAACTCTCCTATCCTAGATGTTAGTTACGTGTATGCCCTAGAGGCCATTATTGTACATATGATGTATATTATAGTGGATGCTTGGACATACATAGGGAGGACTTTCTTGCTCAATATGATAGTATGCTATCTGGTTGCTCTTTATAACATGTACACATGATTATCTCTATGATACATATTGATAAAGCCCTTAGGATGAGTACTTGAATACCAGGATTATGATGCAGATCATACTAGTGGAGACAGAATAGTCGTTAAGTACATCCTTCAAATTTTCCAAGTCGTAGATGTATCGAAACAGGGCATCGATATACCAGAGTAGACTAGCGTATAGCTTCTCCACCCATGTAGATGAGTGATAGATGATCCCATATCCTTTGGTGTTTGACATCAGAGATGGTTTACGGGTGCTCAGTGGAGACTAGGTACATTGAACGGACTCGCCAAGAAATCTTAGATCGTATTATACCTATCGTCAGAGAGCAGTTCTCTGGTGACACTGGTACAGGTTAGTCTGTAGACCCGAGATCATCATAGAGTCTTGTGTAATTCCTACTATGCTTTGATTTACAGCTTACCACATTTAAGTGAACGTGCAAAACGGTGGCTTTTGGGTGCAGTCCTCAATCATATGGAGGCAATGAGCGATATGAGGGGTTTTGTCTCTCCCGGTATTAGGAGTTGATATTGCGCTTTCTCGATTGTCTATAACAGGAAGTCCCTCGCCAGGACTGCTTCAGAGATATACTGGTATGTATTATCATTAGTTTCTCAACCCGTTATGATCCTCATATCGGCATGACTTATCGAGTTACTGGGGTCTGACGTTTACCACCCCTAGAAAAGATATACGACATATCAGACGAAGAGACCGAACTGTACGGTAGTGTTACTAATTGGATTCGCAGGAGTATGAGTAGGCATGCTTGTCGATCTTCTGATCGCTCAATACCCGGGTGGCTGTTACGTTTAGCAGACCGCTTGCGGCTTGTGGGTGTTTCATATGAGCATCACCTACTGTCGGCATATTGACAAGTTTTTAGAGTCATACATAGAGATTTCCTGGCTCAAGCGAAATGGAGTAGGAGCACATATGTGATATGTGCGGAACCGAGATTAATATGATATGTGATACCGAATTCTATTCTGGCGATATATGACATCGGTCGGTTATATGTGATATAGCCGGGTTATCGGATCAAGTGTCGATTCGATTAGTTGTTACATTTGATATTAGTCGGTTATATGTGATATACCCGGATTATTAAATCAAGTGTTGATTTAATGATTTATTGTATAATTATATATTCGATATATTAATCTACATTAACTAGTATTGGCCCACTTATGATTTCTTTTCTCACTTGATTTTCTGCACATAATATATATGGGATATATATTTGTGTGCATGATTTGTGTCATGCTTGATAATACATGCAACAGGGGTGTGTGTTTGACTTACACCATGCTATGTATAAATTAGGGTTTATTAATTGATTAAGTAATTCAAAATGGTTGCATATTGGTCATGGCTAGAAGCTTTGAGAAGCTTGGATAACCATTGACTAATTCAACTAGTTTTGTTTTGCTTAAGATATTTTATAAACCCAAACATTATATTTATCCATGGTTAACTCTCTATAAGGGTTAGAGTATGTCATATACTCACCATGGTTTATTTTCTCACCTCATGAGTTCACTCTCTCTTGATCACTTCATCTTCTTCTTCATGAGAACAAAGCTTGCTAGCTTTTTCTTATGTGAGAAAATATTGAGAGAAAACTAAAATTAAAATGAGAAAAATTCCTACTTTATCATCCTCTACTACTTGCCATTTAGTATAGGGTGTTTGCTTCACTAATTATACAATTAGTGAAGTGGTATCTTGGGTTAATGTCTCCTCGATGTAGATCATCTTCGTCTTCGAAGACTTCGATGCAAGCTTGTTCATTTCTTCATGGGAGCCTCTATAGAGTCCGGGAGTTCATGATCGCAGTGAAGGGACCACTACAAGAAGATATTGAAGTGAAGGACCGGTCTACAAAGGTTGTATTCCTTGTTCACTTTAGTTGCAAAGTTGTTTGCATTCGATTCGTCGCATTTTCTAGTATACAATTCTAGGTTTGGGTTGGCTAGAACGGCTAAAATTTTAATTTGTCATGGAAGATTCCTCCCGAAACCTTGCTGCCGTGCTTGACAACCCTGCAGTGGTATCAGAGCCATGCTAGAAAATGAGACGATGTTTGTTAGATTACGAAACCGAAACGACTCCAAAACTTGAAAAACGAAAACCCGCTTTCTGTCGAATTTAAAAGGCCCTCTAAAATTTTTTTAAACAACTGCAGAATTTTGTATGAGATGCAACATGAACACAGTACAAAATTAGGCCCCTCTCGCCGGAATTTGGCCAGCCACATTGATCATTTTTTCGGCCTGCTCGGCCCAATAGTGATGTTTTTGGTTGAATTTTGTACTGTGTTCCAGTGTGTTGGTTTTAGAGTTTCAGGTGTTGTTTGTTTTTTCTAAGTTTGCATGTGATGTGATCTTACACTATAAGCAATTCAGAGTGTTTCATATTCGTAGTTTTAACATTTTTTCAGGTATTTGCATGTTGTCTAGGCGAAGTTAAAAAGCTCGAACGAATTTCAAAAACCCATTTTTCCATGTTTAACGATTTCGGAAAATCATGCAAGTAATTCTGTGAACCCTCTAGAAGAATGAAACCCTAATTCGAAGTAATGACCAACACTTTCGAACCTTAGAGTTTGCGGTAGTTCTACAGTGCCACTAATGAGGCTTGGGTCTACCCATTTACGGTTGGTGCATAGGTACTGTGGCATGTTCTAGGTATTATTGAACTGTGCTCAAGTGTTGAGCTGTCGGGGAATTGTGGGATTTTGATGAATCGATCGAAAAATTTAATGTCGTCCGGATATCATGTGATGAGATACAATACTTTAAATCCATAAGAAAACTAATTTGAATGTTATAAATCTAGCAATTTAGTCTTATTTGATCGGTTGCCACAGAAGTTTGATGCGATCAAAAGTCTGTCGCAATCACGTAGAGTACGTGGATACTCACTGGGTAACCTTATTAGATAGCCATGCCCCATAGCCCCGACCAAGTGACTGTAGGAGAACCATGTTTCCAAAAGCATCCGTTCGGGTGCTTGCGGGTGCGGTGTTCCGTCTTAGTGTAGTTCGTCGACGGCATCGGGGGGTGCGGCCTTCTACTAAAGTTTCCGACAAGCATTCGATTAGGATGTCGGGAATCTTGTTGAATTGCCTGACTTGATATTGAAAAGTGTTTTCGAGATCGAGACTAAAATGCGGGGTTTATAAAGGTTAGGCATGAGATGTCTAAGGAATTCATTTAGTTGGCATGAAATCCGAAGTATGAGATACATACCGATGTTTGTGATGTCGAAGGTGGTTGTGGATTCCAATTGTTGTAGTTTTCACTTTCTTTTCTACGACTGTAAATGTAATATGTGGTGTATCGCCGGTTTCATTGCTATGTGTCAACGACAATTGGGATACCCATATTTACTTACGTTGATGATATGGGATGTTATGTGTTGCTGGTATATGTTATATTCGATCGTCGTGTTTGAATTACTGGGGTTTTTTTTATGTGAGATGAGAGTTTTTTTATTTTCATTCATATAAAAACTTGTATATAATATTCTTTTATTGGGGCACTTCCGAGTTGAGGAAGATGTCACCATTGATGCATATTATTTACTTTTCCGCATTAGGATAGACCCAAAGCGGGGAGCACAAGTAACCGGGTTCTAGAGTCCAGTGGGAGACCATCTCGAGGCGTCGAGACCGGGTTTCCTAACTCTAGAATTTGTAGGGTTGCTTGCCGCTCTCGTAGGGGTCTAGGGATGTGGGTTTGGCTATTCATCACGACCGTGGAATCCGTGTTTTATACAGGCTTAATTTAAAACCCGGAAATCTTAATATATCCAATATTTCATATGTTATGTTATGCTGCGAAATTCTGTGATGTGATCACTGTATATGTTGAGATAGATACTGCATATAGTATATGTGATATATTATATAGACGTTGCTTATGTTTTACACCCGCGTTAGCCCTGACCCGCTCTGCCGTTAGTTACCTAACCTAACAGTGCATGACGGGACATCAAGGTGAATGCAGATGGCATAAGCGTACGTTGTATTTATCTGTGATGCTTAGGTAACTTTAATGATAGGACATCATTAATGAGATATATGAAAGAAAATAAACCTAAAGATGTTGCGGAATCGAATTTTTCAAAAACGGGTAGCTCTAGTTCTTGCTTTTCATAGCGGTGTTCCGTGTAGAATATCCAGCACCTTATTTGATAAGAAAAGAGCCGAGATCCCTTCACCGGGAGTGAGCTCTTTAGCAATAACCGGCAGATGCTACAACCCTCAGTTTCTTCTTTTGATTGCTTCTATATTTTTTGCTTTGCATAGTGGTATTGTGAATATCCTGCACCTTATTCAACGAGATAAGTGTCGAGATCCCTTCACCAGGAGTGACCTCTTTAGCGAAACTAGCAAAAGCCTCAAAAACACTCCATTTAAATCATTTGATTCTACAACGATATCAAGTTCCTTACGCTAAAGGTTTTCTTAAAAACCTGTCGAAGCCCTCCGTTATTTAAGATAAGTAATAGTTAGTATTCATGCTGCATTTGTTGACCTTGTCAAGGCGTATTGTGCGGTAGCTGATGAGTGCTGATCTGTAAGCATATGATGTGATTGGATTAGGGTAATCATGCGACCTTGTCGACCTTGTCAAGGGTAATGCGGGTTGGTTTAATTCAATCAGGAAATGATGGGTTGAACTTGACTTGCGGTCTATGGATTTCTGATTTTGTCAAGGTCATAGATCGCTCGGGGTAAAATATTATTGGGAATTTCAAGTGTTGAAATTTGCAATGAGATTGCATACCTTCTATGAAATAATTGGATCCTGATACCCACTGTGAGTAAGAGTTACTCCTGGGAGAGTTTTACACATTACAATTAGCCGATCAAGTAGGTGTCTAGAAAGGTGTCAACGGGGTTACGCCCCTGGAAAAACGAGGTTTATTTTAATTAGGTCCGTGTGATAGCACGGGGAAACTCCTTCAAAGTACCAGCACTAGCCTGGTTGAAAGATTTGTGAACTTGTAGGGTGTAATTAATCTTGGTTAGTCTTTCCTTTTAGGGTTTGAAGGAAGATTTGATAAAAACGGTGGGAGCCATCCTGATTAGATAAATATTAATCGATCTATTCTTGCAAGTGCATACGTTGAGTGTTTTCTTCTCTCTCTCTCCCTGTACCAACCATGTCTGCCCTAATCAAAATAATAACATGGATGTATTGACCGAACCCGCTTGTTATACTGAGCTGGGGAACGTTCGTCTCGTTCTAACTTATAATTGTTATAATACCGAGCAGAAAATAGGGGATTACAAGGATTCCCGTGCCGCCCGAACGAAAAAAGTGCATAATGATGCATATTTTTCGGGTGTGTTCATTGAAGAGAACTGTTTCTCAGTTTCCTTTATGTCTTGGGTATGAGATACCGGATCAGGATCTCACATATGTAATCTGTTACATGGGCTACAGAAAGGTAAAAAACTGAGAATGGGTGATAAGTATTAAGAGTTAGAAGCGGTGTAATTGTTGCAGCCAAGGTGTTGGCAGTTATCACCCTGTATTACCAAATACATTGATTCTGAACGAATGTTATTAGATACCGAACCTGATATACAATATCATGTCAGTCTCTTTATTTTAGTAAAGAAGGATATAATTTTTTTTATTGTTAGATAATGTTTTGAACATTTCCTACATCAATTGTTGATCGGTTCAGGCAGGTTATCTAACAGCATAAACGTTCTAAATTAAACCACAGTTCTTAACGTACAGAACACACACAAGGAAAAGTGTTTAGAAATGAACGAATCCTTTTTTAGGCATTGTAGACTAGGTCATAGCAATGTGACCCGACTAAGCCAAGTTATATAAAGATGTATATTTAAATCAGTTTGAATTTGCATCTTGTGAAACTTGCCAATCATGTCACAAAGATAAGATGACCATAGCTCCGTTTATTGGAAACAGAGAAAGAGTTAGTTTACCCTTGAGATTGATACATGATGATGTATGTAGGTCCCCTGTCTACACATGCCAGAACTGGTTCTTTGTACTTTATTACATTCACTGATGATCTCTCAAGATTCGTATATATGTTCCTGTTGAAACACAAGGATGAAGATTTTATGAAATTCAAAGAATATAAGTTAGAAGTAGAGAACAAAAATGGGTATAAATATTATGTTCTTTGATGTGATCAGGGAGGAGAATACTTGAGCACGGAATTCCTGGAACATTCTAAAGGAGAATGAGATTCTCTCTCAGCATTACTCCTCCGTATACACTACAGCATGTTGGTGTATCGCGGCGGAGCAATCGCAACCTATTAGGTATGGTTCGCTCTATGATGAGTACTACTGAGTTGCCTATTTCCTTTTATGGGTTATACACTTGAGAAGCTGTATACCTATTGAATTGGGTTATAACCAAATTAGGTGCCTACTATTCTATATGCGATATGCTATGGGAAGAGCCCATCGCTTAAGTAAGTTCAGATTTGGGGTTGTCCAGCCTATGTCAAAAGCAAGATCCGGACAAGCTCGAGGCAAGGTCAGTTCCGTGGAAGTTTGTTGAATATCCCAAGCATTCGCAAGGGAATATCTTCTACCGCACCGAGGAACAAAAAATGTTTTATTTCTCTGCATAACCACCTTTTTAGAAAAGGAATTTATTTTGGAAACAAATTTGTGGTCATGAGGTAGAACTGGAAGGAGTTCCAGCTACACAAACTACAGCTGATGATTTGGTAGAACCGAAGGATTCAATAGTTCCCAACGAAGTTCAGCCTCTCCGTCGATTTAGTAGGGTTTCTCATTAACTTGAGAGATACTTCGGTTTTCTCTATGACAGTAGGAGCGAGTATTGCATCATGAGATAATGACCCAACTATTTTTGAGTAGGCCATCAAGAGTGGGGACTTTATAAGAATGGCTGGATGCTAAACGATCTGAGATGGAATCCATATACAACAACAAAGTTTGGACTTTGGTTGCTTTATCTGAAGGGTTAAATCCCCATCAGGAGAAAGTATATCTTGAGAAAATTACTTGGTGTAAATGGAAAAGTTGAGACTTTCAAAGCTAAACTTGTTGTAAAAGATTTTCGTCTTCGACCAAGTGTGGTTTATGATGAAACCTTTTTTACAGTAGCTATTCTTAAGTCCATTCGGATCCTACTTTCCATTGCTACATACCATGACTGTGATATCTGGCAGCTGGGTGTCATGACTGATTTTTCTAAATAATGATTTAGGAGAGAGTGTCTATAAGTACACAGCCAGAGGGCTTCGTAAATAGTGGGAGCAGTGGAAACGTGTGCAAGATGTTTTATGGGTTAAAGCAGGCATCACAGAGTTGGAACATCTGTTTTGATGTGGATGTCAAAGAATTTGACTTCATCAAAATGGTAGATATACCTTGTATATACAAAAAGGTTGTAGAGAGTAAGGTGGTCTTCCTCGTAATGTATATGGAAGACATACTCTTGATAGGAAAGGAGTTTCCTATGCTACACTCGGTCAATCTCCTCTTATCATAAGAACTCTCCATATAGGATCAAGGTGATACCTCCTAAATCCTGGGTTCTGTATTTATGAGATAGATCTAAGTGGATATTAGGATTCTCACTAGGTGGAGTGAGATGGTATCAATCGATCCTGGGGAGAATCACTAGATAGCTTCCAGGGTGGTAAGGTCGACTAAATGTCAGTCAGAGGAATTTCCTTTACCCTCAGAGGAGGGACAGTATGTTGGAAGAGTTACAAGCTAAATACCGTGGCAAAATAGACGATAAAGGCTGGGTACATTGCTTCCAACGATGCTAACAAAGAGGCAGTCTGGGTGTATATTAGTTCATCAGATGAACTTCGTTCCTACCATTGTGAGACAATGGAGTTGTGGCTTATGCCTAGGAACCCCCGTCACATCAGTGATCCAGGCATATTCTTAGGCAGTATCACCTGATCATGGAGATGGATGATCTATAGGGAGATCGTGGTTATGAGAGTAGAATCAAAGGACAACACGGCGAATCCACTCACAGAGACATTTTTCCTAAAGAGAGACTTTTATGGTAAGGTTGAGTATGGAATACTACAACCACTGCTAATTGTTGGGTATTGGATGTTAGTGTATATGCCCTAGTGTTCATTACTGTATCATACTAGTTTGTATATTACTTAATGGAAACTTGGGATATTCACAGTTGTATAGACAATCTTGCTCAAAATGGTAGTATGATACTTAGATTGTTTCTACTTTAATATGTACATATGTTTCTTTTAGCATATCGCTTACAGATATTAGTGGAGCCCTCAGGATCTTTGCCTGATTACCAGCGTTGTGATAGAAGTCACACTAGTGGAGGCTGGGTAATGTACAAGCACATCCTTATATAGGTCCCTAGTCATAGGATTATCGAGACGGGGCATCGATACTTCGGAGTAGACTAGCGTATGCGCTTCTCATCCCAGCAGGGGAGATGGTCTGTCCCACAGCCATTAGTACGCCGTACTGGAGATAGTATGCGGGTGCTCGTTAGGTTATGAGTACACTAGACAGGACTCGTCAGGAACTGTTGGTTGGTACTATAGCTATCGTCAGATAACAGTTCCCAGGTGATAGGAGTACAGCTTAGTCCGTCGACTTGACACTGCTACTTCGCCTCGAGTGTGTTCCCACTGTACATTGATTACTACCCTACCACGGCTCAGAGGAGTACTACAAACAGGTAGTAGTTGGGTGTAGTCCCGAAGCACTTGGAGGCAGTAGCGTTTAGATAGGATTCGTCTCTCCCGGTATTGGGGGTTGATATTGCGCTGTGTCTTGGAGAGCCATTACACAAAGTCCCTGGCCAGGGCAAGCGAGAATTACTGGTAGTGCTTCCAGTAGGTTCTCAGGGAGTTCTGAGCTACACTCCGGCACGACTTGTACCGCTATTAGGGGTCTGACGTTTACCGCCCCTAGGCCCGACATGCAATACTCTCAGACGAACAGACCGGACTGTACGGAGATTATCATATTCAAGCTCAGTAGGAATTCGGATGGGTTCACCTCATCGGTCTTCTTATCGGCATCTACCTAGGGGCCGTTACGTACATCTAGTACCACTTGCAGCCTGTGGTTAAACTCACTGCCAGCGTAGTGTCGAGTCTTTAGAGTCCCACATAGAGGGTTGTTCGCTTTTGGGCAAAACATAGTAGAGGTCGCATGGTTTTGCGACAGTGTTCGTTCACATACGCGCACTTGTGTACGTTTGGTGTCCGGTCAGTTATTACTAGCTGGCTTTGGTTTAATCCAGATCCTAGTATTTGTTTTGGGATTGATTTTGTCTCATTGTATTCATGTTCCTCGGAACATGAATGCGGGTGTGCATGCACAGTTGACAGAGGCAGAGAAACCTCATTAGGGTTGTTGACCGTTGACTTTTCTAAACCCTAATGAGAATGAGAAATATGATTAATAATATTAAATAAGGATAATTGTGCCATGGTTAGGGTTGGGTTGACCATTTGACTTTGGTTTATCCATATGACTTTTCTTGACCATTTGACCATGATCATTTCTTTTGCAAGATACTTCTTGAATCTTGCAATTAGTATTAAATGTGAAATGATAATGGTCACTTCAACTAACCATCACAATTTTCTTTAGTTATTATTATTATTATTCTCATATGAGAGCATGGTTGTTATTTCTTGCTCATTCTCTCTTGCTCATTCTCTCTCATGCTTAGCTCTTCCTCTTCCTCTCTCAAAGCTCTCATCGTTCATGTGTTGAAAAACATGAGCTTTGTGAGATAAAACTATCAAGACAACTCTCTACTCATTCTAGGGTTCTTAGTTTAGCAAGCCAGGCACCCTAGTTACCTATTGTTTGAGGTAGGAGCTCAAGGTAGAGGCCTTCGGGTGGATCTTTCTTCGGCAAAGAGAAGACAAAGAGGAGGAGCCGTCTAAACCACTCCAAGGAGAAAGCAAGAAGGAGGACCATAACAAGAAGAGAAGGAGTTCAAGATCTAGGTATAACCATTTAACCTAGTAGCTAAAACTTGTAGTTAGTTTGTTAGTTTTTGTTTAGCAAAGATCCTCTAGTTTTAGTCCATGTTACCTTGTATTAAATATCCGTTTTTTACCTATTCCGCCTCCACGTAAGCACCGGGGTGGGTAACGTGGACTTACAGTGGTATCAGAGCCTAGCTAAACAATAACTAACATGTTTGCGTAGTGTTTAGAACGTCGATCCGGAAAAAAATCGCAAAATACGTCAAAATCTTGTGCTTTCTGCCGTTTTGAAAAACATGACTAAAAATATTTCCACACACATGAAAAATACGTTCAGGGGCTTTTAGGAACACCGAAGAAAAACGAGCCCATGACTCGATTAGACTGCCGTGGAAGCACGGCGAAACCAAGCATTTTGCCGCAGATCCGTGGCCGAGTCGACACGGTCGCAACTCATTTTTCCTGCAGTGTGTTCAGACTGATGTTTTGTGATTTTTAAGATGATTTATTTCTGCCTAGATTCTTTAGAAAATAGTATTGTATTTGGGGTAGTTTCAAATTGGAATATTGATCGAAATTCTATAAACTTTAGCTAATTGGTTATATCTGTAATGCGATATATGTACTGAACGTCGACTAATCGCTATACGTCGGTTAGTGGGAGTTGTGCATATCTTTGATCTGTGATGTTGGATTGTGTATATGAACTTGTTGGATTGTCGCGGATGAATAGCTAGGGTTGTGAGATGAGAGTTTCTTTATCTTTCATTTGACGTAAATTGTAAATTGATGTAATATTATTTTTATTGCCGCACATCCGGGTTGAGATTGTAGCCGCCATTGTATATTATTTCTTTTACTGTTTTTGCTCTAAGGATAGACCCAAGGTGGGGTGCACAAACCACCGGATACTTTGAAGTGCCGAGTGGCCTACACACGTTGTTGAGGGAGGTTGCTTCTGTTAGTGTATATGCCCTAGAGGCCATTACTGTATCATACTGGTTTGTATATTACTTAATGGAAGCTTGGGATATTCACCTTGTATATACAATCTTGCTCAAAATAGTAGTATGCTACTTGGTTTGTTTCTACTTCAATGTGTACATGTGTTTATTTTAGTATACCGCCTATACACATTAGTAGAGCCCTTAGGATCTTTGCTTGATTACCAGCGATGTGATGGCAGTCACACTAGTGGGGCTGGGTAATCTATAAGCACATCCTTATGCAGGTCCCTAGTCGCAGGACTATCGAGACAGGGCATCGATACTCCGGAGTAGACTAGCGCATGCGCTTCTCATCCCAGTGTAGGAGACGGTCTGTCCCACAGCCGTCAGTACATCGTACTTGAGATAGTATGTGGGTGGTCGTTAGGTTACGGGTACACTGGACAGGACTCGTCGGGAACTGACTAGTTGGTATTATGCCTATCGTCAGTTATCAGTTCCCAGGTGACATGAGTACAGCTTAGTCCGCTGACTTGACACAGTCACTTCGCCTCGAGTGTGTTCCCACTGTACTTTGATCACTACCCTACCACGGCTTAAAGGAGTCGTGCAAACAGGTAGTGGTTGGGTGCAGTCCCGAAGCACTTGGAGGCAGTGACGGTTAGACAGGATTCGTCTCTCTCGGTATTGGGGGTTGACATCGCGCTGTGTCTAGGAGAGCCATTACGCGAGTAGTCCCTGGCCAGGGCAAACGAGATATACTGGTAGGCTTCCAGTGTTATCTCAGGGTGTTTTGGGCTTCGCTCCGACACGACTTGTACCGCTATTGGGGGACTGACGTTTACCGCCCCTAGGCCCGCCATGCGATGTATCAGACGAACAGACCGGACTGTACGGAGAATGTCACATTCAGGCTCAGTAGGAGTTCAGATGGGTTTCGTCTCGTCGGTCTTCTTGTCGGCACTACCTGGGGACCGTTACGCACAGCTAATGCCGCTTGCGGTCTGTGGTTAAACCCACTGCCAGCGTAGTGTCGAGTCTTTAGAGTCCCACACAGAAAGCTTTTCGCCTTTAGGCAAAAGAGTAGAGGTCGCATGGTATTGCGACAGGTCGCATAGTTTTGCGACAGGGTTCGGTCACATCCGTGCACTTGTGCATGTACAGTGTCCGGACAGTTTACACTAGCGGGCTTTGGTTTAAGGCAGATCCTAGTGTACCTTTTGGGATTGGATTTATCCAGTTTGCATTCGTGTTCCTCGGAACGCGGATGCAGGTGTGTATGCACAGTTGACAGGGAGACAGAGGCAACGGATTCTCATTAGGGTTGTTGACAGTTGACCGTTGACTATTGACTTTTTGATCAACCCTAATGAGAATATGATATGCGATTAACAATTATATTAATTAAGTATTATGGTGATTTGGTTGTTGACTTGTTGACTTTGTTGACTTGTTGACTTTTGTTGACTTGTTGACTTTGTTGACCGGTTGACTAGGCTTGACTAGTTGACTATCATGATAACCATAGCTATCATTTCATGGCAAACACTTTTGCTTGCTTGCTCTTTTGTGCAAAATAAGTGAATGAAATGATATGGTTATGGTTGCTTCAACCATCACATAACACTTGATTGGTATGATGTGTGATCATTGCTTTGGATTATGAGAGGGTGAAAGACAAAAGAGAGCCTCATTCTCACTTACACATTCTCTCTCTTGCTCTTGAGCTCTCTTGCTCTTGCTTTCACCCTCATCCTCTTGCTCCCTCTCTTGACTCTATGGTTCATATCTCTCATGAGTTGAGAATCAAGAACCATAGATAAAATCCCAAACAAACTCTTCTCTACTCATTCTAGTTCACTAGGTTTAGCAAACCAAGTGAACTAGTTTCTTCAAAGAACGAAGAAGGAGCTAAAGGTTGGAGCTTTCAGGTGGATCTTTCTTCGGCGTAAGGAGACGACGGGAAGAAGCTGATCCGGACCACCATCGGAGTTTGAAGACGAAGGAGTTCGAGAAAAAGAAAGGTATAACCCCCTAACCGAGTAGTTAGCAACTCGTAGTTAGGTTGTTAGTTAGATGTTTAACAAAGATCCGGGTTTTAGGTCCATGTTACCACCTCTATAAAAATCGTTTTTTATCAAATTCCGCTTGCCCGAAAGTATCGGGAGAGGTAGCATGGACTTTTAAATGCGGAGTTTGAGCCACTCCTTTTAAAAGCTATCTCGTTCCATCGACTATATCAAGTTCACTACGTTCAAGGTTTAGCCAAAACCATTCGTAGCCCTCCGTCGTTTCGTATGAATATTCAATAATATTCAAACTGTGTTTGTTGACCTTCGTCAAGGCATAGTGATTGGTAGCTATTGGGTATTCATATGTAGCATAGATAGATGCGTTGGTTTGGGACACTCGCATTACCTTGTTGACCTTCGTCAAGGGTATATACGGGTGGGTTCAAATTAACCTGGATAATGACGGGCCGAACTTGACATGTGACTTATGATTTGTTGACCTTCGTCAAGATCATAAAAGCATGGGGCAAAAATCCACATCGGGAGTTTCATAAGTACTGAAACTTGCTAGATTTGCATACCATTTGGAGTGTGATGATTCTGGTAGGATTCCTTCAGTTTCGTCACGCGATGATATTTGGATCCCGATCCTACTGTGAGTATATGCTACTCCTCGGGAAATTTCTTACTAATCGATCAATGCTATAAACCTAGTAGGTGCCTAGAAAGGTGTTAGCGGGGCTACGCCCCCAGGGAAAAGAGGTTCTTGAATTAAGGAACTTCGCGAAAGCGTTGGAAAACCTCCCTCGAAGTACCGACACTGGCCTGGCTGAACGGTTAAGCAAGTATTGAGCGGTGGGATTGATCCCGACTAATTCTTCCTTAATGGTTTGAGGAGGGATTCGAGAAACAGTGGGAGCCATCCTGTTTAGACAAACTAAAAACCATTCTAAACTTGCAAGAGCATCGTGCTGAGTGTTTCTTCTCTCTCTCCTAATTGCAGCGACCAATCGACATGACTGGACTTAAGTTACTCCTAGATAAAAATATACTGACAGGACCAAACTACAAAGATTGGCTCAGGAATGTCAAAATGGCAATCACTTACGACAAGCTGGGGTATCTTCTTACCACCAAAGCTCCCCCTGTCCCTGGTCCCACTTCCAGCGTCGCGGATAAGGAAATCCGTAAGACTTGGGAGATTGATAGCGCGAAGGCCAAGTGCCTCGTACTTGCCTCTATGGACAATGAACATCAGAGGAGGCACGAGAATATGGACTTGGAATCCATATTTCTTCATACAAAAGAACTGTATGGAGAGCAATCTCGTATCGCAAGATACGAAGCGTCGAAAAAGTTATTTTCGGCAAAGATGGTCGTCGGATCATCAGTAGCCGAGCATGTGCTAAAGATGATCGGCTACATTGAGGAGCTCGCGGACCTAGGGACCACATTGGAGAGTGAGCTCTATACAGACTTAGTTCTCCAGTCCCTTCCTTCCACTTACGTCCAGTTTATACTGAATTTCAACCTACAAGAAAAAGAGGTTGAACTTTCAGAGCTCCTCAACATGCTGAGGAGCGCAGAGGGCACCCTACAGAAAAGTAGGGAAACATCCACTTTGTTTGTAGGAGGATCATCTTCTTCTAGGTCCAAGGCGAAAGCCAAGGGAAAGAAGAAGAAGGCCCCCGCCAAACCAAGGGGCGGTGTTAGTAAAGTGGATCCGAAGGGAAAAGCAAAAGCAACAAAGAAGGCGGGGAAGCTTGTGGATAAGGAAGAATGCTTCTATTGTCATAAGAAAGGACACTGGAAGAATGATTGCAGGGCCTAGAAGGCCAGAACACAGGAATTGAAGCAGGTTGCAGCTTCAGCTTCAGGTGTGTATGTTATTGAAAACTGTCTTTCAATAAACTCTACTTCCTGGGTATTGGATACCAGATCAGGATCTCATATCTGTAATTCTTTGCAGGCGTTGAGAAACCGTAGGGTTTTGAAGGCAGGTGATATGACCCTCAGAGTTGCGAACGGAGCTAGCATGGATGCTAAAGCCGTGGGGGACTATCACCTGGGAATGTCAGATGGACATGTTTTGGTTTTGCGTGATTGCTTTTTTGTACCCAACGCAACTTGTAATATCATTTATGTATCTTTAGTTTCTAAAGAAGGTTATGAATTTGCGTTTGTAAGTAATGTTGTAAACATTCACCTTAATCAAGTTTTGATTGGGTCAGGTACATTGAGTAATGGTATATACGTATTAAACCAACTACAGATTTTCAACGTCCAGAATACACACAAAAGAAAGTCTCCGGAAATAAATCAGACTTTTCTATGGCATTGTAGACTGGGTCACATCAATGAGAGAAGGTTGACGAAGTTACATACAGAAGGATATTTGAATCCGTTCGAATATCAATCGTATGCCACTTGTCAATCCTGTCTCAAAAGAAAGATGACAAAGACTCCGTTTACTGGACACGGAGTAAGAGCGAGCGAGCTTTTGGGACTCGTACACAGCGACGTGTGCGGTCCAATGTCTACACATGCGCGAAGCGGTTATTCTTACTTCTTCACTTTTACGGATGACTTCTCAAGGTACGGTTATGTCTTCTTAATGAAACATAAGTCCGAAGCCTTTGGAAAGTTCCAGGAATATAAAAGTGAAGTAGAAAACCAGACCGGCAAAAGTATCAAGATTCTATGATCGGATCGAGGTGGAGAATACTTAGGTGCCGAATTCCTGAATTACTTAAAAGAGAATGGAATTCTCTCTCAGCTCACTCCTCCATACACTCTGCAACATAACGGTGTATCGGAGAGACGGAACCGGACCCTATTGGATATGGTACGGTCCATGATGAGTAACGCTGAGTTACCGCGATCATTCTGGGGATATGCACTAGAAGCAGCTGCATATCTCTTGAACAAGGCTCCCACCAAGACTGTGCCTA
The DNA here is from genome assembly GCA_030015575.1 of Agapanthus africanus. Lineage (NCBI taxonomy): Eukaryota > Viridiplantae > Streptophyta > Magnoliopsida > Asparagales > Amaryllidaceae > Agapanthus > Agapanthus africanus. The sequence continues at coordinate 293,830,429 of JASDDO010000029.1, forward strand.
CCACCCCATATCAGATGTGGACTGGAAAGAAACCCTGTCTTAAGTATCTAAAGGTATGGGGATGTCCAGCTTTTGTAAAAAAGCAGCATGCGGACAAGCTCGAGGCACGTTCAGTACAGTGTAAGTTTGTGGGATACCCAAGGAACTCCAGGGGGTATCTTTTCTATTCCGCTGAGGAACAAAAGGTTTTTGTTTCTCAGCATGCCCGCTTCTTGGAAACTGAGTTTTTGGAAACCCGGATAAGTGGGAGCACAATAGAACTGGAAGAAATTCCAGAACCACAGACTGTTACTGAAAGCTTAGTGGAACCAGAAGGTTCAAAAGAACATGACATTCCCACGCCACTCCGCAGGAGTAGTAGGCAGACTCATCCGCCCGAGAGATACTACGGTTTTGTCATAGACGGGGATAGAGAGGATTGCATCATAGATTATGATGAGCCTACTAGCTTCCAGCAGGCCGTTCAGAGCGTTGACTCAGTGAAATGGCTGGATGCAATGCGGACCGAAATGGAGTCCATGTACACCAACAAGGTTTGGACGTTGGACATTGCTCCATATGAGGTAAAACCCGCAGGATGCAAGTGGATCTTCAAAAGGAAGATTGGTGTAGATGGGCAGGTTGAGACCTATAAAGCTAGACTTGTAGCAAAGGGTTTCCGTCAAAGACCTGGCTTGGACTATGACGAAACCTTTTCTCCTGTGGCTATGCTGAAATCCATTCGGATCCTTCTTGCCATTGCTGCCTTCCACGATTATGAGATCTGGCAAATGGACGTTAAGACCGCTTTTCTAAATGGAAATTTAGAGGAGTGTGTCTATATGTACCAGCCGGAGGGTTTCATTTAGAGTGGGAGAAGCGGAAAGGTGTGCAAGTTGCTTAAGTCCATTTATCGACTAAAGCAGGCATCGCGGAGTTGGAACATCTGTTTTGATGAGACGGTCAAGGAATTTGGCTTTATCAAAAATCCAGATGAACCATGCATCTATAGTAGATTTGTAGCGAGAACTGTAGTATTCCTCGTTTTATACGTGGATGACATTCTCTTAATAGGAAATGACATTCCTATGCTACAATCTGTCAAGGGGTTCTTGTCGCACAGGTTCTCCATGAAAGACCTGGGTGATGCCTCATACATCCTGGGGATCCGGATCCATCGTGATAGATCCAAGAGGATATTAGGACTTTCACAGTCCAGGTACATCGACACTATACTGAAGAGATTCAGTATGGAAGATTCCAAGCGCAGTAACCTACCGGCTTGTCACGGGATCACCCTCTCTAAAGAGATGTCTACCAAGACTGATTTGGAGAGGGATCGCATGTCTGTTATACCCTACGCTTCTGCGGTAGGCTCTATAATGTATGTGATGTTGTGTACCTGACCGGATGTAGCTTATGCACTGAGTGTAGTAAGCCGGTATCAGTCAAACCCTGGGGAGAAACACTGGATAGCAGTAAAGAACATTCTCAAGTACCTGAGAAGGACAAAGGAGATGTTCTTGGTGTATGGCGGAAAAGACCTCCAGATCGAGGCCTTTGCTGACTCCAGCTTCCAGAGCGACAAGGATGATTCCAAGTCCATGTCGGGTTTTGTCTTTACCCTCAATGGAGGGGCGGTGTGTTGGAAGAGTTCCAAACAGGAAACCGTTGCAGACTCGACGATGGAAGCGGAATACATCGCTGCATCTGATGCCGCAAAAGAAGCTGTCTGGATGAGGAAGTTCTTGAAAGAACTTCAGGTGGTTCCGTCCATTGTTGATCCAATACCTCTGTATTGCGACAACAACGGGGCTATAGCTTTAGCGAAGGAACCCAGGACCCATTAGAGATCCAGGCACATCTTAAGGCGGTATCACCTGATCAGGGAGATCGTGGATCGCAAGGAGATCGAGGTTCGGAGAGTCGCTTCAGAAGATAACACTGCAGATCCATTCACCAAGGCCTTGCCCCAGAATCAGTTCGAGCGGCTGATCGAGATGATAGGTCTTCGATACGCCAGTACATGGCCTTAGTGCAAGTGGGAGATTGTTAATGTATATGCCCTAGAGGCCATTACTGTATCATACTAGTTTGTATATTACTTAATGGAAGCTTGGGATATTCACCTTGTATATACAATCTTGCTCAAAATAGTAGTATGCTACTTGGTTTGTTTCTACTTCAATGTGTACATGTGTTTATTTTAGTATATCTCCTATACACATTAGTAGAGCCCTTAGGATCTTTGCTTGATTACCAGCGATGTGATGGCAGTCACACTAGTAAGGCTGGGTAATCTAGAAGCACATCCTTATGCAGGTCCCTAGTCGCAGGACTATCGAGACAGGGCATCGATACTCCGGAGTAGACTAGCGCATGCGCTTCTCATCCTAGTGTGGGAGACGGTCTGTCCCACAGCCGTCAGTACGTCGTACTTGAGATAGTATGCGGGTGCTCGTTAGGTTACGGGTACACTGGACAGGACTCGTCGGGAACTGACTAGTTGGTATTATGCCTATCGTCAGTTATCAGTTCCCAGGTGACATGAGTACAGCTTAGTCCGCTGACTTGACACTGTCACTTCGCCTCGAGTGTGTTCCCACTGTACTTTGATCACTACCCTACCACGGCTCAAAGGAGTCATGCAAACAGGTAGTGGTTGGGTGCAGTCCCGAAGCACTTGGAGGCAGTGACGGTTAGACAGGATTCGTCTCTCCCGGTATTGGGGGTTGACATCGCGTTGTGTCTAGGAGAGCCATTACACGAGTAGTCCCTGGCCAGGGCAAACGAGATATACTGGTAGGCTTCCAGTGTTATCTTAGGGTGTTTTGGGCTTCGCTCCGACACAACTTGTACCGCTATTGGGGGACTGACGTTTACCGCCCCCTAGGCCCGCCATGCGATGTTTCAGACGAACAGACCGGACTGTACGGAGAATGTCACATTCAGGCTCAGTAGGAGTTCAGATGGGTTTCGTCTCGTCGGTCTTCTTGTCGGCACTACCTGGGGACCGTTACGCACAGCTAGTGCCGCTTGCGGTCTGTGGTTAAACCCACTGCCAGCGTAGTGTCGAGTCTTTAGAGTCCCACACAGAAAGCTTTTCGCCTTTAGGCAAAAGAGTAGAGGTCGCATGGTATTGCGACAGGTCGCATGGTTTTGCGACAGGGTTCGGTCACATCCGTGTACTTGTGCACGTACAGTGTCCGGACAGTTTACACTAGCGGGCTTTGGTTTAAGTCGGATCCTAGTGTACCTTTTGGGATTGGATTTATCCAGTTTGCATTCGTGTTCCTCGGAACGCGGATGCGGGTGTGTATGCACAGTTGACAGGGAGACAGAGGCAGCGGATTCTCATTAGGGTTGTTGACAGTTGACCGTTGACTATTGACTTTTTGATCAACCCTAATAAGAATATGATATGCGATTAACAATTATATTAATTAAGTATTATGGTGATTTGGTTGTTGACTTGTTGACTTTTGTTGACTTGTTGACTTTGTTGACCGGTTGACTAGGCTTGACTAGTTGACCATCATGATAACCATAGCTATCATTTCATGGAAAAGACTTTTGCTTGCTTGCTCTTTTATGCAAAATAAGTGCATGAAATGATATGGTTATGGTTGCTTCAACCATCACATAACACTTGATTGGTATGATGTGTGATCATTGCTTTGGATTATGAGAGGGTGAAAGACAAAAGAGAGCCTCATTCTCACTTACACATTCTCTCTCTTGTTCTTGAGCTCTCTTGCTCTTGCTTTCACCCTCATCCTCTTGCTCCCTCTCTTGACTCTATGGTTCATATCTCTCATGAGTTGAGAATCAAGAACCATAGATAAAATCCAAAACAAACACTTCTCTACTCATTCTAGTTCACTAGGTTTAGCAAACCAAGTGAACTAGTTTCTTCAAAGAACGAAGAAGGAGCTAAAGGTTGGAGCTTTCAGGTGGATCTTTCTTCGGCGTAAGGAGACGACGGGAAGAAGCTGATCCGGACCACCATCGGAGTTTGAAGACGAAGGAGTTCGAGAAAAAGAAAGGTATAACCCCCTAACCGAGTAGTTAGCAACTCGTAGTTAGGTTGTTAGTTAGATGTTTAACAAAGATCCGGGTTTTAGGTCCATGTTACCACCTCTATAAAAATCGTTTTTTATCAAATTCCGCTTGCCCGAAAGTACCGGGAGAGGTAGCATGGACTTACAGCTTCACTTCGGGTACTTGGCGGGTAGTTTGCCTCACCCGTAGGGGTCTAGGGTGGGGTTTTGCTATTCATTACGACCGTGTAATCCTTCTTTCGTTGCAGGCTCGAATGAAACACGGATTCCAAGCATATCCAATGTGTTCATCTATGATCTGGAATGGCTATCATTGCGTCTGACGAATGTATATATCTATATATGATATGTAGTAGGCGTTGCTTATGTTTTGCATCCGTGCTAGTCCAGCCCCCGCTCTGTCGTTAGTTAAGTAACTAAACGGGTGGTGATGGGGCCCCGTAGTGAATGAGGATGGCATAAGCGTACGTCATATTTTCTTTGTTTTCTGCAATGTTAGGATTAATTCATGGGACGCATTATATTAATTCAAAGAAAATAAACCAAAGTTAAATCGTTGGAACAATTTCAAAACCACTCGGTTTTTTTCGAAAACAGAAAACTTTTAAAAACATGGAGCTTAAACCACTCTTTATAAAAGCCATCAGGTTCTTTCGATTATATCAAGTTCACTACGTTCATGGTTTTGCCAAAACCATTCATAGCCCTCCGTCATTTCATATGGATAGTAAATAGTATTCAAGCTGTGTTTGTGGCAAAAGTCAAGGCATAGTGATTGGTGGCTATTGGATGTTCATATGTAGCATAGATAGATGCGTTGGTTTGGGACAGTCGTACTGCCTTATTTGCTAAAGTCAAGGGTAGGTACGGGCGGGTTCAAATTAACCTGTAAAATGACGGGTAGAACTTGACATGTGACTTATGATTTATTGGCCAAAGTCAACGTCAAAAGAGCATGGGGCAAAAATCCACATCGGGAGTTTCTAAAGAAACTGAAACTTGCTGGTGTTGTATACCATTTGGAGTGTGATGATTTTGGTAGAATTCCTTCAACTTTATCAAACGACGATATTTGGATCCCGATCCTACTGTGGGTATATGCTACTCCTCGGTAAACTTTCTCACTTAATGATCAATGCTATAAACCAAGCAGGTGTCTAGAAAGGTGTTAGCGGGGCTACGCCCACAAGGAAAAGAGGTTATTCAATTAAGGAACTTCACGAAAGCGCCGTAAAACCTCCCTCGAAGTACCGACACTGGCCTGGCTGAACTGTTAAACAAGTATTGTACGATGAGATTGATCCCGACTAATTCTTCTTTTATGGTTTAAGGAAGGATTAGAGAAACGGTGGGAGCCATCCTGTTTAGACAAACTAAAAACCACTCTAAACTTGCAAGAGAATCATGCTAAAGTGTTTCTTCTCTTTCTCTTAATTGCAGCGACCAAACATCATGACCGGCCTTAAGTTACTACTAGATAAAAATATACTGACAGGGCCAAACTACAAAGATTGGCTCAGGAATGTCAAAATGGCAATCACTTATGACAAGTTGGGGTACCTCCTTACCACCAAAGCCCACGCTGTCCCAGGTCCTCAATCCAGCGTCGCGGATAAGGAAATCCGTAAGACCTGGTAGATTGACCGCACGAAGGACAAGTGGCTCGTGCTTTCCTCTATGGACAATGAACATCAGAGGAGGCACGAGAATATGGACCTTGAATCCATATTTCTCAATACTAAGGAACTATATGGAGAGCGATCCTGTATCGCCAGATACGAAACCTCGAAAAAGTTGTTTTCAGCGAGGTTAGCCATCAGATCATTTATAGCGGAACACGTGCTTAAGATGATTGGTTACATTGAAGAGGTCGTGGACCTTGGGACCACGTTAGAGAACGGGCTCTACACTAACTTGATTCTCCAGTCCCTTCCTTCCACTTACGCCGAGTTTATCCTGAACTTCAACATGCAAGGAAAAGAAGTTGAACTTCTGGAACTCCTGAACATGTTGAGGAGAGCAGAGGGCACCCTACAGAAAGTTAAGGAAACACCCACTTTGTTTGTTGGAGGAGCTTCATCTTCTAGGTCTAAGGCGAAAGCCAAAGGAAAGAAGAAGAAGGCCCCCACCAAACTAAGGGGCGGTGTTAGTAAAGTGGATGCCAAGGGAAAGGCAAAGGTAGCAAAGGTAGCAGGGCAGCTTGTGGGGAAGGAAGAGTGCTTTTATTGTCATAAAAAAGGACTCTGGAAAAATTATTGCAGGGCTTGGAAGGCCAAGAACCAGGACCTGAAGAAAGTTGTGGCTTCGGCTTCAGTTGTGTATGTTTTTGAAAACGGTCTATCAATAAACTCTACTTCCTGGGTATTGGATACCGGATCGGGATCTCATATTCGTAACTCTTTGCAAGCACTGAGAAAGCGAAGGGTTTTGAAGGCAGGTGATATGACCCTCAGAGTTGCAAACGGTGCTAGCATGGATGCTGAGTCTGTAGGGGACTATCACTTAGAATTGTCAGATGGACTTGTTTTGGTTTTGCGTAACTGTTATTTTGTACCCAGTTCGACTTGTAATATCATATCTGTATCTTTAATGTCTAAAGAAGGTTATGATTTTGCATTTGTAAGCAATGTGGTAAACATTCACCTTAATCATGTTCTGATTGGGTCGGGTACATTAAGCAATGCTATATACGTATTGAACTAACCATAAATTTTCAATATCCAGAATACACACAAAAGAAAGTCTCCAGAATTAAATCATGCTTTCTTATGGCATTGCAGACTGGGTCACATCAATGAGACAATGTTAACTAAGTTACATAAAGAAGGGTATTTGAATCCGTTCGAATATCAATCATATGCAACTTGTCAATCGTGTCTCAAAGGAAAGATGACAAAGACTCTGTTTACTGGACATGGAGTACGAGCGAGCGAGCTCTTGGGACTCGTACACAGCGATGTATGCGGTCCAATGTCTACACATGCGCTAAGTCGTTATTCTTACTTCATTACTTTTACGGATGATTTTTCAAGGTATGGACATGTCTTCTTAATGAAGCATAAATCTGAAGCCTTTGAAAAATTCCAGGAATACAAGAGTGAAGTGGAAAAACAAATAGGCAAAAGTATCAAGACACTGAGATCTGATCGAGGTGGTGAATACTTGAGTGCTGAGTTCCTGGGTTACCTAAAAGAGAATGGAATTCTCCCTCAACTTACTCTTTTATACACACCATAACACAATGGTGTGTCGGAGAGGTGGAATCGAACCCTATTTGATATGTACGTTCCATGACGAGTAACGCTGAGTTGCCGCGATCATCCTTGGGATATGCACTAGAATCAGCTGCATATCTTTTGAACCGAGTTCTAACTAAGACAGTGCCTATCACACCACATCAAATGTGGAGTGGGACGAAACCCTATCCTAAACACATTAAGACATGGGGATGTCCAGCTTTTATCAAAAAGCAGCATGCAGACAAACTCGAGGCACGCTCAATACAGTGCAAGTTTATGGGATATCCAAAGAACTCCAAGGGATATTTCTTCTATTTCGCAGAGAAACAAAAGGTTTTTGTTTTTCGTCATGCCTGCTTCTTGGAAACTGAATTTTTAGAAAATCAGATAAGTGGGAGCGCAACAGAACTGGAAGAAATTCCAGAATCATAAGCTATTACTGAAAGCTTAGTAGAACCACAGGGTTCGAAAGAACAGGACATTCCTATGCCACTCCGCTGGAGTAGTAGGCAGTCTCATCCGCCCGAGAGATAGTACGGTTTTCTCATAGACGGGGATAGAGGGGATTGCATCATTGATAATGATGAGCCGACTAGTTTCCAGTAGGCCATTCAGAGCACTGGCTCAGTAAAATGGCCGGATGCAATGTGGACCGAAATGGAGTCCATGTACACCAACAAAGTATGGACTTTGGACGTTGCTCCGGAAGGGGTAAAACTCGTAGGCTGCAAATGGATCTTCAAAAGGAAGATTGGTGTAGATGGACAGGTTGAGACTTATAAGGCTAGACTTGGTGCAAAGGGTTTTCGTCAAAAACCTGGTTTGGACTATGATGAAACCTTTTCTCCAGTGGCTATGCTCAAATTCATTCAGATCCTTCTTACCATTGCTGCTTTCCATGATTATGAGATTTTGCAGATGGATGTAAATACCGCTTTTCTAAATGGAAATTTAGAGGAGTGTGTCTATATGGACCAGCCAGAGGGTTTCATTCAGAGTAGGAGCAGCGGGAAGGTGTGCAAGTTGCTTAAGTCCATTTATGGACTGAAGCAGGCATCGCGGAGTTGGAACATCTGTTTTGATGAGACGGTCAAAGAATTTGGCTTTATCAAAAATCCAGATGAACCATGTATTTATAGTAAGATGGTAGCATGAAATGTCGTATTCCTCGTTTTATTCGTGGATGACATTCTCTTGGTAGGAAATGACATTTCTGTGCTACATTCTGTCAAAGGGTTCTTGTCACACAGGTTCTCCATGAAAGACCTCGGTGATGCCTCTTACATTCTGGGGATCCGGATCCATCGTGATAAGTCCAAGAGGATATTAGGACTTTCACAGTCCAGGTATATCGACACCATACTAAAAAGATTCGTTATGGAAGATTCCAAGCGCGGTAATTTACCGGCTTGTCACGGGATCACCCTCTCCAAAGAGATGTCTCCCAAGACTGATTTGGAAAGGGATCGCGTGTCTATTTACCCTACGCCTCTGCGGTAGGCTCTATAATGTATGTGATGTTGTGTACCAGACCGAATGTGACTTATGCACTGAGTGTGGTGAGCCGGTATCAATCAAACCCTGGGGAGAAGCACTGGATAGCGGTAAAGAACATTCTGAAGTACCCGAGAAGGACTAAGGATATGTTTTTGGTTTACGGCGGAAAAGACCTCCAGATGGAGGCTTTTGCTGACTCCAGCTTCCAGAGTGACGAGGATGACTCCAAATTCATGTCGGGTTATATCTTTACCCTCAATGGAGGGGCGATGTTGGAAAAGTTCCAAATAGGAAACCGTTGCTGACTTGACGATGAAAGCGGAATATATCGCAGCATCTGATGCCGCAAAAGAAGTCGTCTGGATGAGAAAGTTCTTGACAGAACTTCAGGTGGTTCCATCCATTGTTGATCTAATACCTCTGTATTGTGACAACAACGGGGCTATAGCTTTAGCAAAGGAACCCAGGTCCCATCAGAAGTCCAGACACATCCTGAGGCAGTATCACCTGATCAGGGAGATCGTGGATCGCCGGGAGATCGAGATTCGGAGGGTTGCTATAGAAGATAACACTGCAGATCCATTCACAAATGCCATTCCTCAGATGCAGTTCGAGAGGATATTCGAGATGATAAGTCTTCGATACGCCAGTAAATAGCCTCAGTGCAAGTAGGAAATTGTTAGTGTATATGCCCTAAAGGTCATTACTGTATCGTACTAGTTTGTATATTACTTAATGGAAGCTTGGGATATTCACGGTTGTATAGACAATCTTTCTCAAAATGGTAGTATTATTTGGTTTGTTTCTACTTTAATATGTACATATGTTTCTTTTAGCATATCGCTTACACATATTAGTGGAGCCCTTAGGATCTTTGCTTGATTACCAGCGTTGTGATGGCAGTCACACTAGTGGGGGCTGGGTAATCTAAAAGCAAATCCTTATAAAGGTCCCTAGTCGTAGGATTATCGAGACGGGGCATCGATACTCTAGAGTAGACTAGCGTATACGCTTCTCATCCCAGTAGGGGAGATGGTCTATCCCACAGCCATTAGTACGCTGTACTGGGGATAGTATACGGGTGCTGTTAGGTTACGAGTACACCGGACAGGACTCGTCGGGAACTATAGGTTAGTACTATACATATCATCAGATAACAGTTCTCAGGTGACAGGAGTACAGCTTAATCCGTCGACTTGACACTGCTACTTCTCCTCGAGTGTGTTCCCACTGTACTTTGATTACTACCCTACACGGCTCAAAGGAGTCGTGCTAACAGGTAGTAGTTGGGTACAGTCCCGAAGCACTTGGAGGAAGTAGCGGTTAGATAGGATTCGTCTCTCCCTGTATTGGGGGTTGATATCGCGCTGTGTCTTGGAGAGCCATTACACAAACTCCCTGGCCACGGCAAGCGAGAATTACTGGTATTGCTTCTAGTAGTTTCTCTGGGTGTTCTGGGCTACACTCCGGCATGACTTGTACCGCTATTAGGGTCTGATATTTACCGCCTCCCTAAGCCCGACATACGAAACTCCCAGACGAACAGACCGGACTATACGGAGATTGTCACATTCAGGCTTATTAGGAGTTCGGATGGGTTCACCTCATCGGCCTTCTTATCGGCATTTACCTGGGGACCATTACGTACAGCTAGTACCGCTTGCGACTTATGGTTAAACCCACTGCCAGCGTAGTGTCGAGTCTTTAGAGTCCCATACAGAGGGTTGTTCGCCTTTGGGTAAAACAGAGTAGAGGTCGCATGGTTTTGCGACATGGTTCGTTCACATACGCGCACTTGTGTACGTTTGGTGTCCGGGCAGTTATTACTAGCCGGCTTTGTTTTAAGCCAGATCCTAGTATTTTTTTTGGGATTGGTTTTGTCTCACTGTATTCATGTTCCTCGGAACACGGATGCGGGTGTGTATGCATAGTTGACAGAGGCAGAGGAACCTCGTTAGGGTTGTTGACCGTTGACTTTTTCTAAACCCTAATAAGAATGAGAAATATGATTAATAATATTAATTAATGATAATTGTGACATGGTTAGGGTTGGGTTGGCCATTTGATTTTGGTTGACCATTTGACTTTTGTTGACCATTTGACCATGATCATTTCTTTTGCAAGATGCTTCTTGAATCTTGCAATTAGCATTAATTGTGAAATGATAATGGTCACTTCAACTAACTATCATAATTTTCTTTAGTTATTATTATTATTATTCTTCTTATTATTATTCTCATATGAGAGCTTGGTTGTTAGTTCTTGCTCATTCTCTCTTGCTCTTTCTCTCTCATGCTTAGCTCTTCCTCTTCCTCTCTCAAAGCTCTCATCTTTCATGTGTTGAAAAACATGAAGTTGTGAGATAAATCTATCAAGACAACTCTCTACTCATTCTACGGTTCTTCGTCTAGCAAGCCAAGCACTCTAGTTACCTCTTGGTTGAGGTAGGAGCTCAAGGTAGAGGCCTTCGGGATTGATCTTTCTTCGGCAAAGAGAATACGACGAGGAGAAGCCGTCTGCACCACTCCAAGGAGCAAGAAAGAAGGAGGACCACAACAAGAAGAGAAAGAGTTCAAGATCTAGGTATAACCATCTAACCTAGTAGGTAATACTTGTAGTTAGTTTGTTAGTTTTTGTTTAGCAAAGACCCTTTAGTTTTAGTCCATGTTACCTTGTGTTAAAAATCCGTTTTTTACCTATTCCGCCTCCCCGTAAGGACCGGGGTGGGTAACGTGGACTTACATTGGATACTACAACATATGGCCTTAGTACAAGTGGGAGATTGTTAGTTATATGTATGCCCTATAGGCTATTATTGTACATATAATGTATATTATAATGGATGCTTGGACATACATAGGGAGGACTTTCTTGCTCAACAGATAGTATGCTATCTGGTTGCTCTTTATCTTAACATGTACACTGATTGTCTCTATGATACATGTTGATAAAGCCTTTAGGATGAGTACTCGACTACCAGGATTATGATACAAATCATACTAGTGGGGATATAGTAGTCGGTGAGTACATCCTTATAATGTTTCTAGTCGTAGGTGTATCGAGACAGGGCATCGATATACCAGAGTATACTACCGTATAACTTCTCGACCCATGTAGATGGGCGATGGATGATCCCATATCCATTGGTGTTTGACATCAGAGATGGTATATGGGTTCTCAGTTGAGACTGGGTACACTGAACAGACTCACCGAGAACTCCTAGATGGTATTATACCTATCGTCAGATAGCAGTTCTCTGGTGACACTGGTACATGTTAGTCTGTAGACCCGAGATCGTCATAGAGGCTTGTGTGATTCCCACTGTGCTTTGATTTATGACTTACCACATTCAAGAGAACATGCAAAACGGTGGCTTTTGGGTACAGTCCCGAATCACATGGAAGCAATAAGCAATAGGAAGGGTTTCGTCTCTCCCGGTATTGGGAGTTGATGTTGCGCTGTGTTTGATTGGCTAAACAGGAAGTCCCTGGCCAGGGCTACTTCAGAGATATACCGGTAAGTGTTATCAGTAGTTTCTTGACCATTTATGAGCCTCATATCGGCACGACTTATCGAGTTACTGGGGTCTGATGATTACCACCCCTAGGCGAGTTATGTGACATATCAAACAAAGAGACCGGACTGTACGGTAGTGTTACTGATTGGATTCACAGGAGTATGAGAAGGCATGCTTGTTGATCTTCTGATAGCTCGATACCCGCGTGGCCGTTACTTTTAGCAGACCGCTTGCGGCTTGTGGGTGTTACATATGATCATCACCTACTGCCGGCGAATTGACGAGTCTTTAGAGTACTACACGGTGGTTTCCTCGCTCAAGCGAAACGCAGTAGGAGCACATATGTGATATGTGCGAGACCTAGATTAATATGATATGTGATACCGTATTCTATTCTCGGGATTTATGACGTCGGTCGGTTATATGTGATATAGCTGGCTTATCGGATCAAGTGTTGATTCGATAAGTTGTTACATTTGATATTCGTCGGTTATATGTGATATAGCCGGATTATTAAATTATGTTTTAATTTAATGATTTAATATATAATTATATATTTGATATATTAATTTACATTAACTATTATTGGCTCACTTATGATTTCTTTTCTCACTTGATTGTGTGCACTGTTCACACCATAATATTGCATTATTATATTCCCCATTCTTATTCTTTTTATCAATAAACAGGTACTTTTGACGCATGTCTGCTACATATTACAGGTTACAGGTTTGTGGATCTAAAGCAGTGAAAATAATGAAAAGACAATGCAAAAGTGAGACTACGAATGATAAATGATGAAATCTTGATCGCGCCTACATGTTGAGGAACAATGAACAACAGTTCACCGAGTATAAAGGCAGCGACACGAAGAAACAGTAAAAGTCCACTGCAATTGTTCACTGGGAGATCTGGAAGAACCTAGAAGCCAAATTAAGAAAAGACATACAGAAACAGGAAGTAAAAGTCAAGAGAAGCCAGCCCAGAATTTTGTAGAGCCCAAGCCCTCAAGTTGGCCGCGGAACCGCGGCCAAACCCTGGCTGAGGCCGCGGTTCAGCGGCGGTTCTAATGATTTATGGGCAGAAAATTTATCACTTTGTGTAGAATCTTTGACCGGTCTGCATAAAGGGCTATTTTTGTAAATGCAGACATGCGAGTCATTGTAACCCTAGAGTTTTCTATCTTCTATAAATAGGAACTCTAAAAATTGTAAATCTTTATGCCTCCTTTTAATAAAAATTCAGAAATCCTTTTTGGAGAGCATCGGTGTTTCTTCACCATTCAGAAATTCAGATCTGACAACCCTGCATGGATGATTGGAGGGATACATCTGTAAGTAATTTAATTTCTTGCCTTAGTGTAGATTTAAATTCCTTGCCTTAGGTAGATTTAATTTCAAGCCCTAGGAACTTGTTTAGGGTTTAGCTTTGAGGAAGGATTTTGAGAGATGAGATCTCTCATCCCTTTCCTACCCACCAAATATTTATACTAGGACTCCATGCATACATGCATATACCGCTCCCTACGGCACTCTATCCCTCGAGGTAGCGGTGATACCGTAGTATAAAGGCCCGGGTGTGATGTTTTCCATGGAGGTTAGGGTAAGGATCTCTAAAGGAAAGACAAGAACCTAGAGGAAGGAACACCTTCCCGAACGGATCTAATCCACTTTATTGATAATTACCATAACTCCTCATAGATCTTCATTCGGGTATTGAAAGCGGTGAGATTTAATTACATTTCCAAACCATCCCTAAACCTAGCCCTAGCAAGAGTAGATCTAGATAATTGCCCTAGGTTAATTAGATTTTTAGATTTAATAATCAACCGAACACCCTTCGAAATTAACTCGTTAGCGCGATTAGGAGATTCACAACATCCCTGTGGACCGACCCGTACTCACCGGCTAGCTGCAAAGCGACGCCGTTCTTGATTGCGGTTACAAATATTTTTGATCTATCTTTTAGAAAGCGCAAGCACGATAAATCATTCAATCAAATGCATTTGATTTGTATCAGAGATATTAAGTTACCGCAATCAGAAACGGCGTCGCTTCGCAGCTAGCCGGTGAGTGCGGGTCGATCCACAGAGACGGGTAAATTTCTTTTATGTGTTTTAACGAGTTGATTCAAAACGTCATTTTGGTTGGTTTCTAAAAATCTAATAAAACTGGATCTAATTAATCTAATTAAGAGTCTTGCTTGGGGTAGGCTTAGGGGAAGTTTTGGAGATTAACGTTTTTCCTCACCGCTTTCAATGCCTTCTTTTTTAGATCTATTAGATGTTAAGGTAATTATTAATAAAGTGGATCCAAATCTTTTGGGAAGATGTTTCTTCCTCTAGATTTGTATCCTTCCTTTGTTGATAATTACCCTAACCCCCATGGAAAACGCACGCAACCGGCCCTTTATACTACGGTTCATCGTTACCTCGAGGGGTAGGATGCCGCAGGGAGCGGTTGTGCGCGTATGCATGGAGTTCTAATTCATTAGGTGAAGGTGGCATTGAAAGGGGTGAGAGATCTCATCTCTCAACCCTTTCCCTAAGGCTAACCCTAACAAGCGAGGAGATTACTCGCTCATTAGGGTATGATAAGGCTTACTAATTAAAAGAAAGAAAGACATAATTTACCTTCCTAAGTTGACGTCTCCCTCCAAACAAGAAGAACAGATCTGAATTTACCTCTCAGAAAGTCTGAATTTTATTGATTGAAAAGAGGCATCACATTTTACAGATCTAAAATTACAATTTATAGGAAAATAGGAAACCTAGGGTTACAGATTCTCGCACATGCGCAATTACAGATTTGCCCACGAAAAATCCCAACACCCGCACCGACGCACCAACTCAGAAAGTTTGCGCCGACACGGGCATTAGACAGCCGGGGATCCGCGGCAAATGTTGGCTTGGGCTACGGATCCGCGGCCCTTTGGTGGTCTTGGGCCGCCATCTTTTCTGGGACGCATCTTGGTTGTTAGGGCTTCTTAGTTCTTCATAACTTTTCTCTGTTTGGCTTCTGGGTCTTCTCCAGATCTTCAGTGAAAACTTGTTCTTATCTTTTGACCGTTCACTTTGACATTTTGGACCTTGCACTGTTCTTCGACTAGGCTTGACTAGGATCCGTCTAATTGTTGGTCAAAAGTCCCTTTTTCTGTTGTTTTGTGTCTTTTTCACTGTATTTGCTCCAGAAACATGTATCCTGTAATATGCAACAAACGTGCGTCAAGAGTACCTGTTTATTTATAAAAAGGATAAGAATAGGGGAATGGAAAATGCAATATTATGGTGTGAACAAATACCCCCAAACTTACCTTTTGCTCGTCCTCGAGCAAACTTATTATTTTTTATTCACTAAAATCCTAACCGCACTTTCGCAGGGAAACGCGATTGCACTGAGCACGTGCAACAAGCCGTTAAACCTCTAGGTGTCCCTAGTAGGAGGAGTGTTGTCTCCTGAGGGTTTTCAGCGGATTACACCCACAAAATCCTTTCAACTCGTCCCATTGACTTTTGTTTTCCAATTAGGTTTTCTAACAAGGAATTCTATTATCTTCTACTTGTAAATTATCCACCCGCATTCTTCACGCTTCCTCATTATTTAACTTAAGATTATATATGTTTTGTAGACCTACTTAGCTTTCGGCATCTCTTAAGTCTTCCTTCTAGGGTTTTATCTCTACTTAGGAATTTTCTATCAACTCTATTAAAGATACAAATTTTATCTTTCATTCCTCTCTCTTATCTAAATTCCAATCACATACCCCTACGTGTGTGTATAGATCACCCCTACACTTGGAAATTCAATTCAAGCAATCATGCCCTTGTCCATTGTCCAATGTACTTATTAATACGTGAATTTTTAATTGAATTTTTGCTTACACATCCTTCATGCGACCGTTAATACTTCTTGAGGTACCAACGACCGATTACAAAATGTGTTTGCACTTTAAAGGCGTATTTCCTAATTTTTGCAACACCCAAGGCTTTTAGCAGTGACTCCCAAACCAGTTGGTCTAAGGCACTAGGTGATGAAGCACCCTCGCTAAATATTTTTCTATTCTTACAGCCTTAAGTAATCACAAAAACCAGTGTCCATTTTTTTATTCTTTATTCACATTTTTTTCTTTATTTTCATTGTACTAAGGACTTTAGACAAGAGCCTTTCAAGGTCTCTTCTACTATTCCAAGTTTCAAGGTGTGTGCTTGTGCAAATTATAGGGTATACATTTTTAGAATCTAGACTTAAGCTAGGAACTATTTTTCAAACTCATACTCTAATAAGAACATCAATACTTTTCCTTCATTTTGACTTAACCCAAGAAGTGAACCCAAAATTTACCTATTTCTAAATAAATTACACCGCATATACTTTCTAGCATTAACTTTAAGGGATGTTATTTTTAGGGTTTTTAATTCATTAAGTCTAAGATCTAGTTGCTCCTAGCTAGTTAACCTATTAGTCAATACAAGTCAGATAAGACCAAAATTGAATACATTGATTTTTATAATTTTTGAAAATTTTCAATTTTTATGGGTTTTCAAATAAGTATGTAAATATGTACAAATGAATGCGAAGGAAGAAGACGTACCGAGCATACCCCCAAACTTGAACTTGACAGTGTCCCCACTGTCATGCTAAACTAAGAGGGTCAAAATACCGGCACTTCCCTGTTTATTTATTTACAATTTTTTTATTGTTAAGAAAAACAAAAATATATACAGAAATGCCCTCCCCCAAACTTCATTTAAACTATGTTAGACATTACCGCCAAACTTTGCATAGACCAACACCAACCAGTTGAAAAATTTATCAGTAAAAAGTATGGGTTGGTAGAAGAATACGTTATAACGATCCACAAAGAATTGAGGAAGATAGAAGTAGTGGTATGGGAGGTGTGGAGGTAAATATACAGGTGATGGTGATGCATCGAAACGAGAATGTAAATGATCAGCAATCAGTGGAGTGTTGGCATTCTCGTAGCTTATTAAAAGAAATGGGGGTATTTCAACTTCTAAAGGAGGTTGACTCACCACAACACCCCCATGATGTTCCTGTGGGTCCTCTAGTGACTTGGCATCATCCATCAATTGTGTATGATATTCAATTATGAGGGAACTTATCTCCTCGATGTCCGCCATAGTCCAATCGAAAACTTGCCGCCTATCTTGTAAGACCATTAAGAGGGCGTTCTCTTGCTCGAGGGCTAGAGAGGCCGATATGATAATGGGAAAGGTCTCATTCTCACCTATGTAAGCATATCTAAGGTGAGACGGCAAGGGCGTGAGTTCGAGTTTTGGAGGAGAAAGAATCATTGCGGAATCTACCTCGAACTCAAAGGACTCCAACACAGGTTCGAAATCACTACAAACAACCGATTCGGATGGCTCGACTAACTCATCCAAAAATTCAAACGACTTATATTCGGGCTGTGAGTCGTCATCATCCGAAAAATTAAAACATTCATAATCAATATCGGTTGTGTCAACGGTGGTAGGCTTAAGGAGGGACGCACTAGTGGCGTCAAAACTGTTTTCATCAAACAAGAATCTTTCAAGCTCGCAGTCCTCCTGCGTGATTTCGTGAATAGAGCAAACTTCTCATGTACTAGTTTTTGGTACGGGGGGCAGACTTCCTATCTTATAAATATTGAACTCACTAGACATCTTCCCGAAGGATAGAGTCATGGAGCCATTGCGACAATTTATCACGGCATTGGAAGTGGCCAAAAATGGTCGACCGAGAATCACCGGAATTTGGTTTCGTGGGTTAGCAACAGATTGTGTATCCATAACAATAAAATCAACGGGGAATATGAACTCCCCAACTTTGATCAACACATCCTCTTGTTGACCCCTTGGATGGGTGATTGATCAATCAGCCATTTAGAGAATGCAACGAGTGGGTTTCAACTCTCCAACCCCTAATTGTTCGTACACGGAGTAGGGAATCAGGTTAACACTAGACCCAAGATCTAAAAGTGCTCGATTAATTTTCTTATCCCCAATTGTAATGGAAATCGTAGGACAGCCGGGGTCCTTTCGTTTTTGGGGTAAGGTTTGATGGTGGTTAATAGCATTGCTCACTGCACTAGCCACTAGCACTTTCTTGGGTACTTGAGATGCCTTTCTCTTCGAGGTGCACAAGCCCTTTAAGATTTTCGCGTATGAAGGGACTTGTTGGATAGCATCCAAGAGAGGTATATTTATGCTAACCTGCTTAAATATCCCCACAATTTTCTCCACTTGTGCATTTGGTTTATTAGGACTCAACCTGTTTGGGAATGGAGCATTCTGAAAATTTGTTGAGTCAAAAGTCTGTGGAGTAGAATTTGGAGTAGGAACGGATCCCAGTGTGGATGTGTTCTTGTTGTGAGAAATGGGTCCGTTCGAGTCAGAAGAAGTTGAGCCGTGTGAAGGGTGGAGAATAGGCTCTAAAGAAAAAGGTGAAGAAGGAAGTGAAGAAAATGAAGAAGGGGAAGAAGAACCACCGGCGGGGATGTCATCACTAGTTCCCACATTATTTTGCAACTCTCTTCCGGATCTCAACGTGGTCACCGCATTTACATTGTGGTTGTGATATGCGTTTTGTGTGTGACCGGGATTGGGCAATGGTTGAGATGGAAGCTTTCCCTTTTCTCTCTCGCTCAACGCAGCAGTTAATTGTGCAATTTGTGCCTCAATAGATTTGATACTTTGATCGTGTGAGGCATTGTTATCCATTAAAGATTGAACATAACTTTCAAATCTTGCTACGGATTCTGTAGATTGCTTAAGAAATGCATCTAGACTTTTTTCGAGCGAGATAACCTTATCATCATTTGGTTGAACCAAATTGTTCGTTTGATTTGTATAAGGTTGTTGCTGGAAAGGTTGCTAGTTTTGAGTTTGTGAAGGTGCTTGTTGTTGTTGTGAAGGAGGAGATCTTTGAAAATTGTTATTTCCTTGGACTTGTTGATTTTGGTTCCAAGCGAAATTTGGGTGACTCCTCCACCCCTGATTGTATGTCGAAGAGTACGGATCGTTTCTTTGTCGTTGCTGGAATGCAGCATTGACTTGATCCTGCCCTTGAATAGGTGCATTATAAGGACACTCTTCGGTTAAATGCGATGGATTAGAACAACAAGCACAAACAGTTCGTGTGGGTAGAGTAGGGGCAGGAGAAGACGATGAGATTTTTGTCTCAATGGCTTCTAGCTTTTTCATAAGTGAGGCAATCTCGGCCTTCATAGCGATCGACATATCTACTTGATGTATGCCTGCCCTAGATTGACCACTAGAAGATGATGTGGTCTTGGTACTCTCCCACTGAATTGTTTGCTCACTAAGGTCCTCAAGAAACTGCCACGCTTCGTCGCTAGACTTGGAGAGAAAATGACCTTGACATATTGTTTCTAGCAACTGCTTCGTTACTGCGTTCAATCCCTCGTATAATGTTTGGCAAAGTTGCCAACTTTCGATCCCATGATGAGGGCATTGAATGAGTAGGTCCTTAAATCTCTCGAAGCACTTCCAGAATGATTCGGAAGGAAGCTGTGAAAATTGTATAATCTCGTTGCGGATTCTAGCAGTTTTATGATGAGGATAGAACATTTTTAGAAAAGCTCTCACAAACTCGTCCCAATTTCTAATAGAATGTGATGCGGTGCTGTATAGCCACTTCTCGGCTAGGTCACATAAGGTAAAAGGAATGACCCTTAGCCTTATTGCGTCATCACTTAATTGGGTTGTCTTCATCATGGCGCAAACGTTTTGGAATTTATTAATGAAAATATATGCATCTTCGGATTCCAAACCATGAAACATAGGCAGCATATTGATGAAGTGTGGTTTTATTTCAAAGTTGTCCCCATTTACCGGTGGGGGTGAAAGACATGTAGGTAAAGAAGTGCGGACGGAGTAAAAGAGATCCTGGAGCGCGACTCGTGCGGGCGCTACAACAGGAGGAAGATTCAGGTTATTCACACCTAACGGAGGTGGAATCATTCCCGTCGGTAAGGTATTGTTGGGGTTGTGTCCCGACATACCTTCGAAAGAAGAATTTGAAGGTGGAGGTAAAGAAATGGACGGAATGTCGACGAAGGGCTCGTCGAAGGGTTCGTTGGTCGGTACCAACGAAACACGGACTAATCGGGTGTTAGTATCCCTAGTCCAAAATGACATACACTAAAGGAGTAGTGTAGTCAGAAAAATAGAAAAACAGAAAGTGGGGGTAAGATAACGTCAATGAGAAGAAGTGAGTGGAAGTGAGTTGCAAGTTTTCTTAGCGGCAAGTAGCAAGTTTTGAAAAGATTTTTCTTTATTTTCTTTTTTCTTTAAATGTGAGAGTTTTGCAAAAAGGTTTTCAAAAAGGGACTCATGACACAAATGTATCAACCACACATGCACAATCAGGCCTAAATCTAGGGTCGCCTAGGTCTACTAGACAGCTCCTAACTAGGGCTAGAAATAGGACCTCAAACCGCCTCTTCACGGACAAGTACGGCCAGGTAAGTGGGAAGGAACCACCACTACAGTGGGCCTAATTAATAACCACTAGCCTAGACACCGCAATGTCGGTTAGGATAAACGGTCGGTGCCTATACTAGTCCTTTTCCTATTGAGCTCGATGTCCTTAGGTCTGAGTCTAGTCTTTTTTTAATTAATTGTGGTCGATGCAAAATGCTTTAGGTGTTTTCTGGGGTCCTGGGAAGGGTGATGAAATCCCCACCCAATCTGAGTTTGGTCAATTAGCCCCTTAGAGTCCGATTAAATTATGCAAAACAATAAAATTTCACTTGCAATCAATTTTTAGCGTGGCGCAAAGAAACCTGCAGCAAATCTGTTATTTAGAAGGGGGTAGAAGATTTTTTAGCGCAAAGAACCCTGCAGAAAATTTTTACAGTGGATATATTGTAGGTTACAGAGGGGAGAAGGAGGAATCAAACCATGCAATTTTTAGGTGCTGACGTGGCAGGAGGAGCGCGGTTCCGCGGTCTAATGGCCCCCAATGCGGCGGAAACACGGCGGAGCAGAGGGATCGGGATCTGTAAAATTTTGTGCTGCTCTGTACTGAGATTTCCTCTCTGTTCTGATATGTACTTTTCTGTTCTTCCCTCTTTAAAATTCCAGATCCAAAAGTTTTTGCTGTTCCTGCAAGATTCAAATAGCAAACCCTTCAAACAGATCAAAGTTGATAATTTTTCTATTTTTTTTATATTTTTAGATTTTTATAATTTTTAAAATTTATATCAACCCGAAAATTCATAAAAAGAAATATTACGCCGTCCCCTGCAACGGCGCCATTTGATTTGTATCAGAGATATTAAGTTACCGCAATTAGAAACGGCGTCGCTTCGCAGCTAGCCGGTGAGTGCGGGTCGATCCACAGAGACGGGTAAATTTCTTTTATGTGTTTTAACGAGTTGATTCAAAACGTCGTTTTGGTTGGTTTCTAAAAATCTAATAAAACTGGATCTAATTAATCTAATTAAGAGTCTTGCTAGGGGTAGGCTTAGGGGAAGTTTTTGAGATTAACGTTTTTCCTCACCGCTTTCAATTCCTTCTTTTTTAGATCTATTAGATGTTAAGGTAATTATTAATAAAGTGGATCCAAATCTTTTGGGAAGCTGTTTCTTCCTCTAGATTCGTATCCTTCCTTTGTTGATAATTACCCTAACCCCCATGGAAAACGCACGCAACCGGCCCTTTATACTACGGTTCATCGTTACCTTGAGGGGTAGGATGCCGCAGGGAGTGGTTGTGCGCGTATGCATGGAGTTCTAATTCATTAGGTGAAGGTGGCATTGAAAAGGGTGAGAGACCTCATCTCTCAACCCTTTCTCTAAGGCTAACCCTAACAAGCGAGGAGATTACTCGCTCATTAGGGTATGATAAGGCTTACTAATTAAAAGAAAGAAAGACATAATTTACCTTCCTAAGTTGACGGCTCCCTCCAAACAAGAAGAACAGATCAGAATTTATCTCTCAGAAAGTCTGAATTTTATTGATTGAAAAGAGGAATCACATTTTACAGATCTAAAATTACAATTTATAGGAAAATAGGAAACCTAGGGTTACAGATTCTCACACATGCGCAATTACAGATTTGCCTACGAAAAATCCCAACACCCACACCGACGCACCAACTCAGAAAGTTTGCGCCGACACGGGCATTAGACGGCTGCGGATCCGCAGCAAATGTTGGCTTGGGCCGCGGATCCGCGGCCCTTTGGTGGTCTTGGGCCGCCATCTTTTCTGGGACGCATCTTGGTTGTTAGGGCTTCTTAGTTCTTCATAACTTTTCTCTGTTTGGCTTCTGGGTCTTCTCCAGATCTTCAGTGAAAACTTGTTCGTATCTTTTGACCGTTCACTTTGACATTTTGGACCTTGCACTGTTCTTCGACTAGGCTTGACTAGGATCCGTCTAATTGTTGGTCAAAAGTCCCTTTTTCTGTTGTTTTGTGTCTTTTTCACTGTATTTGCTCCAGAAACATGTATCCTGTAATATGCAACAAACGTGCGTCAAGAGTACCTGTTTATTTATAAAAAGGATAAGAATAGGGGAATGGAAAATGCAATATTATGGTGTGATGAACATGCACATAATATATATGTGATATATATTTGTGTTCATGATTTGTGTCTTGCTTGATGATACATGGAACAAGGGTATGTGTGTGACTTACACCATGCTATGTATAAATTAAGGTTTATTAATTAATTAAGTAATTCAAAATTGTTGCATTTTGGTCATGGCTAGAAGCTTGGAGAGGCTTGAATAACCATTGACTAATTCAACTAGCTTTGTTTTGCTTAAGATATTTTATAAACCCAACCATTATATTTAGCCATGGTTAACTCTCTACAAGGGTTAGTGTATGCCATATACTCACCATGGTTTATTTTCTCACCTCATAAGTGCACTCTCTCTTGATCACTCCATCTTCTTCTTCATGAGAAAAAAACTTGCTAGCTTTTTCTTAAGTGAGAAAATATTTTGAGAAAAATAAAATTAAAATGAGAACAATTCCTACTTCATCATCCTCTACTACTTTCTATTTAGTATACGGTGTTTGCTTCACTAATTGTACAATTAGTGAAGAGGTATCTTGGTTTTGTGTCTTCTAGACGTAAATCATCTTCGGCCTTGAAGACTTTGATGCAAACTTGTTCATTTCTTCATGGGAACCTCTCTAGAGTCCGAGAGTTCATGATCGCAGTGAAGGGACTACTACAAGGAGCTATTGAAGTGAAGGACTGGTCTACAAAGGTTGCATTCCTTGTTCACTTTAGTTGCAAAGCTGTTTGCATTCGATTCATAGCATTTTCTAGTATACGATTCTAGGTTAGCGTTAGCTAGAACGGCTAAAATTTTAATTTGGCATCGAAAGTGCCTCCCGAAACTTTGCTGCCGTGCTAGAAAACTCTGCACCTGATCCTTTGGAGATCAACCATCTCCCTGATCAGGTGATGCTGTCTCAGAATATGTCTGGATCGCTGATAGGACTAGCGTTCCTAGGCCAAAGCCACAACTCCATTGTTGTCACAATAACACTTATTGGACGCTCAATGGTAGGAACCATGTTCATCTCATGGACAAGAATTATCCAGACATCCACTTTGGTACCATCGTTGGTAGCGATGTATTCAACCTTTATCGTCTAGTATACCACGGTATCTAGCTTGGAACTCTTTCAACATACCGTCCCTTGTGGGTAAAGAAAAAGCTTGTGACTGAATTTCAGTCATCCTTATCACTCTAGAAGCTAGAATTGGTAAAGGACTCTCTCTGGAGTTCACCATTACCAAAACCACAAGAACATTTCTTCAGTGCTTCTCAAGTACTCAAGAATGTCCTTCATAGCTGTCCTGTGATTCTCCCAAGATCCGATTGATTCCTAATCACTATACTAAGTGAGTTAGCTATATCTGGTCTGGTACATAACGTCGCATACATGACAGAGCCTGCTGCCGAACCATAGAGTATCTCTTGTATGTGAGCTCTCTTCAAATTAGTCCTGGGAGACATCTTTTTGGAGAGAGTGACTCATGTGTAAGTGGGCAAACCACCACGCTTAGAATGCTCCATACTAAACCCATTAAGTATGGTGTTAATATACCTAGATTTAGGACACTCCCAACATCCATTTAGATCTATCATTATAGATCATAATCCACAAGATGTAGTAGGTATCATCCAGATCTTCCATAGAGAATCCCCGTGATAAGGAGCTTGACCGAGTGTAGCATAGGAAACCATTTCCTATCAAGAGTATGTCATCTACGTACAATACAAGGAAAAAAATCTTACTCTCTACAACCTTCTTGTATATACAAGGTTCATCTATATTTTTGATGAAGTCAAACTCTTTGACTACCACATCAAAACAGATGTTCTAACTCCGCGATGCCTGCTTTAACCATGATGGACTAAGCATAGCTTTGAAAGTCTCGATTTTTCTATATACACCAAGAATATTCTCAGGATCAATTTACTGCCAATGGGTTTTACCCTTTCAGGTGCAACATTCAAAGTCATACTTTGTTGGTGTACATGGATTCCATCGTTGATTGCATAGCATCCATCCACTTCACAGAGTCCCCACTCATGATGGCCTTCCTGAACCTGGTTGGGTCATTATCTACCATGATGCAATCCCCGCTCCCACTGTCACCGAGAAAACTGTAGGGTTTCCTTAACACCTCTATTAGGGTTTTGAAGTATTACACATGCCATAACATTAAAATTATGAGTTGCTAAGTAAACTATACTATGAATCGAACTAGAGTTTATGAATTAACTATTAATAGTATCAAATTTAAAACTTAATTTATGCTAAGTGATGAGACTACAACCTTTGTAGACCTCTTTGGAAGACTCATTTGCTTTTGAAGGGTTCGCTTGATCAACTCCTCGTCCACGACGATCCACGCGAAGCTCTTTGCTCTAAGCTTATTGCGTCCTTCGATCTTTGAGAATCTTGAAGCACAACACCCTACACAAGGTAGCAAAAGTTGTGTAGGATGACGAAGTGGTTGCTATTCTTATTTAATACCTATTCTTTTATTTATCTAACTCAATTTTAACTATTAAAAGAGAGCTAGAGTGAGGAAGAAGAAGATGGCTCTTTTCTTTTTTCTTTTGGAGTGAATAATGAAAAAGAAAAATGAGAGAGAGAGATATATTATCAAAAGCATAACCATAGTTAAATAATATCTAGATATTTTTATTTGGGTTAAAGGCAAAAGGAAAAAGAACCATGGCTGAGTCAAATTCAACCATGGAAATATGTAGAAAGAATGACTCATGAACAAAGAAATGAGTCATTAATCTTTTTCCTTTATCTTTAACTTTAATGAAAAATGTTTATATATTTATTTATCTACAATATGATTCTTAAATTGCCATCGTTCTTGTATCATCAACCATGATACAATTTCGTGTATGTATGTGTGTATGCACATCATCATGTACATATACATGCATGTATCCATAAAAAGAAAAAGGATTTAAATAAATAATATAAAAGTCAATATTAAATCAACACTTGATTTAATAAATCGGTCACATCTCATACGACCCGGTTAATATTAAATGCCCGATTAAAATACAGTATCACATACTCGTATTTGATCGAGCTTCCGCACATATCTCTTATGCGCACCACTTCGTTTCGCCGGAGCTGAGAAACTTCTATGTGGGACTCTAAGACTCGTCAATACGCCAGCAGTTGACGATGATTATATCAAATACCCACAAGCCGCAAGCGGTCAGCTAAACGTAACGGCCACCGAAGCTGTCGAAACTCCTGTCAATCCATCCGGCAACACTTACCGTACAGGTTGCCGGCTCTATTAAAGATACAAGTTCAATTCTTTACTCCTTTCTTTCATCTAAACTCCAATCGCATACCCCTACGTGTGTTTATAGATCACCCCTACACTTGGAAATTCAAATCAAGCAATCATGCTCTTGTCCGTTGTCCAAAGTACTTATTAGTAGGTGAATTTTTAATTGAATTTTGCTTACACATTCTTCATGCGACCGTTAATACTTCTTGAGGTACCAACAACCGATTACAAGATGTATTTGCACATTAAAGCGTAATTCCTAGTCTTGCAACACCCAAGGCTTTTAGCAGTGACTCCCAAACCGGTTGGTCTAAGGCACTAGGTGATGAAGCACCCTCGCTCCTTAAGTAATCACAAAAACCAGTGTCCATTTTTTATTCTTTATTCACACTTATATATTTTTTCATTTTCTTCGTACTAAGGACTTTAGACAAGAGCATTTCAAGGTCTCTTCTCCAAGTTTCAAGGTACGTGATTGTGCAAATTGTAGGGTATATATTTTCAGAATCTAGACTTAAGGTAGGAATTATTTTTTAAACTTATACTCTAATAAGAACATCAATACTTTTCCTTCGTTTCGACTTAGCCCAAGAAATGAACCCCAAATTTGCCTATTTCTAAATAAACTACAAATGCATATACTTTCTACCGTTAAACTTTAAAGAAGGTTATTTTTAGGGTTTTTAATTTACTAAGTATAAGATCTAGTTGTTCCTAACCAGTTAACCTATTTGTCAAACTCAAGTCAATTAGGCCAAAATTGAATACATTAATTTTTATAATTTTTGAAATTTTTCAATTTTTATGGGTTTTCAAATAAGTATGCAAATGCAAAAATATATACATATGAATGCGAAGGAAGAAAACGTACCGAGCATACCCCCAAACATTAACTTAACAGTGTCCTCACTGTCATGCTAAACTAAGAGGGTCAAAAAGACCGGTACTCCCCTGTTTATTTATTTATAAAAATTTTGTTTATATTTTTAATGTTTTGAATTTTTTTTATTTTTTTTATAGAAAAAGAAAACAAAAATATATACATATATACAACAAGGTTCCCCCCAAACTTAAGCTTGGCCTTACACAAGCCAAAGGTTAGCACCAACCATTCAAAAATCTTATCATGGTAATGGCCGAGTTGGTGAAATAATGGGGTGTAGAGGAAAGAAATGAGAAACACGAGAGACCGTGTGGAAAGAAGAATGGTAGAATATGGTCTCGGTGGGGGAGAAGAATGGCGAAAAGGAGAAAGAAGGGTCGCGCGATCTTGAGGGTGTAAATCGAATGAATAAATTAGCGCAATATGTGTTGACCGATATGTTATAAGCGATTGCGCTAAGCTATCAACCCGTTGGGAAATGGGGTCAAATCCTTCAAGATTCGTAAGAAAACACGGGTACGCCGAACTTGGTATAGGAGATGAAAGCGTAACGGACATTTGTACGGTCGGGACAATAGGAAGGACGAAATGAAGTGAATTAGGGATAGTATCATTCTCACCGTAATAAACTGTCTCGAACTGGAAAGATTCCATTAATGGTTCAAAACTACTGTAATCAACCGAGTCTGATGGTTCTACTAACCCATCTGAAAATGTAAAGGACTCAAACTCGGGCGGCGAGTCATCAACATGGTCCGAAAAAGTGAAACACTCGTAAGTATTATCGTCTGTGAGAACTGTGTCAGATTCAAAGGAAAATTTTTCAAGTTCACAGTCTTCAAGCAGGGTCGGAACGATGTAAAGGAGGGAGGGTGATATAACAGTCAAAGGTTCAGGAGGATGAATTGGAAAATCAGACACATCAAACAAAAATGATTCAACCTCAATATTATCCTCAAGACTCTCCTCAATACTATCCTCAATATTTTACTCATCTATGCCGTTATCATCAAAATCTAGACGCATATGGGATTCGGGAGAAACATTTAATAACTCAGGATGATGATTTGAACATAAAATTTCAATTAAATCGACAGGTTCATCATCCGAAATATTCCCGGCGTCTATATCCTCAATCAAGTGAAAATCAATTTCTTTAGACACCTCCTCAAAAGCATGGATGTTTATCAATGTAGGTTCTAGAGTGGAGGTGTAAAGGTCGAAAGGATTAAGAGTGGTTTCACTCGAAAGGGGTTCTTCACAATTTGGCAAATCAAGCACTACAAAATCACACAACTCATTTTTATTTTCAACAGGTGAACTATTTAGGGCAATCGATGGAAAACAGGAGTTGTGAGCTTCAATTGGGTAAGGGTAGGTTTGATTTGAAAATCCCTTCTCATTCTCTCTCTGTCCAACCACCTCCTTATATATCGAAAAATTTGAAGCTAGCGGGAAACTAGCTACCGATTCAGTAGGTTGCATAAGGGCGGCTATGGACGCTTCCACATTCCTAATCATTTTATTTATTGCTGCAATATAAGCCTCCAATGACTCTTCCAAACTAGACTTAGGTGGTGAGGGGGTTTCGGTAAAAGATTCGAAATTGTTTGGATATGTGAAACTCCCTAATGGCTGTGTAAAAACGGTGTCTAGTGAAGTTGGGAAAGTCGTGTAGGACTGGTAGGAAGTAAGTGGTAGGACAGGGGTAGGGTCAACATGTGGATAAAAATGTGAATAATCTTGTGGATCCCTAGAACTAGATGTGTGGAGAGGGGTGAAAGATCGGCTGCGAGATTGAGCAATATGCTCAGCAATGGTCATAGGTTTAGGAGTGACAGAAGGACTTGAAAAAGTAGTATCAACATGCGGAGGTGGTAAAGGTTGACATGGTTGACACAAAGTGGGTTAGAAAGTCAAATTGTTTCTCCTAGACGCCTCTATTTGATCTTTCAAAGAAATTTTTGGCACGGAGGGATCGTCTTTAAATTGACCGAAACAATTGGTGTACGATGCAAAGTCAGGTTCGGGATACCAAAGTTCGGCAAGTGATTTAGTATGTGGGGTACCCATGTTGTAAGAAAAGAGGGAAAGAAGGAAAGTTTGTTGTGGTGCAAGTATTTATTTGCGGCCAAAATTTTTGCAAGTTTCTATAAAAGATTTGTCCTTTTTATTTTTTCTTTATTTGGAAATCGTTGCAAAATGATTTTCATAAAAGATATGCAACAGAAGAATATTACTTGCAATCAGTTATTATTTTAAGCATATCACAAGAATCTTTATTTGGAAAAAATTGTTGCAAAAAGATATTCGAGAAAAGATATGCAACAAAAAGATTGCTTGCAATCAATTTCTAATTTAAGCGGGGCGCGAAAATCCTGCACAAAATTGTTATATGGAAGGGAATAAATTTTTAAAGCGCACGAAATCTTGCAGGAATTTCCAGAAAAGATATATGGGGATTTGCAGAGGGGAGAATTAGAAATCAAACCGTGCAAAAATTTTGCGATGAACAGTCAAGAAGGCCGCGGTTCTGCGGTTTTTGGCGCATCAAGGCCGCGGTTCCGAGGTTGTTCTGCGGGATCGGGTCCTGAAAAATATTGTACGGCTCTGTGGTGGCAATCTACATCTGTTCTGATGTGTTGTTTTCTGTTTGCTTTCTGGAAATTTCCAGATCCGTCTCGAATGTTCCTGCAAGATTCAAACAACAAAGTACCCTTTCCAAAAAAAATAACAATTGATATATTTTTATAATTTTTTAGATTTTTTAGATTTTTATGATTTTTTTAATTTTAAGATAAACTCGAAATCGCAAAAAGGAAAGTTCTACACCATCCCCGGCAACGGCGCCATTTGATTTGTATCTCGAAAACTATCTATAACCACAATCAAGAACGGTGTCGCATGAAACTAGCCGGTGAGTATGGGTCGGTCCACAGGGATTTTGTGAATTTCCTAGTCGCGCTAACGAGTTAATTCCGAAGGGTGTTCGGATTGGTTATTAAATCTAAAAATCTAAATTATTCTATCTACGATTATTTAGATCTATTCTTGCTATGGTTAGGTTTAAGTATGGTTTGGAAATGCAAGTAAATCCCAATGCTTTCTATACCCGAATGAAGATCTGTGAGGAGTTATGGTAATTATCAATAAAGGGGATTAGATCTATTCGGGAAGGTGTTCCTTCCTCTAGGTTCTTGTCCTTCCTTTAGAGATCCTTACCCTAACCTCCATGGAAAACGCGCGCAACTGGGCTTTTACATTACGGTGTCATCATTACCTTGAGGGGTAGGATGCCGTAGGGCGCGGTGTGTGCGTGTATGCATGGAGTCCTATTGTAAATATTTGATGGGTAAGGAAGGGATGAGAGATCTCATCTCTCAAAAGCCTTCCCTAAAGCTAAACCCTAAACAAGTTCCTAGGGCATGAAATTAAATCTACCTAGGGCAAAGAATTGAAATCTAAACTAGGGCGAGAAATTAATTCTACTTACAGATGCATCCCTCCAAGCATCCATGCAGGGTTGTCAGATCTGAATTTCTGAATGGAAAAGAAACACCAATGCTCTCCATAAAGAATTCTGAAGTTATTATTAAAAGGAGGCATGAAAAGAATACAAGCTTTTGAGTTCCTATTTATAGAGAATAGGAAACCCTAGGTTACATTTTGATCCACATGTCTAAATTTACAAAAATAGCCCTAGGTCAACTTTTCAGCGCCGCTAAAAGAACTTGGTTAAATATCATGAAGCCCGGGCATTGGATGGCCGCGGAACCGCGGCATTGGTGGGCTTGGGCCACAGTTCCGCGGCCCTTTGACAAGCTTGGGTTCTAAAAATTTTAGGTTATGTTCTGGATCTTTTTGGGCTTCTGGTTCTTTGGTTCTTTTGTCAATTGGGCTTCTATATTGGTTCCAGATCTTCAGTGAACAATTTGCAATGGATTTTTAACCGTTCGCTTTGTATTCTTGGACCTTGCATTTCCTTATACTTTATGAACTGTCCTTCGATGTAGGCTTGATCAAGAGTCTTCTTTTTGTTGGTCAAAGTCCATTTTTTCATCGTCTTTACATCGTTTTCACTGTTTTCTGTCCAAAAACCTGTAACCTGTAACATGTAGCAGACATGCGTCAAAAGCACCTGTTTATTTATAAAAAGAATAAGAATGGGGAATATAATAATGCAATATTATGGTATGAACAACTCTCCACCCCGATCTGATCGAAGTATCTTGATACTCTTTCCTGTTTGGTTTTCTACTTCATGTTTATACTCCTTGAATTTCTCAAAAGCTTCAGACTTATGCTTTGTCAAATACACATGACCAAATCTTGAGAAATCATCAGTAAAAGTTATGAATTAAGAAAAACCGCCTCTTGCATGTGTAGACATTAGTCCGCATACATCACTTTGTATGAGGCCTAAGAGCTCAGTAGCTCTTTCTCCGTGTCCTGTAAACGGAATTTTGGTCATTTTACCTTTGATACAAGACTGGCAAGTTGCATATGATTTATACTCAAATGAATTTAAATATCCCTCTTTATGAAGCTTGTTTACTCTTGTTTCATTAATATGATCAAGTCTACAATGCCAAAGAAAAGCTTCATTTATATCTGAAAATTTTCTTTTATTTGTTTGTTGTATGTTGAAAACTGTGTTGATTAAGGACGTATATCCCGTTATTTAATGTACCACAACCAATCAACTCTTAATTAAGTCTAATGTTCATAACATTGTGTTGCACAGCAAAATGGTACCCTTCATTGTCTAACAAGGAAACGGATATAATATTACAAAGCATACTTGGTACAAAATAACACGGGTTCAAAACCAATATACAACTCGAAGGCAAACCTAGGCGATACTCTCCTACTGAAACTGCATTTACATTGGAACCATTTCCAACTTGGAGAGTATGATCACCTGTCATCAGAACTCTACTATTTCTCAACGCCTGCACAGAATTGCAAATTTGAGAACCCGAACCAGTATCCAATACCCAGGAAGCAGAGTTTATAAAAAAACAGTTTTCAATTACGTACACACCTGAGGCTGAAGCATCACCATTCTTCTTCTTGAGGTCCAGGTACTCAAAATAGTTCCTTTTCCAATGTCCCGTCTTCTTGAAGTGGAAACATTCATCTTTCCCCGATTCTCCAACCTTGGACTTGCCTTTTCCCTTCACCTTTTTGACTCCACCCTTAGGTTTGGTGGGTTTCTTCTTCATCTTTCCCTTGGCATTAGGCTTCGAGTAAGAGGAGAAGGATTGCCCAACACTCATAATGGGAGCCTTCACTGACTTTAGTGTGCTCTCTGCACTCCTTAACATATTAAGGAGTTCAGGCAGTTCCTTCTCCATGTTGTGCATGTTGAAGTTAACAATGAACTGAGCAAAGGTAGAGGGGAGAGACTGCAGAATAATATCCGTATACCGTTCATTGTTCATTGTTCACCCAAGGTCCTCAAGCTCTTCTATGAGTGCTATCATTTTCAGAACATGGTCTCCTACATCTGTGCCAGTGGTCATGCGCATCTGAAACAGTTTCTTAGATGCTTCGTATCGTAATACGTGAGATTGCTATCCATACAACACTTTTGTATGGAGGAATATGGTTTTTACGTCCATATTCTCATGCTGCTTCTGATGTGCGTTATCCATCGATGCAAGCGCGAGGCATTTTGCCGTGGCACAGTCAGCGTCCCTTGTCTTGCGGATTTCCCTATCAGCAACTGAAGATTTAGGACCTAGGGGGCAGGGCTGGAGCTGTAAGGACATATGATACTTTATCATAAGTCAAGGAAATGTTTAAATTCCTCAGCCAGTCTTTATAGTTAGTCCCATTCAGCTTGTTTTTATCTAATAAAAGCTTAAGTCCTGTCATGGGTATCTGTCATTAAGAGAGAGAAAAGAATACACTTAGCAAAAGCTCTTGCAAAGATCAGATTGGTTATTATCTTGTCTAACCGATATCTCCCACTGTTTTTATCAAATTTTCTTTAAAACCTTTAAAAAGAAAACTAGCCGGGATTAATTACATTCTACAACTTCGCTAACCTCTCAGCCAGGCCAGTGCCGGTACTTCAGGGAGGTTGCACGTGCTTTCGCACGGACCTAATTAAAGTAAATCTCGTCTTCCCAGAGGCGTAGCCCCGTTTGGCACCTTTCTAGACACCTATCGAGTTAGCTAATTGTAAAGTGAAAAATTCTCCCGGGAGCAACATTTGCTCGCAGTGGGATCGGGATCCTACTATCATATAGAAAGTATACAATCTCATTGTAATTTTCAACTCTTGAAATTCCCGATATTAGTTTTACCCATAGTACTCATGACCTTAACTAAAGTCAACATATCATAAGTACTAGTCAAGTTCTTCCCGTCATTTCGTGATTAACTAGTCCCATCCATATGACCCTTAACTAAAGTCAACATAATCATATGAATGTCCTAACTAATCTGCATCATATGCAGTGTAGGAAGACATCACTTAGCTACCGTTCACTGTGCCTTAACTAAAGTCAAAATGCACAGCACGAATACTAAGTACTCTACTTTCTAAAATGACGGAGGGTTGTGGATAGTTTTTAATAAAACTTTTAACACTTTGAACTTGATATCGTTGTAGAATCTAATGAGTTTAAAAGGAGTGGCTTTAGCTCCGCATTTTTGAAACTTGTTTTTTTATAAAAGGCCGAGTGTGTTACAAATCTTATTATACAACATCTTTTTAGGTTCATTTATCTTTTACATTAATTTCATTAATGTAGTCCCATCATTTAAATCGTAAGCCATTACAGAAAGAAATGAAAATATAACGTATACTTATGCCACTCGCATTCGCCACAGTGTCCTGATATGCACCGTTAGGTTACTTAACTAACGGCATACCGGGATGGGGCTAATGTGGGTGCAAAACATAAGTAACGTCTATTATATATCATATATATAATACTGCATTCGTCTTAGATATATATTAAATGATCACATCAGATAATAAAAGCAGCAGAAGTACATATAGGATATCTAGGAGGTCCGTATTTTGTATTTAGCCAGCAATAAAAATACGGATACCACGGTCGCGATGAATAGCTAAGCCCACACCCCTAGACCCCTATGAGAGCGGCAAGCGACCCTGCCAATTTTGGAGTTTAGGAGACCCGGTCTCGACTCCTCGAGATGACCTCCCACTGAACCCTAGAACCCGGTCACTTGTGCCCTCCTTCTTGGGTCTATCCTAATGCGGAAAAGTAAATAATATACAACACTGGTGACAACAACCTCAACCTGGAAGAGCCCCAAATAAAAGAATATTACATACAATTTAATTTTACATGAATGAAAAGAATACTCCCATCTCACATAAAACCCCTCGTCCATTCATTGCGACAATCCTGCATTTCAAATCTCATAGACACATAATATCAAACATCATCAACGTAAGTAAGTATGCATACACCGATCGTCGTTGATGTATAGCAACGAAAACAAGTAATACAACTACATACTACGCTTATGGTCATAGAGAAATAAAATGAAAAATTACCACAATTAGAATCTTAACTGCCTTTATACAACACAAACCCGGAATATCACATATACAAGATTTCATTCCTAATAATGTAAAGCTCGCATTTGGGTCTCATTCAAGAAAACACTTTTTCAAACCAAACCGGATAATTCAACAAGATTTCCATTTATCCCGAGACCGAACTGCTAGATTTACACGCAACAGACAAATTTGTAGATTCCAATTACAGTATCACATACTATTAAACTAGGCGCAGTTAAAACATTCGATCGAATGATTTAAACAACCATAGACTGCTCTGAAAGCTCAAAACTTGAGCGGTTTTAAAAAATACCAGTAACAGCAGCAAACACATAAGGGCCAGCACAAGAAACTACGGCCGAGGAATCACCTACGGCGCCATGGAACCGCCGCAACAAGGCCACTCTGGCCACGGTTTCGCGGTCATACGGTCGATTTAGGGCAGCATATTTCTGGTGGGCCCATATATTTCCCTGCTTAATTTTTTTACATATTTTTAATTTGAAAAAATCCAGGTTTTTGAAAAATTTCCAAAGAGCACCCCCGGGTGTCGTTTTTCGTCCGTTCGATGTTTTCAACGTCGTCTAGGTTACTACAAAGCTCTAGCTTGGCTCTGATACCACTGTAGGGTTTCCTTAACACCTCTATTAGGGTTTTGAAGAATCACGCATGACATAACTTTAAAATTATGTGGTGCTAAGTAAACTATACTATGAATCGAACTAGAATTTATTAAGTAACTATTAATAGTATCAAATTTAAAACTTAATTTATACTAAGTTATGAGACTACAACCTTTGTAGACCTCTTTGGAAGACTCCTTTGCTTTGGAAGGGTTCGCTTGATCAACTCCTCGTCCACGACGATCCACCCGAAGCTCTTTGCCCTAAGCTTGTTGCTTCCTTCGATCTTTGAAAATATTGAAGCAAAACACCCTACACATGGTAACAAAGGTTGTGTAGGATGATGAAGTGGTTGCTATTCTTATTTAATACATTTTCTTTAATTTATCTAACTTAATTTTAACAATTAAAAGAGAGCTAGAGTGAGGAAGAAGAAGATGGATCTTTTCTTTTTTCTTTTGGAGTGAATAATGAAAAAGAAAAATGAAAGAGAGAGAGATATATTATCATAACCATAACCATAGTTAAATAATATCTAGATATTTTTATTTGGGTTAAAGGTAAAAGGAAAAAGAACCATGGTTGAGTCAAATTCAACCATAGAAATATGTAGAAAGAATGACTCATGAACAAAGAAATGAGTCATTAATCTTTTTCCTTTATCTTTAACTTTAATGAAAAATATCTATATATTTATTTATCTACAATATGATTCTTATATTGCCATCATTCTTGTATCATTAACCATGATACAATTTCATGTATGTATGTGTGTATGCATATCATCATGTACATATACGTGCATGAATCCATAAAAAGAAAAGGATTTAAATAAATAATATAAAAGTCAATATTAAATCAACACTTGATTTAATAAATCGGTCACATCTCATACGACCCAACTAATATTAAATGCTAGATTAAAATACAGTATCACATACTCGTATTTGATCGAGCCTCCGCACATATCTCATATGCGCACCATTTCGTTTCGCCTGAGCCGAGAAACTTCTATGTGGGACTCTAAGACTCGTCAATACGCCAGCAGTAGATAATGATCATATCAAACACCCACTTTCCTCAAGTGGTCAGCTAAACGTAACGGCCACCCGGGTATTGAGCGATCAGAATAAGAACAAGAGAACCTGTCAATCCATCCGGCAACACTTACCGTACAGTCCGGTCTCTTCGTTAGATATACTGCATATCAAGTCTAGGGATGGAATAGTCGACCCCATTAACTTAATAACTCATGCCCGTAAATGGTCCGTAACAGATCGAGAAACTTTCTGATAACACTTATCAGTAAATCTCAGCAGCCCTGGCCAGGGTCTTCCCGTTATAGCCAATCGTGCACAGCACAGCATCAACCCCCAATACCGGGAGAGACGAAACCCCTCCTATCGCTCACTGCCTCCATATGCCTCGAGACTATACCCAAAATCCACCTGTTTGTACGACTCAGTAGAGCCGTAGTAGGGTAGAGATCAAAGTACAGTGGGAGGACATACAAGACTCTATGACGATCTCGGGTCTACAGACTAACCTGTATCAGTGTCACCTGAGAACTGCTATCCGACGTATGATATAATACCATATAGGAGTTATCGGTGAGTCCGTTCAGTGTACCCAGTCTCACTGAGCACCCGTATACTATCTTCGGTGTCAACAGACGGATATGGGATCATCCATCGCCCATCATATGGAACAAGAATGGTATACGCTGGTCTAAACTGGAATATCGATGCCCTGTCTCGATATACCTACGACTAGGAACATTTCAAGGATATGCTTATAAACTACAGATGTCTCCTAGTATGATCCGCATCATAATCCTAGTAGTCAAGCCAATATCCTTAGGGCTTTATCAACATGTACCTAATGAATATAAACATGATCAAGTGAACATATGATAAAGTAAAACCAGATAGCATACTATCATGTCGAGCAAGACTGTCCTCTGAATATATAAATATATATATATACACACATCAGTACATACACTATCTCATAATGGCTTCTAGGGCATACATATATCCAACAAAAACTGTAGTATCTCTCTGGTGGATGAGGAACCCTAACAGATTCGTGGAGAGGCTGAGTTTCGTTGGAGACTATTGAATCCTTTGGTTTCACCTAATCATCAGCTGTTAGTTTTTCTAGTTGGAACTCCTTCTAGTTCTACCCCATAAACACTAATTTCTTCATAAGAAATTTCTTTTCTAAAAATGTGGCATGTTGAGAAACAAAGCACTTTTTCCTTCTCAGTGTGGTAGATGATATTCCCTCGCAAATGTTTGGGATATCCAACAAACTTACAGGATTGACCTTGCCTCGAGCTTGTCCGGATTTTTCTTTTCAACATAGGCCGGACAACCTCATATCTTAATTAATTTTAGGACATGGTCTTTCCCCATACCATATTTCATACGGAGTGGTAGGCACTAATTTGGATGGAACCCCATTCAATAGGTATGAAGCTACACAAGTGCATAACATCAAAAGAAAACAGGTAACTCAGCAGTACTCATCATAGAGCGCACCATATCTCATACGGTGTGATTCCTCCATCCCGATACACCACTGTGTTGTAATGTACACGAAGGAGTAAGCAGAGAGAGAATCATATTCACTGTTTAGAAAATCCAAGAACTCTATGCTCAAGTATTCGCCTCCTCGATCACATCGAAGGACTTTAATACTTCCACCCATCTGGCTCAACTTCAAGCTTATATTCCTTGAATTTCTCAAAAGTTTCAGATTCGTGTTTCAACAGTAACACATGTCCGAATCTTAAGAGATGGTTAGTGAATATAATGAAGTACGAGGAATCGGCTTTGGCATTTGTAGACATAGGACTGTATCATCATGTATCCGTCCCGAGAGTTCAGTAACTCTTTCTCCGTTTCCAGTAAATGGAGTTTTGGTCATGTTACCTTTGTGACAAGACTGGAAAGTATTATATAAAATGAAAATTTGAACGGATTCAAATTTCATCCTTATATAACTTATCTGGTCGTGTCGCATTGATATGACCCAGTCTACAATACCACAAGAAAGATTTGTTCATTTCTGAACTACTCCTCTTATTTGTGTTTTATATACTTTGAACTGTGGTTTGATTTAGAACGTATATACCATTATATAACGTACCTGATCCAATCAACTCTTGATTCAGGAAAATGTTCACAACATTACCCTCCAATACAAAATTATATCCTTCTTTAACTGAATAAAGAAACTGATGTAATGTTGTATATCAGGTTCAACATGTAATAACATCTGTTCTGAATCAATGTATTTACTATTTGGTAATATAAGATGATATTCGCCAACTGCTTTGGCTGCAACAATTGCATCATTCCCTACTCTGGAGAATGATTACCTATTCTCAGTTCTCTACCTATCTGTAGCCTATGTAACATATTACATATGACGGATCCTGATCTGGTATCACATACCCAGGACGTAGAGGATACTGAGAAACAGTTCATGGTAATGACACAGCCGAAGAAGATGCATCAACATGAACATTCTTCGTTTGTGTGGCATAGGAATCCGGATATTCCCCTATTTCCTGCTCGGACTTATAACAATTATAAGTTGGAGCGGAAATATTCCCCAGCTCAGTATAATAGGCAGGTTCGGTCAAAACATCCATATTATTATCTTAATTAAGGCATGACATGGTCGCTACCAGGGGAGAGAGAGAAGAAAACACTCTGCGTGCGCTCTTTTACAAGATTAGATTGGTTATTTATTTAATCTAATCAGGATGGCTCCCACTGATTTTATCAAATCTTCCTTCAAACCCTAAAATTAAAAGCCTAACCGGGATTAATTACACCGTACAAGTTTGCTAACTGTTCAGCCAGGCCAGTGTCG
The DNA here is from genome assembly GCA_030015575.1 of Agapanthus africanus. Classification (NCBI taxonomy): domain Eukaryota; kingdom Viridiplantae; phylum Streptophyta; class Magnoliopsida; order Asparagales; family Amaryllidaceae; genus Agapanthus; species Agapanthus africanus. The sequence continues at coordinate 293,869,490 of JASDDO010000029.1, forward strand.
GTACTTTGAAGAAGGTTCCCCATGCTTTCGCATGGACCTAATTAAAGTAAAGCTCATTTTCCTAGAGGCATAACCTTGTTGACACCTTTCTAGACACCTAATAGGTTAGCTAATTGTAAAGTGTAAAACTCTCCCAGAAGTAACATTTACTCGCAGTAGGTATCGGGATCCATCTATTACATAGAAGGTATGCAATCTCATTGCAAATTTCAACACTTGAAATTCCCGTTAATGGTTTTTACCCCTAGCACTTATGAGCTTAACTATGGTCAACATATCATAAGCACAAGTCAAGTTCTACCCGTCATTTCATGATTAATTAGACCCACTCATATGACCCTTAACTATAGTCAATATAATCATATGAATGCCCTAACTAATCGCATCATATGCTGTGTAGGAAGACATCACTTAGCTACCGTACATTGTGCCTTAACTATAGTCAACATACGCAGCATGAATACTAAGTACTCTACTTCCTAAAATGACGGAAGGTTGCGGATGGCTTTTATGAAAACCTTTAACGTTTTAAACTTGATATCGTCGTAAAATCGAATGATTTGAAAAGGAGTGTTTTTTAGGCTTTTGCTAATTTTGTTAAAGATGTTACTCTCGGTGAAGGGATCTCAGCTCTTTCCTCGTCGAATGAGGTACTGGATATTTCACAAATACCGCTATGCAAAGCATGAACTTAAAAAGCAATAAAAAACAAAACCGAGTGGGTTGTAGTATCTGCCAGTTTCGCTAAAGAGATTACTCTGGGTGAAGGGATCTCGGCTCTTTCCTTATCGAATAAGGTGCTGGATATTCTAAAAGAAATATCACTATGCAAAGCAAAAAAACTAAAGCTACCGATCTTTAACAACATCATTTAGGTTTCTTTTATTTTATTAATCTCATTAATGAAATCCCATCAATTATGCTTCCTAAGCATCATAGAAGAAATGAAAGCAGCAATATTTATTATATATTATATATATAATATAATCATTCGTCTCAGAATATCAAGTGATCACATCACAGAATATCAACAACAGAAGAACACATATGAAATATAGGATATACTAGGAATTCCATGTTTTAAATTAAACCAGTAAAGAACATGGGTTCCACGGTCGTGATGAATAGCCAAACCCACATCGCTAGACCCCTACGAGAGCGGCAAGCAACCCTCCTAATTCTAGGGTTAGGAGACCCAGTCTCGACTCCTCGAGATGGTCTCCCACTGGACCCTAGAACCCGGTTACTTGTGCTCTCCTCCTTGGGTCGATCCTAATGCGGAAAAGTAAATAATATACATCAATGGTGACATCATCCTCAAACCGGAAGTGCCCCAATAAAAGAGTATTACATACATATTTTTACATGAATGAAAATCAAAAACCCTCATCTCACATAAAAAACCCCGGCTATTCAAAACACGACGATCCAATATTACATATCACAGCAACGCATAATATCACATGTCATTAACATAAATAAATATGCGTATCCCAATTGTCGTTGACATATAGCAAAGAAACCGGCGATACAACACATATTACACTTACGGTCGCAGAAAAGAAAGTGAAAAACTACAACAATTGGAATCCACAACTCCCTTAGACATCATAAACCCAATGTATCACATACATTGGATTTCATGCCTAACCAAATAAATTCCTTAGACATCGCATGCCTAACAATTATAAACCCCATATTTTAGTCTCGATATTGAAAACACTTTTCAATAACCTGTTGGGTAATTCAACAAGATTCCCGACAAGCTGATCGAACGCTCGTCGGAAACTTTAGTAGACGGCCGCACGACCGATGCCATCGACGAAGTGCACTTAGGATGAACACCGCGGCCGCGAGCACCCGAACGAATGCTTTTGCCGACGGGGTTCTCCTACAGTCGCTTGGTCGGGGCTATGGGGTGTGTCTATCTAGTAAGGTTACCCGGCGAGTATCCGTGTACACTACGTAATTGCGACGGACTTTTGATCCACATCAAAATCTCATGGAAACCGATCAAATGAAACTAAAGTTCTAGATTTATAAAATTCAAATTAGTTTTCACAAAACTAAATATTGTATATTCCAAGTATTATATCACAATCACAGATAGCTAGACGATATTAAACTTTTCGATCGAATCAACAAATACCCAAAATTTCCCAAAGAGCTCAACACTTGAGCGGAGTTTAACAAATACTCAGAACATGCCACAACACCTATGGACCATCCATAGAGGGGTCAACCCTTGTCTCACCTGTGGTGCCGTGGAACTACCACAAACCCTAGGGTTTGATGGCGGTTCCGACGGTCACAGAATTGAGTTAGGGTATCGTTCTTTTAAAGGGTCCATAGAAAACACGTGCATGAGTTTCTGAAGATTTTAAACTTGGAAAAAATCCAACTCTTAGAAAATTTCCACCAAGGGAAAAATTGGGTTATTGATATCCGTTCGAACTTTTTAACGTCATCTAAATTACCCGAAACAAAGTTAAAATTACGACTACGAAACACTCCGGATTGCTTTTAGAGAAAGATAACATCACATGCAATCTTTAGCAAAAACAAACAATACCTGAAACACCAAACCCCATAGACCAGAGCACCCAACAAAACCGAGGCTATTCCCATATCAAAAAACTGGCTAGGCCGGATTAAATAGGCTTTTTGCCGGGTGAAAACCGATGGACTGGGCTCGTTTTCGTCTGGTGTTCATACAAAACAATAATGTGCACTATGCAATTGCTTAAAAAATTTTAGAGGCTCAAAAAAATTCGACTGAGAATGGGGTTTTGCTTCGATTATTTTAGAATTGTTTCGGTTTCGTATATCTAACATCACGTAGACAACTCCTAATGCTCTAGCTCGGCTCTGATACCACTGTAGGGTTCTTTGGCACGACTACAAGGTTTCATAAGGGATCAAACATACTGTATAATTGCAACGTTTTAGAAATCGTTTCATGAATTTTCCATTTTTAGGGTAAAATAGTCGGTGTTTTTCGTTTTAACCCAATTGTGATTAAATTTCTGTATAGACTTGTCGGCACTTAGTTTAGCTAGAATAAAGCTAGTGCGCGGACTTTGGGGGTCAATAGAAAGTTTTGGTTCACATTGAATTTTTCCCTAATTAAATGTTATTTTAATGTTTTATTTGTGCACTTCATCAGTGATTTTTACTTCATGGCTTGGGTTAGTTACTACTAATGAGAATTTATGCTAATCTAATCACTAAATATTTTGTGTATTTAAAGTGAAAATTTAAAAGAAAAGAAAAGAAAGAGAAGGTGGCATTTGCATTTAATGAAACATTAAAGATTTTGTGCTAGATTTTTCTTTACTTTGGCATGAAACACCCCCCTTCACCTCTTGGCCGAGCCTTCTTCCCCATTTCTGCCCACTTTTCTTTTCTTCATTTCATCTCATTTTGCTTCAAATAAATCATCAAAAATCCAAATAAATTCATCCAAACTCAACTATAATCAAAACCCATCATTCTTCATCTTCAAACAAGCTTTGTTCTTCATTCAAGTGAGAATTTTGGAGGCTATCTTTGGATTTCTAGTTGCTAGTTTCAAATCAAATTTGGAGGTATAATTTCAGCTCTAATCCTTAATTGTTATGTTTAAATCATTATGCTATCTTAATTAGATGTTAATTTAAAGCTATTAATTTCATGTTTAGAATTTCGAGAAAGTGTTTTGGTAATCAAGTTAAGGTTTAGATTAGTAATAAGATTAACTAATGTGTTAAGCTTGAAGAAAACATAACCTAGTTTGCTAGTTTGTTAAATGATATTTTCCTATTGGTTAATTAAGCTAATTAGGAAACTAAACATTTACTAATCCTAATTAAGTGAGATTAAAATTGTATTATTGATTTGAATGGTTTAATCTTGCTAATTAGTGAGGTTTGTAAATTCTGGATTGGTAAAAAGTTATAGTTTTGTGATAAAATGTTATATGCTGCTTACTAAATTTTGGTAAGTTTTAGGTGTGGGTTTCTTTTGACGTTGTGACGTTAATTATATTAATTCCATGCTATATCTTGTGTTGTGAATGCGCGATCGGTACGACCAGCGTCTAGATTTGGTAGTTGTGGGTTATTTATTGCTCTTTCCAATTTTCCTGATTTTCTGGTGTTTATTGCTAAATTTTACCCGGTTAAGTCATTTTGGCACATAACAAATTTTAACTCCGAAAATGAAATTTAAGATGTCCATGTTGGCCTACTCGTCGCCACTAGTCGCGTGGTAGCGTCCGCGTGTCGAGATTCCGTTCCGTTTGGTTAAACGGGCCAGTGTGGGCGACTACGCGCGCGTGCAAGTGTCCGACTTGGGGGCATGCATTTTAATCACTAAACACCTCTTTTCAAAATTTGGAACCCGCTTAAAATCCTATAATTTGAATTTGGAACATTTGGGCGCGACCCGGGCTCGATTTGGAAATATTTCATTTCGCGCCAAAATGGCCCATTTAAATTTAATATCGAATATTTATATATACACTCAAATCTTTAATTCACAACAGAAATCCATCAAATCTTACGCAATTTCCTTCTCAATCAAATCTCGTGGCCAATCACGAGCTCTTATTGAGCTCGTGGGCCCCCTCCTTTCCATCTCTCTCTGCCTCTCTCCTCTTTCTCTCTCTTCCCTCAATCTCTCACTTTCTCTCTCCTATCTCTTTCTCTCTCATCTATATATTTAAGTAACCTTCGCAGCCGCCTCCCTCATTCATCTTCCTTCTTACGAACCCGACGCAAACCCTAAACCTAGCCCTCGCGATCCCATCGCCGACTCCCCCGCGACTTCGCCGTCGCCGCCGTCGCCACCACGACCTCCACCGCACCCACCTACCTTCCTCCTCCCGTTCTCCCGACGACTCCCGCTCCTTCCCGCGCCTGCAACCCATCTCCCCGACGCCTCCATCCCCTCGCAGACCTCGCCGTCGACGTCGCCTCCCACCATCGAAGCCTCCCACGACTCCCTCTCACCCTCCTCGTCGAGACCTCGTCGTCGTTTCCTTCCTCCCCTCGCCGGAACAGTAAACCCGAGCCCTAACCCATCGCCTTCCCCGCTGTTCGCCGGGGAAACGTGCCGGCGACCTCGTCGACGTCACCTCCGACCACCTCTCTCTCTCCCACGACCACCAGAGCCGACCACACCCTCCTCCACTCGTCGCACCCCTCTCCAGCAAGCTCAGCGGCTGTTCCAGCCTTCGCAGCCACCGTCGCGGCCTCGCCGGCGTTCCAGTGCCGTCGAACCCGCCGTGGTCACCCCCTGGTGTCTCTCTCGAAGCCCCCTGGTCCGTGTGATCCCGTTGATTTCTGTTGGGACTCGATCCGTGGCCCGTGCTTCCTTATCGCAGTTTCTGCCGACATCGCATCCGTGTTTCGGTTTGCGGAACCGCCGAGGCAAGTATCCGAATACTTGCTTAACATGCTACAATTTAATCATCATATTATAACCACACAACTAATATAACATCGATACCTTTTATAACTTAGAATCGCTAGCCGCGATTATCCGTAACCTTAAATCAATGAAATCATTGCTCGCTTTAACCGGTCTGCTATTAATTCATACTTAACTAATCAAACCAAGTAGATCATCCCCACTTCATTTGTTAAAATCACTCATGAGACAATTATTGTGCTTAGTTCAAATTCATGTAACTCTATTACGTATATTATCGATATTGTTCGTCTTGTGGCTTTTGCACTTCAAAGGTGCGTGAACCGGATTAATAAGAGAATACGAAATATCACTGTGTTTACCTAGATGAATATTGTTATTTACTGTTTCCTGCTACTGTTCATTATTGATTGTGTACCTGTTGTGAGCACTTACCGATTGCACGACATATTGGCCTGACCCTGCTACACCTGACATATACATACTTACCGACTCATCCCGTTGTACCATGACATTACTTGTTCCTGATCTCGTGCCTAATGCCGACAAACCTAACCATTCCTGCTGTCGATCCAGACAGACCTACTTTTACTTGACATTGCGTTGGCATTAATCCTTGACTACTGAATACCTGACTTGACATACATAGTTTGGGGGTATGGGGAAATCAAAGGTGAAACCGACTTGTAACTCAACAGTTCGATACATTGTTCTGATCAGTCTTACGGGCTTGGCCAGCTCCGGAGTGTTGATGCTGACATCACTCATCTATCCTACTACCTTTTACTGCTTAGCGGCACGTCTCGGATTCAGCCCCGAGGATCATGACCGTGGTCCCGGGCACGCACGGGATACTATTGAGTTACATCGACGATTCATCAATTGGTTTCAAAGACTATAGAGTAGAAAACCTGATAGGACAGTTCAGTCACCATTGCACACTACCCTGCTTGTTATTTCTTATTACTGCTTTATTCATGTTCATGCTTGCATTGTTTATTACCATGTTTATATTGTATACTTGATTTCATGACGCGCTGACGTCTGGGTTTTGCATGGCCCAGATTCCGTCCCTTTGTCGTCGACCGAGCAGGAGTACTTCAGCCAGCAGGCTGAACAGTGAGTCCTTAGGATTTAGTTTATTTATGTCATTTCATTTCCAGATGTGAGCCCGCATTATGGGACATACTGTTTATTCATTGTATTGGATCATTAGCTTCCGCACTTATTGTTTATTGATTCCTGTTATTATGGATTTGGACATGTATTTAGTTTATTTTATCTTGTTCTGGATATCTTTACAACCGTAATGTGACTGTGGATGGATACTTCCTACCCACAGGTAGCATGGTTGGCTATGTCACGTGCCCAAATCTTGCGTACTCTGGGAAGCGGGGCGTGACAGTTAAGCTTGAAGAAAACATAACCTAGTTTGCTAGTTTGTTAAATGATATTTTCCTATTGGTTAATTAAGCTAATTAGGAAACTAAACATTTACTAATCCTAATTAAGTGAGATTAAAATTGTATTATTGATTTGAATGGTTTAATCTTGCTAATTAGTGAGGTTTGTAAATTCTGGATTGGTAAAAAGTTGTAGTTTTGTGATAAAATGTTATATGTTGCTTACTAAATTTTGGTAAGTTTTAGGTGTGGGTTTCTTTTGACGTTGTGACGTTAATTATATTAATTCCATGCTATATCTTGTGTTGTGAATGCGCGATCGGTACGACCAGGGTCTAGATTTGGTAGTTGTGTTGCTTTGCATTCCTAGTTAGGGTCGTGCCGATGTCGTTCGTGTCTTTGTGTAGATTTTTCTCTTGAGTTGGTTTCGTAGTGTCGCTACGCGCGTTAGCCACAATACGAACACTTAAAAGTAAATTTTGTGTTTTCGCGTTGGTCAGCGTAGTTTGTACGTATTTTGGGTCTATTGCTAATATATACCTGTTATATTGTTTTATGTTATAGGTTCGCAGGCGGGGACTTCAGACGCTGCGAACAGGGGAAAGCGAATGGTAGGCTTTACTTAGCAAGCAGCGTTGGTGAGTAGATTTAACATCTACAGGGGAATCGCCCGCATGGCATTATGCGTCTGGGCTAGAGATGTTATGAATTGTCGCATATTCTATTTCATATATAGAGTTGCGCATACACCTTATTGCTTAGTTATTTATTGTGCTTGGACTTGTACCCTTAGGACACATCATTATTATTGATGGCTCATGTTGCACGAGCACTGACTGTTTGCCACACAGACCATCAATAATTTCCATGACACGCACAATACACATACCTATATGATATTGTTTGGTTAGGGACATTGAGATATTGATTCATATTTCTTTATGCATATGACATATAACATACCTGTAGGGTTCCTAGGCACGCTAATGAAGTCTCACAAGGCATCAACCATACCAATTTCAAATTTTACAAGTGCCGAGAAACCCTAATATGGATTCGTTGACTAGAGTTTAGGCGAAAAATGAAACTAGTTAACATCTTAACTAAAAGTGAGAAGCTACAACCTTTGTAGATCTGGTTCTCTACTTCCTTAGCTCCACGTAGACGTCCTCTCGCTGTCCAAGTCGGATCTCGGACTCTAGCATCGGCTTCATCGGAGAAATGAGCGGATTAGTCGTCGGCTACGATGCCGAAGATGATCTACGTCGAGGTTACACAAGATCAAGCTCCAACTTCACCAAGTTGTGAAACTTGTGAAGTAAACACCCTATACTACTTGGCAAGAGGTAGAGGGTGAAGAAATAGGAGGTGGGTTCACTTTAGAATTGGATTTCTAACACTTTTGCTCAAGATGCCATTAATGGTGGCAAGCTTTTTTCTTGAAGAAGAAGATAGAATATGATAAGTGTTTGAAAAAATGAAAAAGAAAATTGATTCTTATCATATTCACAACCATAGTTAAGTGTAGAGAATGAACTAGGGTTAGTTCAAATGGTTAGGGTTAAGCATGAGACAAGAATGGTGACTTAGTCAATGCTTCATGAATCTTCAACTAGCAAACAAACAAAGCCACCATTCATGTTTATCTTCCAAAAATGAATAAACAAATAAATAAATGAATAAGCAAAACCCTAATCATCAACTTAACCATGGTTTAATTCTTTACACTTAACCAAATGAGCATGTATCATCAAACATGATACAAACATGTGCACAAAAGTATATCACATATACAACTTGCACATCAAGTGAGAAAATCCATTTAAAATGAACCAATACTAGTTAATGCAAAGTAATATATCAAATATATAATTATGCATTAAATCATTAAATCAACACTTGATTTAACGATCCGGTCATATCGCATATAACCGACTAGTATTCTATGAATCGACTTATCGAATCAATCTATGATTCGATAACTAGGTTATATCGCATATAACCAATCGAAACATTCATCGCGAGAATGAAATACGGTATCACATGCACGCATCATTCTCGGTCCCGCACATATCTCATATGCGCCCCCCTATTTCGTTTCGCTTGAGCCAGGAAACCTCTGTGTAGGACTCTAAAGACTCGTCAATACGCCGGCAGCAGATGATGATCATATCAAGCACCCACAAGCCGCAAGCGGTGTGCTAAACGTAACGGCCACCCGGGTATTGAGCGATCAGAAGATCGACGAGCTAGCCCGCTCACACTCCTGTGAATCCAACCAGTAACACTTACCGTACAGTCCGGTCTGTTCGTCTGATATGTTGCATATCAAGTCTAGGGGTGGTAAACGTCAGACCCCAGTAACCGATAAGTCATGCCGATATGAGGCTCATAACGGGTTGAGAAACTACTGGTAACACTTACCAGTAAATCTCTGATCAGCCCTGGCCAGGGACTTCCCTGTTACGGCCAATCGAGCACAGCGCAACATCAACCCCCAATACCGGGAGAGACGAAACCCCTCCTATCGCTCATTGCCTCCATGTGACTCGGGACTGTACCCAAAGACCACCGTTTTGCATGCCCTCATGGACGTGGTAAGGTGGAGATCAAAGCATAGTGGGAATCACACAAGACTCTATGACGATCTCGGGTCTGCAGACTAACCTGCACAAGTGTCACCTGAGAACTGCCACCTGACGTGAGGTATAATACCATCTGGGAATTCTCGGCGAGTCCGTCCAGTATACCCAGTCTCCACTGAGCACCCGTATACCATCTCTGATGTCATACACCAATGGATATGGGATCATCCATCGCCCATCTCATGGGTCGAGAAGCGTATACGCTAGTCTACACTGGTATATCGATGCCCCGTCTCGATACACCCACGACTAGGGACCTTGAAGGATGTACTTATGGACTACCATGTCCCACTAGTATGATCTGCATCATAGTCCAGATAGTCAAGTACACATCCTAAGGGCTTTATCAACATGTAACTATAAGACAGTTTAAAGAGATTAGTATACATGTTAAGATAAAGAGTAAACAGATAGCATACTATCATATCGAGCATGAAAGTCATCTCTATATATGTCCAAGCATCCAATATTATATACATAATCTATACAATACTGGCCTCTAGGGCATACATACAACTAACAATCTCCCAATTGCACTAGGGCCAGCTGCTGTAGTATCGCATACCGAGCATCCCGAAGTGTCTCTCAAACTGTATCTGGGGAATGGCCTTCGTGAGTGGATCCGCCGTGTTGTTCTTCGTGTCAACCCTCCTGACCTCGATCTCCCGGCGATCAACTATCTCCCGGATCAGGTGATACCGCCTTAGAATATGCCTGGATCGCTGATGGGACCTGGGTTCCTTGGCCAAAGCCACCGCTCCATTAATATCGCAATACAAAGGTATTGGATGCTCAATGGATGGAACCACTCCAAGTTCAGTAATGAACTTCTTGATCCAGACAGGCTCTTTAGCAGCATCGTTGGCAGCGATGTATTCTGCCTCCATCGTCGAGGCTGCCACGGTTTCCTGCTTGGAACTCTTCCAGCTAACCGCCCCTCCGTAAAGGGTAAAGACAAATCCCGACTGCGACTTAGAGTCGTCCTTATCACTCTGGAAGCTCGAATCGGTAAAGGACTCCACTTGGAGTTCTCCGTTACCATACACCAAGAGCATCTCTTTAGTCCTTCGCAAGTACTTGAGAATGCTCTTCACAGCTGTCCAGTGACTCTCTCCAGGATCAGCTTGATACCTGCTCACTACACTTAGTGAGTATGCTACATCGGGTCTGGTACATAGCATCGCATACATGATAGAGCCTACAGCCGAAGCATAGGGTATCCCTTGCATGCGAGCTCTCTCCAAATCAGTCTTGGGAGACATCTCTTTGGAGAGAGTGACTCCAGAGATTGTGGGCAAGTTCCCACGCTTGGATTCTTCCATACTAAACCTCTTTAGTATGGTGTCAATGTACCTGGATCGGGACAATCCCAATATCCGTTTGGATTTATCTCTATAGATCCTAATTCCTAATATGCAGGAGGCATCACCAAGATCTTTCATTGAGAATCTTTGTGATAAGAAGAGCTTGACCGACTGCAGCATAGGAATATCATTTCCTATCAAGAGTATGTCGTCCACGTACAATACGAGGAAGACAACCTTACTCTCTGCCACCTTCTTGTAGATACAAGGTTCATCTGGATTTTTGACGAAATCAAACTCTTTGATAACGACGTCAAAGCAGATGTTCCAACTCCGCGATGCTTGCTCTAATCCATAAATGGATTTAAGCAGCTTGCACACCTTCCCGCTGCTCCCACTGTCTACGAAGCCCTCTGGCTGAGTCATGTACACGCACTCTTCTAAATCACCATTTAGAAAGGCGGTCTTAACATCCATTTGCCAGATTTCGTAGTCATGATATGCAGCGATGGCAAGCATGATCCGGATGGATTTAAGCATAGCCACTGGAGAAAAGGTTTCGTCATAGTCCACACCTGGTCTTTGACGAAAACCCTTTGCAACAAGTCAAGCTTTGAAAGTCTCCACTTTCCCATCTACACCAAGTTTCTTCTTGAAGATCCACTTGCTCCCAATGGGTTTTACCCTTTCAGGAGCAACTTCCAAAGTCCATACTTTGTTGGTGTATATGGATTCCATCTCGGACCGCATAGCATCCAGCCATTTCACTGAGTCCCTACTCGTGATGGCCTGCTCGAAGCTAGTTGGGTCATCATCCTCCATGATGCAATCCTCGCTCCCACCATCCATGAGAAAACCGTAGTATCTCTCAGGTGGGCGAGTAACCCTACTAGATCGGCGGAGAGGTTGAGGTTCATCGGGAGCTACTTAATCTTCTGGTTCCACCATATCTTCTGTTGTAGCTTTTATAGCTGGAACCTCTTCCAGTTCTACCTCATGACCACTAATCTCTTTTTCAAGAAATTCCTTTTCTAAAAAGGTGGCATGCCGAGAAACAAACACTCTTTGTTCCTCAGTGTGGTAGAAGATATACCCTTGTGAATTCTTGGGATATCCTATAAATTTGCATAGAACAGACCGTGCCTCGAGTTTGTCCGGATTTTGTCGTTTGACATAGGCTGGACAACCCCATATCTTAACATAGTTGAGACATAGTCTCTTTCCTTTCCATATCTCATATGGAGTGGTAGGCACAGATTTGGTGGGGACCATATTCAATAGATGTATGGCTGTCTCAAGCGCATACCCCCAGAAGGAAATAGGTAACTCAGATGTGCTCATCATAGAGCGCACCATATCTAATAGGGTGCGGTTCCTCCGTTCTGATACACCATTGTGCTGTGGTGTATATGGAGGAGTCAGCTGAGAGAGAATCCCATTTTCTTTTAGGAAGTCCAGGAATTTATTGCTCAAGTATTCACCTCCTCGATCAGATCGAAGGATTTTAATACTTTTTCCGGTTTGGTTCTCGACTTCTTGTTTATATTCTCTAAATTTCTCAAAAGCTTCAGACTTGTGTCTTATCATGTACACATGTCCGTATCTTGAGAGATCGTCAGTGAATGTAATAAGTACGAAGAACCATCCCTGGCAAGTGTAGACATGGGACCGCATACATCACTATGTATCAGTCCCAAAAGTTCGGTAACTCTTTCTCTATGTCCCGTAAACGGAGTTTTGGTCATCTTGCCTTTGAGACATGACTGGCAAGTGACATAAGATGAAAATTCGAATGGTTTCAAATATCTATCCTTATGCAACTTAGCCAGTCGTGTCGCATTGATGTGACCCAGTCTACAATGCCACAAGAAGGATTCGTTCATTTCTGAACTCTTCCTCTTGTGTGTGTTAGTTATGCTCAGAACTGTTGATTGATTTAGAACATAAATGCCATTGCATAACGTGCCTGATCCAACTAACTTTTGGTTACGGAAAATGTTCATAACATTGTCCTGTAATACAAAATTATATCCCTCTTTACTCAACAAAGAAACCGATATAATGTTGCATATCAGGTTCGGCATGTAATAGCATTCGTTCAGAACCAATGTATTACCAGTTGGTAATACAAAGTGCTATTCCCCGACAGTCTTAGCTGCAACAATTGCACCATTTCCAAATCTACTGTCTTTATCACCTTCTCCAAGTTCTCTTCCTTTCCTAAGCCCATGTAACTGATTACATATATGGGATCCTGACCCGGTATCTAATACCCAGGACGTAGAGCAAATGGAGAAACAGTTCACTGTAACGAACACACCCGAAGAAAATGCATCAACATGTACTTTCTTCATTCGGGTGGCATGGGAATCCTGGTATTCCCTTATATCCTGTTCATTCCTATAACTCTTATAAGAAAGAACGGAACCAACGTTCCCCAGCACAGTAAAACATACGGGTTCGGTCAATACATCCATATTATTATCTTGATTAGGGCATGACATGGTCGCTACCTGGAGAGAGAGAGAAGAAAACACTTTAGCGTATGCTCGTGCAAGATCAGATTAGTTATTATCTTATCTAATCAGGTTGCCTCCCACTTGTTTTTATCAAATCTTCCTTCAAACCCTAAAAGGAAAGACTAGCCGGGATTAATTACACACTACAAGTTCGCCAAACTTTCAGCCAGGCCAGTGTCGGTACTTTGAGGGAGGTCCCCCGTGCTTTCGCACGAACCTAATTAATGTAAACCTCGTTTTCCTAGAGGCGTAACCCCGTTAACACCTTTCTAGACACCTACTTGATCGGCTAATTGTAATGTGTAAAACTCTCCCAGGAGTAACTCTTACTCGCAGTGGGTATCGGGATCCAACTATCTCATAGAAGGTATGCAATCTCATTTCAAATTTCAACACTTGAAATTCCCAATAATGCTTTTGCCCTAGCGTGCTATGGCCTTGACGAAAGCCAACAAACCACAGCCCGCTAGTCAAGTTCAACCCGTACATTTCTTGACTGAATTAAACCCACCCGCACGACCCTTAACGAAAGCCAACAAAGCCGTACGACTACCCTAATCCAGTCGCATCATATGCAGCAGATAAGCAGCACATAGCTACCGCACACTACACCTTGACGAAAGCCAACAAATGTAGCACGAATACTATATGCAACTTATCTGAAATGACGGAGGGCTACGACAGGTTTTTCTGAAAACCTATTGCGTAATGAACTTGATATCGTTGTAGAATCAAATGAAGTTTTAAAATGGAATGATTTTGAGGCTTTTCTAGTTTTGCTAAAGGGGTCACTCCCGGTGAAGGGATCGTCGGCCCTTTCCTCGTCGAATGAGGTACGGGATATATTATATATATCACTGTGCAAAGCAGAAACTATAGAAGCAATCAAAAGTCAAACCGAGTGTGTAGCATCTGCCAGTTATTGCTAAAGGAGTCACTCCCGGTGAAGGGATCCCGGTCCTTTCCTCATCGAATAAGGTGCAGGGTATATCATAAATACCGCTATGCAAAGCAAAACTGTAGCTACCCTTTTTATTTAAAATTTGATTCTACAACATCTTTTAGGTTTCTTCTCTTTCATTAATCACATTAATGAAGTCCCATCATTTAAGTCACCTAAACATCACAGATAAATACGACGTACACTTATGCCATCCGCATTCGCCTCGATTTCCCCTCGTGCACCGTTAGGTTAGGTAACTAACGACAGAGCAGGGCAGGGCTAGTGCGGGTGCAAAACATAAGTAACGTCTATATAATATATCATATACACTATATACTGTATCTATCACAGAACATCATATGATCACATCACAGATATCGCAGCAGAAGAAACATATGAAACATTGGATATACTAGGACGTCCGTGTTTTCAATACGAGCCAGTATAAAACATGGATTCCACGGTCGTGATGAATAGCCAATCCCACACCCCTAGACCCCTACGAGAGCGACAAGCAACCCTACCAATTCTAGGGTTAGGAGACCCGGACTCGACACCTCGAGATGGTCTCCCACTGGACCCTAGAACCCGGTTACTTGTGCTCCCCTCCTTGGGTCTATCCTAATGCGGAAAAGTAAATAATATACAAAAGGTAACAACTTCCGCAACCTGGAAGTGCCCCAAATAAAAGAATATTACATACAAGTTTTTACATGAATGAAAATGAAAAACACTCATCTCACATAAAAACCCCCGGCTATTCAAACACGACGATCCAATGTAACATATCCAGCAACACATAACATCACATGTTATCAACGTAAGTAAGTATGCATACACCGATTGTCGTCGACATATAGCAACAACAATCGGCAATACCACTACATACTACACTTACGGTCACAGAAAAGAAAGTGTAAAACTACAACAGTTGGAATCCGCAACCTCTTTAGACATCGCATGCCTAATCAAATGAAATACTTAGACATCACATGCCTAACAATTATAAACCCCGCATTTTAGTCTCATTATCGAAAACCCTTTTCAATATCAAGTAAGACTAAACCGCTAGATTTATAACATTCATCCAGTTATCTCATAACTGTTTGTGAATTCCAATTATTGTATCCCATTCCGGATAAATAGAAAATATTAAACTTTCCGATCGAACATTCGAACACCCAAGTTTTCCCGAAACGTTCAACACATGAAATAGGTTCAAAGACATTCACTTCATGCCTCAGTACCAACGGTCCAGCCGTAGAAGGGTCAAGCCAACGCCTCACATGTGGCACGCCGTACTGCCCCAAACCCGAAGGTTCAAAGGGCAGTTCAAGACGGTCACATAATCTAGTTAAGGTTTGTTGTCTTCTAGAGGGACCATCGCGTTACTTGCACTACTCAGAACGTCCTTAAACCACAGAAAAATCCAACACTTGGAAATTTTCCGGCAGGGGAAAAGGTGGGTATTTATATCCGGTCGAATTTTTTTTATAAATTCTAAAATATCCGGAAAGCCACATAGACAAAACTTGATAATCCGATCGAATCTTCGAACTCCCAATACAACCCAGAAAATTCAACTCTTGAGTAAATATTAAAAATTCCCATAAAACTCAGCACTGTAAAATAGGAATCACTATGCAAATGTGGAGGGCTGACGTCATCAGAGGGCCGCGGAACCGCCGCAGAAGCTAGGCTTCTGCCGCGGTTCCGCCGCGGGTTAGAGGTATCATTTTGCCAATTTTGCACCGTAATTCTTAGATCTTCCTGCTGAATTTTTTAAGCATTTTTAATCTGGAAAAAACCCAATTTTTGAAAAAAGTCCAGAGAGCGTGAAAAATTAGGGTTTCGGGTTCGATTGGGTTTCAAACATCGTCTATGCATCGCCTAAGGCTCTAGCTAGGCTCTGATACCACTGTAGGGTTCCTAGGCATGCTAATGAAGTCTCACAAGGCATCAACCATGCTAATTTGAAATTTTACAAGTGCCGAGAAACCCTAATACGGATTCGTTGACTAGAGTTTAGGCGAAAAATGAAACTAGTTAACATCTTAACTAAAAGTGAGAAGCTACAACCTTTGTAGATCCGGTTCTCCACTTCCTTAGCTCCACGTAGACGTCCTCTCGCTGTCCAAGTCGGATCTCGGACTCTAGCATCGGCTTCATCGGAGAAATGAGCGGATTAGTCGTCGGCTACGATGCCGAAGATGATCTACGTCGAGGTTACACAAGATCAAGCTCCAACTTCACCAAGTTGTGAAACTTGTGAAGTAAACACCCTATACTACTTGGCAAGAGGTAGAGGGTGAAGAAATAGGAGGTGGGTTCACTTTAGAATTGGATTTCTCACACTTTTGCTCAAGATGCCATTAATGGTGGCAAGCTTTTTTCTTGAAGAAGAAGATAGAATATGATAAGTGTTTGAAAAAATGAAAAAGAAAATTGATTCTTATCATATTCACAACCATAGTTAAGTGTAGAGAATGAACTAGGGTTAGTTCAAATGGTTAGGGTTAAGCATGAGACAAGAATGGTGACTTAGTCAAAGCTTCATGAATCTTCAACTAGCAAACAAACAAAGCCACCATTCATGTTTATCATCCAAAAATGAATAAACAAATAAATAAATGAATAAGCAAAACCCTAATCATCAACTTAACCATGGTTTAATTCTTTACACTTAACCAAATGAGTATGTATCATCAAACATGATACAAACATGTGCACAAAAGAATATCACATATACAACTTGCACATCAAGTGAGAAAATCCATTTAAAATGAACCAATACTAGTTAATGCAAAGTAATATATCAAATATATAATTATGCATTAAATCATTAAATCAACACTTGATTTAACGATCCGGTCATATCGCATATAACCGACTAGTATTCTATGAATCGACTTATCGAATCAATATATGATTCGATAACTAGGTTATATCGCATATAACCAATCGAAACATTCATCGTGAGAATGAAATACGGTATCACATGCACGCATCATTCTCGGTCTCGCACATATCTCATTTGCGCCCCCCTATTTCGTTTCGCTGGAGTCAGGAAACCTCTGTGTAGGACTCTAAAGACTCGTCAATACGCCGGCAGCAGATGATGATCATATCAAGCACCCACAAGCCGCAACCGGTGTGCTAAACGTAACGGCCACCCGGGTATTGAGCGATCAGAAGATCGACGAGCTAGCCCACTCACAGTCCTGTGAATCCAACCAGTAACACATTCCGTACAGTCCGGTCTGTTCGTCTGATATGTCGCATATCAAGTCTAGGGGTGGTAAACGTCAGACCCCAGTAATCGATAAGTCGTGCCGATATGAGGCTTATAACGGGTCTAGAAACTACTGGTAACACTGACCAGCAAATCTCTGATCAGCCCTGGCCAGGGACTTCCCTGTTACGGCCAATCGAGCACAGCGCAACATCAACCCCCAATACCGGGAGAGACGAAACCTCTCCTATCGCTCATTGCCTCCATATGACTCGGGACTGTACCCAAAGACCACCGTTTTGCACGCTCTCATGGATGTGGTAAGGTGGAGATCAAAGCACAGTGGCAATCACACAAGACTCTATGACGATCTCGGGTCTGCAGACTAACCTGCACAAGTGTCACCTGAGAACTGCCACCTGACGTGAGGTATAATACCATCTGGGAGTTCTCGGCGAGTCCGTCCAGTGTACCCAGTCTCCACTGAGCACCCCTATACCATCTCTGATGTTATACACCAATGGATATGGGATCATCCATCGCCCATCTCATGGGTTGAGAAGCGTATACGCTAGTCTACACTGGTATATCGATGCCCCGTCTCGATACACCCACGACTAGAGACTTTGAAGGATGTACTTATGGACTACCATGTCCACTAGTATGATCTGCATCATAGTCCAGGTAGTCAAGTACACATCCTAAGGGCTTTATCAACATGTAACTACAAGACAGTTTTAAGAGACTAGTATACATGTTAAGATAAAGAGTAACCAGATAGCATACTATCATATCGAGCAAGAAAGTCATCTCTATATATGTCCAAACATCCAATATAATATACATAATCTGTATAATACTGGCCTCTAGGGCATACATACAACTAACAATACCTGTATACCTACATACTTACACATATGCCTTGACATGCTTAGATGCTAGTTACCTGTATACCTATAGAGTATTGTACCATTGGCGATAGGTACATACACACATAATGACATATCTACATATAAACCTTGCATACATACTTCACTTATACCCATAGGGTATATTACATTACTACTGATAGGTAGATACATATACCTTGATATTGTAAGTCCATGCTACCTCTCCCGGTACTTTCGGGCATGCGGAATTTGATGAAAAACAATTTTCTTAGAGGTGGTAACATGGACTTAAAAAACCCGGATCTTTGTTAAACATCTAACTAACAACCTAACAAGGAGTTGCTAACTACTCGGTTAGGGGGTTATACCTTTCTTTTCTCGAACTCCTTCGTTTTCAAGCCTCGATGGTTGTCCGAATCGGCTTCTCCCCGTCGTCTCCTTGCGCCGAAGATAGATCCACCTGAAAGCTTCTACCTTTGGCTCCTTCTTCGAACTTTGAAGAAACTAGTTCACTCGGTTTGCTAAACCTTGTGAACTAGAGTGAGTAGAGAAGAGTTTGTTTGGGATTTTATCTATGGTTTTTGGTTCTCAACTCATGAGACAAGTGAACCATAGACTAAAGAGAGGGAGAGCAAAAGGAGGAAGATGAGAGCTCAAGAACAAGAGAGAGAATGAGAATGAGAGAATGAGAGAAGACTTTTCTCATTTGGCTCTCATAATCCATAACCATCATAACACATCATAGCAATCAAGTATTATGTGATGGTTTAAGAAACAATAGCCATATCATTTCATGCACTCATTTTGCACAAGAGATCAAGCAAGCAAAAAGTCTTTGCCATGAAATAATAGCTATTGTTATCATGATGGTCAACTAGTCAAGCCTAGTCAACCGGTCAACAAAATCAACAAGTCAACAAAGTCAACCCCTCAACAACCATGTCACCATAATACTTAATTAATATAATTGTTAATCACATATCATATTCTCATTAGGGTTGAGCAAAAAGTCAATAGTCAACAGTCAACGGTCAACAACCCTAATGAGAATCCTCTGCCTCTGTCTCTCTGTCAACTGTGCATACACACCCGCATCCGCGTTCCGAGGAACACGGATGCATACTGGATAAAACCAATCCCAAAAGGTACACTAGGATCTGGCTTAAACCAAAGCCCGCTAGTGTAAACTGTCCGGACACTGTACGTGCACAAGTGCACGGATGTGACCGAACCCTGTCGCAAAACCATGCGACCTGTCGCAAAAATATGCGACCTCTACTCTTTTGCCTAAAGGCGAATAGCTTTCTGTGTGGGACTCTAAAGACTCGACACTACGCTGGCAGTGGGTTTAACCACAGACCGCAAGCGGCACTAGCTGTGCGTAATGGTCCCCAGGTAGATGCCGACAAGAAGACTGACGAGGTGAAACCCATCTGAACTCCTACTGAGCCTGAATGTGACATTCTCCGTACAGTCCGGTCTGTTCGTCTGATACATCGCATGGCGGGCCTAGGGGGCGGTAAACCTCAGTCCCCTAATAGCGGTACAAGTCGTGTCGGAGTGAAGCCCAAAACACCCTGAGATAACACTGGAAGCCTACCAGTATATCTCGTTTGCCCTGGCCAGGGACTACTCGTGTAATGGCTCTCCTAGACACAGCGCGATGTCAACCCCCAATACCGGGAGAGACGAATCCTGTCTAACCGTCACTGCCTCCAAGTGCTTCGGGACTGCACCCAACTACTACCTGTTTGCACGACTCCTTTGAGCCGTAGTAGGGTAGTAATCAAAGTGCAGTGGGAACACACTCGAGGCGAAGTGATAGTGTCAAGTCAGCGGACTAAGCTATACTCATGTTACCTGGGAACTGATAACTGACAATAGGCATAATACCAACTAGTCAGTTCCCGACGAGTCCTGTCCAGTGTACTCTTAACCTAACGAACACCCGCATACTATCTCAAGTACGACGTACTGACGGCTGTGGGACAGACCGTCTCCCACACCGGGATGAGAAGCGCATGCGCTAGTCTACTCCGGAGTATCGATGCCCTGTCTCGATAGTCCTGCGACTAGGGACCTGCATAAGGATGTGCTTATAGATTACCCAGCCCCCACTAGTGTGACTGCCATCACAACGCTGGTAATCAAGAAAAGATCCTAAGGGCTCTACTAATGTGTATAGGTGATATACTAAAATAAACGCAGGTACACATTGAAGTAGAAACAAACCAAGTAGCATACTACTATTTTGAGCAAGATTGTATATACAAGGTGAATATCCCAAGCTTCCATTAAGTAATATACAAACTAGTATGATACAGTAATGGCCTCTACGGCATATACACTAACAATCTCCCACTTGCACTAAGGCCATGTACTGGCGTATCGAAGACCTATCATCTCGATCAGCCGCTCGAACTGAGTCTGGGGCAAGGCCTTGGTGAATGGATCTGCAGTGTTATCTTCTGAAGTGACTCTCCGAACCTCGATCTCCTGGCGATCCACGATCTCCTTGATCAGGTGATACCACCTCAAGCTGTGTCTGGATCTCTGATGGGACCTGGGTTCCTTCGCTAAAGCTATAGCCCTATTGTTGTCACAATACAAAGTTATTGGATCAACAATGGACGGAACCACCTGAAGTTCTTTTAAGAACTTCCTCATCCAGACAGCTTCTTTTGCGGCATCAGATGCAGCGATGTATTCCGCTTCCATCGTCGAGTCTGCAACGGTTTCCTGTTTGGAACTCTTCCAACACCCCGCCCCTCCATTGAGGGTAAAGACAAAACCCGACATGGACTTGGAATCATCCTTGTCACTCTGGAAGCTGGAGTCAGCGAAGGCCTCGATCTGGAGGTCTATTCCGCCATACACCAAGAACATCTCCTTAGTCCTTCTCAGGTACTTGAGAATGTTCTTTACTGCTATCCAGTGTTTCTCCCCAGGGTTTGACTGATACCGGCTTACCACACTCAGTGCATAAGCTACATCCGGTCTGGTACACAACATCACATACATTATAGAGCCTACCGCAGAAGCGTAGGGTATAATAGACATGCGATCCCTCTCCAAATCAGTCTTGGGAGACATCTCTTTAGAGAGGGTGATCCCGTGACAAGCCGGTAGGTTACCGCGCTTGGAATCTTCCATACTAAATCTTTTCAGTATGGTGTCGATGTACCTGGACTGTGAAAGTCCTAATATCCTCTTGGATCTATCACGATGGATCCGGATCCCCAGGATGTATGAGGCATCACCCAGGTCTTTCATGGAGAACCTGTGCGACAAGAACCCCTTGACAGATTGTAGCATAGGAATGTCATTTCCTATTAAGAGAATGTCATCCACGTATAAAACGAGGAATACTACAGTTCTCGCTAAAAATCTATTATAGATGCATGGTTCATCTGGATTTTTGATAAAGCCAAATTCCTTGACCGTCTCATCAAAACAGATGTTCCAACTCCGCGATGCCTGCTTTAGTCAATATATGGACTTAAGCAACTTGCACACCTTTCCGCTGCTCCCACTCTGAATGAAACCCTCTGGCTGGTCCATATAGACACACTCCTCTAAATTTCCATTTAGAAAAGCGGTCTTTACGTCCATCTGCCAAATCTCATAATCGTGGAAGGCAGCAATGGCAAGAAGGATCCGAATTGATTTCAGCATAGCCACTGGAGAAAAGGTTTCGTCATAGTCCAAACCAGGTCTTTGACGAAAATCCTTTGCTACAAGTCTAGCTTTATAGGTCTCAACCTGTCCATCTACACCAATCTTCCTTTTGAAGTTCCACTTGCATCCTACGGGTTTTACCCCGTCTGGAGCAATGTCCAACGTCCATACTTTGTTGGTGTACATGGACTCCATTTCGGTCCGCATTGCATCCAGCCATTTTACTGAGTCAACGCTCTGAACGGCCTACTGGAAGCTAGTAGGCTCATCATAATCTATGATGCAATCCTCTCTATCCCCGTCTATGAGAAAACCGTAGTATCTCTTGGGCGGATGAGACTGCCTACTACTCCTGCGGAGCGGCGTAGGAATGTCCTGTTCTTCCAAACCCTCTGGTTCTACTAAGCTTTCAGTAATAGTCTGTGGTTCTGGAATTTCTTCCAATTCTACTGCGCTCCCACTGATTTCCTTTTCTAAGAACTGGTGTTCTACAAAGTGGGCATTACGAGAAACAATGACTTTTTGTTCCTCTGCGTGGTAGAAAAGATACCCCCTGGTGTTCTTTGGGTATCCCACAAACTTGCACAGTACTGAGCGTGCCTCGAGTTTGTCCGCATGCTGCTTTTTGACAAAAGCTGGATATCCCCAGACCTTCAGATATTGAAGATATGGTTTCTTCCCACTCTATAACTCATATGGTGTGGTAGGCACAGTCTTAGTGGGAACTCGGTTCAAAAGGTATGCGGCTGATTCTAGCGCATATCCCCAGAATGATCGCGGTAACTCAGCGTTACTCATCATGGACCGTACCATATCCAATAGGGTGCGGTTCCGTCTCTCCGATACACCGTTGTGTTGCGGAGTGTATGGAGGAGTAAGCTGAGAGAGAATTCCATTCTCTTTTAAATAGTCCAGGAACTCGGCGCTCAAGTATTCACCACCTCGATCCGATCTTAGAATCTTGATACTTTTGCCGGTTTGTTTTTCTACTTCATTCTTATATTCCTGGAACTTTCCAAAGGCTTCGGATTTATGTTTCATTAAGAAGACATGTCCGAACTTTGAAAAATCATCCGTAAAAGTAATGAAGTAAAAAAAACCGCTTCGCGTATGTGTAGACATTGGACCGCACACGTCGCTGTGTACGAGTCCCAAGAGCTCGCTCGCTCTTACTCCGTGTCTAGTGAACGGAGTCTTTGTCATCTTTCCTTTGAGACAGGATTGACAAGTGGCATACGATTGATATTCGAACGGATTCAAATATCCTTCTGTATGTAACTTACTCAACCTTCTCTCATTGATGTGACCCAGTCTACAATGCCACAAGAAAGCCTGATTGATTTCTGGAGACTTTCTTTTGTGTGTATTCTGGACATTGAAAATCTGTGGTTGGTTTAATACGTATATACCATTGCTCAATGTACCTGACCCAATCAGAACTTGATTAAGGTGAATGTTTACAACATTGCTTACAAACGCAAATTCATAACCTTCTTTAGAAACCAAAGATACAGAAATGATATTACAAGTTGCGTTGGGTACAAAAAAGTAATTACGCAAAACCAAAACATGTCCATCTGACATTCCCAGGTGATAGTCCCCCACGGCTTTAGCATCCATGCTAGCTCCGTTCGCAACTTTGAGGGTCATGTCACCTGCCTTCAAAACCCTACGGTTTCTCAACGCCTGAAGCTGAAGCTGCAACCTGCTTCAATTCCTGTGTTCTGGCCTTTCAGGCCCTGCAATCATTCTTCCGGTGTCCTTTCTTATGACAATAGAAGCATTCTTCATTATCCACAAGCTTCCCCGCTTTCTTTGTTGCTTTTGCCTTTCCCTTCGTATCCACTTTACTAACACCGCCCCTTGGTTTGGCGGGGGCTTTCTTCTTCTTTCCCTTGGCTTTGGCCTTGGACCTAGAAGAAGAAGATCCTCCTACAAACAAAGTGGATGTTTTCCTACCTTTCTCTAGGGTGCCCTCTGCGCTCCTCAGCATGTTAAGGAGCTCTGAAAGTTCAACTTCTTTTTCTTGCAAGTTGAAGTTCAGTATAAACTGGGCGTAAGTGGAAGGAAGGGACTGGAGAATCAAGTCCATATAGAGCTCACTCTCCAATGTGGTCCCAAGGTCCGCGAGCTCCTCAATGTAGCCGATCATCTTAAGCACGTGTTCTGCTACTGATGATCCGACGGCCAACCTTGCCGAAAATAACTTCTTCGACGCTTCGTATCTTGCGATACGAGACTGCTCTCCATACAGTTCTTTTGTATGAAGAAATATGGATTCCAAGTCCATATTCTCGTGCCTCCTCTGATGTTCATTGTCCATAGAGGCAAGCACGAGGCACTTGGCCTTCGCGCTATCAATCTCCCAAGTCTTACGGATTTCCTTATCCGCGATGCTGGAAGTGGGACCTGGGACGGGGGGAGCTTTGGTGGTAAGAAGATACCCCAGCTTGTCGTAAGTGATTGCCATTTTGACATTCCTGAGCCAATCTTTGTAGTTTGGCCCTGTCAGTATGTTTTTATCTAGAAGTAACTTAAGTCTAGTCATGTTGATTGGTCGCTGCAATTAGGAGAGAGAGAAGAAACACTCAGCACGATACTCTTGCAAGTTTAGAATGGTTTTTAGTTTGTCTAAACAGAATGGCTCCCACTGTTTCTCGAATCCCTCCTCAAACCATAAAGGAAGAATTAGTCGGGATCAATCTCACCGCACAATACTTACTTAACCGTTCAGCCAGGCCAGTGTCGATACTTCGAGGGAGGTTTTCCAACGCTTTCGCGAAGTTCCTTAATTTAAGAACCACTTTTCCCTGGGGGCGTAGCCCCGCTAACACCTTTCTAGACACCTACTAGGTTTATAGCATTGATCGTTTAGTGAAAAATTTCCCGAGGAGTAGCATATACTCACAGTAGGATCGGGATCCAAATATCATTGTATGACGAAACTGAAGGAATCCTACCAGAATCATCACACTCCAAATGGTATGCAAATCTAGCAAGTTTCAGTACTTATGAAACTCCTGATGTGGATTTTTGCCCCATGCTCTTATGACCTTGGCGTGAGGTCAAAATGTCATAAGTCACATGTCAAGTTCTACCCATCATTATCCAGGTTGATTTGAACCCACCCGTAGCTACCCTTGACGTGGGCCAAAATGGCAGTACGACTGTCCCAAACCAACGCATTCTATCTATGCAACAGATAAATATCCGGTAGCTACCAATCACTATGCCTTGGCATGAGGTCAAAATACATAGCTTGAATACTACCGAATATTTAACTGAAATGATGGAGGGCTACGAATGGTTTTGGCAAAACCGTGAACGTAGTGAACTTGATATAATCGATGGAACGAGATAGCTTTTAAAAGGAGTGGCTCAAGCTCCGCATTTAAAAGTTAGTTTTAAAAAGAACCGAGTGGTTTTTCGAAAGTGTTCCAACGATTTTTACTTTGTTTATTATCTTGCATTAGTTCTTTTAATGCGTGATAATCTTGCATTAGTTCTTTCAATGCGTCCCATCATTTAACCCTACCATTGCAGAAAACAACCAAAATATGACGTACGCTTATGCCATTCGCATTCGCCACTAGGCCCCATCATTACCCGTTAGGTTACTTAATTAACGACAGAGCGGGGGCTAGACTAGCGCGGCTGTAAAACATAAGCAACGCCTAAATAATATCATATATAGATATATTGCAATGATAGCCATTTCAGATCATAGGATAATACATTGGATATACTAGGAATCTGCAATTCGTACGAGCCTGTAACGAAAAGCAGATTACACGGTCGCGGTGAATAGCCAATACCCCACCTAAGACCCCTACGGGTGCGGCAAACTATCCGCCAAGTACCCGAAGTGGAGCAACCTCCCTCAACACC
Source organism: Agapanthus africanus (assembly GCA_030015575.1). Lineage (NCBI taxonomy): Eukaryota > Viridiplantae > Streptophyta > Magnoliopsida > Asparagales > Amaryllidaceae > Agapanthus > Agapanthus africanus. The sequence continues at coordinate 293,895,404 of JASDDO010000029.1, forward strand.
GTGAGTAGGCCACTCGGCACCTCGAGATACCCGGTAGTTTGTGCACCCCCTCCATGGGTCTATCCTAGGAGCAAAAACAGTAAAAAGAAATTATACAATGACGGCTACAACCCTGACCCGGTTGTGCGGTCATACAAATAATATTACATCAATTTACAAATTTACATGAATTGAAAGAAAAGAAAAACTCTCGTCTCACAACCTCCCGGCTATTCACCCGCGACAATCCAACATATTCATATACACATTCCAGCAACATTACAGATCACCGATTTGTATAGCCCCCACTAATCGACATATAGCGATTAGCGGACGTTCAATACAAATATCACAACACAGATAAAAACTCGTCAGCTAAAATCTTTTAGAAGTTCGATAAAAAATACTGATTTTTAGGCCCCAAACACAAAATTTTCGTTCTGAAAAATCTGGACTGAAAATACATATACCAAATATCCCAAAATACCCTTATAAGCATACTGTAGCAAAGAAGACCCAGAGAGGAGCCAAGACGGCCGCGGAACCGCGGCAATAGCAAGCTATTGCCGCGTTTCCGTGGCTCTTTGATGAGATCATGGGACCATTTTTCTACAGTATACTCTAAAAACCCTGAGTCGATTTTTGGTGTATCTCAAATAATTTTTACAGCACTTTGAAAATCGACAGAAAGTTTGAAAACGGGGTTCATTTCGGGACTTTTTCTTTGATCGATCTTCTAGCTACTTTGCTAACATGTTAGATAGAGTTTAACTAGGCTCTGATACCACTGTAAGTCCATGCTACCTCTCCCGGTACTTTCGGGCATGCGGAATTTGATGAAAAATAATTTTCTTAGAGGTGGTAACATGGACTTAAAAACCCGGATCTTTGTTAAACATCTAACTAACAACCTAACAAGGAGTTGCTAACTACTCGGTTAGGGGGTTATACCTTTCTTTTCTCGAACTCCTTCGTCTTCAAGCCTCGATGGTTGTCCGAATCGGCTTCTCCCCGTCGTCTCCTTGCGCCGAAGATAGATCCACCTGAAAGCTTCTACCTTTGGCTCCTTCTTCGAACTTTGAAGAAACTAGTTCACTCGGTTTGCTAAACCTTGTGAAGTAGAGTGAGTAGAGAAGAGTTTGTTTGGGATTTTATCTATGGTTCTTGGTTCTCAACTCATGAGACAAGTGAACCATAGATTAAAGAGAGGGAGAGCAAGAGGAGGAAGATGAGAGCTCAAGAACAAGAGAGAGAATGAGAATGATAGAATGAGAGAAGACTTTTCTCATTTGGCTCTCATAATCCATAACCATCATAACACATCATAGCAATCAAGTATTATGTGATGGTTTAAGCAACAATAGCCATATCATTTCATGCACTCATTTTGCACAAGAGATCAAGCAAGAAAAAAGTCTTTGCCATAAAATGATAGCTATTGTTATCATGATGGTCAACTAGTCAAGCCTAGTCAACCGGTCAACAAAGACAACAAGTCAACAAAGTCAACAAGTCAACAAAGTCAACCCCTCAACAACCATGTCACCATAATAATTAATTAATATAATTGTTAATCACATATCATATTCTCATTAGGGTTGAGAAAAAAGTCAATAGTCAACGGTCAACGGTCAACAACCCTAATGAGAATCCTCTGCCTCTGTCTCTCCGTCAACTGTGCATACACACCCGCATCCGCGTTCCGAGGAACACGGATGCATACTGGATAAAACCAATCCCAAAAGGTACACTAGGATCTGGCTTAAACCAAAGCCCGCTAGTGTAAACTGTCCGGACACTGTACGTGCACAAGCGCACGGATATGACCGAACCCTGTCGCAAAACCATGCGACCTGTCGCAAAACCATGCGACCTGTCGCAAAAACATGCGACCTCTACTCTTTTGCCTAAAGGCGAATAGCTTTCTGTGTGGAAATCTAAAGACTCGACACTACGCTGGCAGTGGGTTTAACCACAGACCGCAAGCGGCACTAGCTGTGCGTAACGGTCCCCAGGTAGATGCCGACAAGAAGACTGACGAGGCGAAACCCATCTGAACTCCTACTTAGCCTGAATGTGACATTCTCCATACAGTCCGGTCTGTTCGTCTGATATATCGCATGGCGGGCCTAGGGGGCGGTAAACATCAGTCCCCTAATAACGGTACAAGTCGTGTCGGAGTGAAGCCCAAAACACCCTGAGATAACACTGGAAGCCTACCAGTATATCTCGTTTGCCCTGGCCAGGGACTACTCATTTAATGGCTCTCCTAGACACAGCGCGATGTCAACCCCCAATACCGGGAGAGACGAATCCTCTCTAACCGTCACTGCTTCCAAGTGCTTCGGGACTGCACCCAACTACTACCTATTTGCACGACTCCTTTGAGCCGTGGTAGGGTAGTAATCAAAGTGCAGTGGGAACACACTCGAGGCGAAGTGACAGTGTCAAGTCAGCGGACTAAGCTGTACTCATGTCACATGGGAACTGATAACTGACGATAGGCATAATACCAACTAGTCAGTTCCCGACGAGTCCTGTCCAGTGTACTCGTAACCTAACGAGCACCCGCATACTATCTCAAGTACGACGTACTGATGGCTATGGGACAGACCGTCTCCCACACTGGGATGAGAAGCGCATACGCTAGTCTACTCCGGAGTATCGATGCCCCGTCTAGATAGTCCTGGGACTAGGGACCTGCATAAGGATGTGCTTATAGATTACCCAGCCCCCACTAATGTGACTGCCATCACATCTCTGGTAATCAAGCAAAGATCCTAAGGGCTCCACTAATGTGTATAGGTGATATACTAAAATAAACACAGGTACACATTGAAGTAGAAACAAACCAAGTAGCATACTACTATTTTGAGCAAGATTGTATATACAAGGTGAATATCCCAAGCTTCCATTAAGTAATATACAAACTAGTATGATACAGTAATGGCCTCTAGGGCATATACACTAACAGCTATACCTTCATGTTTACACACATATCTGATTATATCTACATGTTTATCTTTATTTGATATTATATAGACTTGGAGAAATTAGGAACCGCATATATATATCTTAACTTGTTGCAGTTAAATAGCGGCTTTTCCTTTATATACTCACATTGCAGTTTTATGTTGCATAAATTATATTCATGGATTTTCGCATTGAGATATGGATTTTTCACGATGTTTTCTGGATTTGAGGACCGTGGTAGTTTCATGAAATTATGCATTATTTGAAAAGCCGGGTTTCTCTTGATATGATATTTCAGCATCCACCATGAAATTTATCGGTTCTGATATATAAATACCCCATGCGAGGAAACGAGGGGGCCATGTGCGGGTACATAATGGGGCCCGGAGGTACCCCGAGGCAAGAGTCATGGAGCAGACGTTGAGTCAGTGGGGGAACCATACCTTCCTGTGATAGTACCTATGGCTCGGCGGTTATCATGGGGATACCGATGAGAGTCATGTACATATGGATACGTCGAGAGGCGAGAGTCAGATATAGGCACTCGAGCTTTCGGTATAGCATATGATAGTACCTATCAGGGTGCCAGTCGTGATGACAGTACCTGATAGATCAGCCTTTATGTGTCGATACTTGGCACAGGTTTTAATGATATTTTTACTCTTAAGTATATATAACAGTGGAATGGGACGTTGTTATATAAGCATATATATATATATATATAATAGTGGAATGGAACGCTAATATATATGTATATATATAAATTTATATACTTCATCATAATTATTCATGCAAATATACTTAAGATATATGAGATTCACTTGATATTGGATTTGGGATATAGGAGATTCATTAGAGATTGGATACAGGATATATCGGAGATTGCTGATTTTGTACATTCAGGATATATGAGATTTACTTGATATTGTACATTCAGGATTTGTGTGACTTACATGGTATGAGAGCCAATTTGGCGGCTGATTTGTGGAATTAGTATTTGGATTGTCTTGATGGACTTGGGTCCTACCATGATGTCAGGAATTAGTGGGAATGACATGTTTCATTCCATACTCCACATTTATTTTGTATGCATTACTTCATGTATTAGTGATACTTGCTAGGGTACCTTTCATGACTGTTGCATATATACATTGTCATATCATTTCTTCATGTATTAGTAGTACCTGATATAGTACATTACATGACTGTTGCATACATATTGTCATATTACTTCTTCTTATATTAGTGATACCCGCTACTGTACCTTACATGACTATTGCACACATATGACTTTTATTTCTATTGGTTGCTTATTTTAGATTCGCGCCGTACGTGCATACTTGTGATTAGCTGAATATGTTATTTACTACTCATGAGTTGGCAATTCACCCCCGTTGTGCCACAGTGTTTTGCAGGTGATCCCCACAGTAGTCAGAGGCAGAGCTATTATCATCTATCATAGTATCTTTTGCTGCGGATACGCTTCGGCTCACGGTGTGCATTTTTGCTTTAGGTGGGTTTTGGGGTTATCCATTCATGTTTATTGTATATTCGTTGTATCATGTACTCTCCATCTACCATTATCTTGTATAACTTAGAGACTTGATGTGAGAACGATATTGTATATTATTTTATGACTTGGAGGTCTTTTTATGCAGTTTTACTTCTATCGTCTTTTATTTTTTCGCTACGGCGTCGTATATCTATTGTGGTGGTTGTTTTCCACCGTTGGGCGTGGATTTGCTCCCGTTGGGGATGCTTTACTTATATTTATGTTGTACCCATTTTTGGGGTTGGTTTTTACAAAGAAGGTGCTTTCGAAATTTTTAAGAAAGTAAAATTGGACTTTAAAGAATTTGTTTTGTTATTTCAGAAGTTTTGAAAATGCTATTATCATTTACTACTTTTGATGGTTTAGATTGCTGGGTTTTCGGCTTACTTAAATTGCATTACGCCTGTAGACGTTGCGTAGTTTAAAGGCCATCAAGTGCCAATTTCGGGTGGTGACAAAGTTGGTATCAGAGCGCTAGGTTTTACCTTTCGGAGTGTAGGATGAACTTGGTATGATGGAGTAGGTAGCTTAAAGCAGAGTAACGTAGTGTGTGTATATCCACGACATACCCACGACGCGGTACTCTGCCTAAAGTGACCTAAGTGTAAATTGCTTGAAATTCCTTCCTTGATGATTCATATCCTTGTGATTCGATTTCCGTGTTCTTATCGAATCTTATTTCCATTTAAAGCCTTTGTCGCCGATTACTATGGGGACTCAGAGTTATGCAGCGAGGGCCGAGGACAGAGTTGACTCGGGTGGGACGAGAACTGACCAGGATGGCACGCTCGTTGCACAGGAGCAGATGGATCCGCCTTCGACAGATCATCTTGTTAGGCTTGTGGCAGATATGCAGGACATGCGCCAGACGATGAGTTCATTGGTTGGGGCCATTCGAGCGCAGCGACAGGAGGTTGTCACCCATGTTACCCAGTTGTTCCTTACGGTCTACACAGCATTCCGTCACCTACATAGCACCAGTGGATGCAGCCCCCGTTGACGAGGCACGTCTTCCAGAAACTTTGGGAGTTCCGGAACAGTGGAGGACTCGTACAGGTGTACCGGTCCAGAGACAGAGGCGTAGTCGCCGAGACAGATTTCGTGACCGTCGCGGGAATAGCAGAGGCTTAGGACGAGAACATTCGTTCAGCTCTCATCCTCAGGAGGGTCAACAGTCATCGCGTGGATGTTTCAGGTGTGGGAGCCTTCATGACCTCATCAGGAATTGTTCCTTAGCACTGTGTCAGACTCGTCCTTGGAGAGGTCGTGGTCACGAAGGGTTCGCTCAGAGGGGATAGGTTAGTGAAGGAGAATTTCAGCCAGTTGCGGGTAGAGGGCAGACACGAGAGTTTGCTTCTACTCATCGGGACGCGCGGGCGTCCAATGCAGAGTTTTCAAGTATTCTAAACTCTTATGTTCTTTTGATATACTTGTTTGTTTTACACACTTTGTGCCATGGTTGGGATGAGAGTCGTGTTAGCTAGATTAGCCGTTGTTGTGTTAACTTCTGTCAGCAATTCTTTTGTTGCGCGACACGTGTTTCAGTCGTGTGCTAATCGGATAGGAGATAAAGTTTCGTCCGTCATTGTGATCCTTCTAAAGATGTTGGATTTTACGTTCTCCTGGGCACGGACTAGTTAGCTACGTGCTAGGGATCTGTGGACTGTCATGGGGAAACAATCAGGTTTTGTTTTCCCCATGAGTTAGTTCTTGTTATGCATGGCAGGACAGCGGTGCCGCCTCTCACAGCTTGAATTCGGCCTTTTTCGCTAGTCGGCATTTGAGGATAGGATGTCGAGGAATTCTTGGAGTTCATTCGTGATACCGGAGCCACAGTGAGATTGTCGGACCGGGTTCCTATCGTGCGAGAGTTTTCCGAAGTTGTTCCAGGTGAGCCGGCGAAGCTTAGGGAGCTTAAGGATCAGCTTCAGAGTTGTTTGTTGGGGGCTTGTTGCGTCATAGTGTTTCGCTATGGGGAGCTCCTATTTCTGTCCGTTAAGGAGAAGGACGGCAGTTTGAGATTGTGTATTGATGGATCGTCAATTGAACCGGCTTACGGTGGGGATAAGTATCCTTTACCTCATATTGACGATTTATTCGATCAGCTCCAGAGTGCGAGACTTTTTCTAAGTTTGTTTGGGATCAGGTCATCATTAGTTGCGGGTTCAGAGTGATGTCATTCCGAAGTCTGCTTTTGTGCGTGCTACGGGCTTTATGTGTTTTGGTGGTGTCATTGGACTCACAATGCCCTAGCAGTATTCATAGATATGATGAACCAGATTTCTTCAGGCCGTTCCTCGACTAGCTATTGTTGTGTCATTGATGACATTCTGGTCTTTTCTAAGATTCGTGAGGAACAGAAGCAGCACTTAAGGATTTGATTTGCAGACATTTGGAGAGCCCTAGCGGTTTGTTAAATTCTCGGAGTTTTCCTTCAGGCTTGATTGTGTTAACTCCTAGGACCTTTTGTTACGGGAGACGGTTTTCGTATGGTCCCGAGGAAGATCGAGGCCGTATAGCTTTGGCCCAGACTTGTGTACGAGACGGAGGTCCGCAGATCTTTGGGCTTAGCAGGTTTTTACCGCCGTTGTCTGGAGGTTTGTGGCATATAAGATGTCTATTGAAAATAGCCAACCAACCAACCCTTATCACTATTCTTTTTATCATAATATTGATCCTACTCCTACCCAATTTTTGCAACCATTCTATTCCTATCAATCCAATCCGACTTTTCCACCTTCTCTAGACAGTTCTTCTAATCAGTCATTTGGGAGTTTTAATTATCCACAGGAATTTCAATCTTATACTGAAACCCCTTATAGACCCAAGACTAGTCTGGAGCAGACATTAGAAAAATTTCTCGAATTGCCGAACCAAATTAGGAAGGAAACAACAAAGTGGATGCAAGCAAAGAATTTCAAACCTGCCCTAAATTTTTCAGTATATGATTCGTGTAAGTGCACGGCGGCGCCCCGGCCGTCAATCTGACGCCGGAGACGCGGAAACGATTTGCGAAACTTACAAACCGGCACCACCGCGCACTTTTAACCCGGATCGGGCCATTAACCTAGCTACTAGCAAACTAGAAAAGAGTAGAGAAGCTATACCAAGTGATCCGTGTCCTTCGGTCTTCGTCTCCACTCCAATCTCCCGCGGAATCTCCGTTCGTCACCTTCTCGTCGGAAAGGCACCATGTAGCCGGGTTCGTATACGGGCTCCCACCTCTGAACCGAGACAACTCGGGCGTGAAGTTGGCTGGCCGACGCGTCCAAGGGTACTGTAGGTTGTAGTGTAGAACCTTTGTCTCATTGGGGTTTATGTTGCTATGTATGGAGGAATCAACTTTGGAGAATGATGGTGTTCTCATTTTTCTAGCAAAGGAAAAATGAAATGTGTTGAAGAAATCACTAATCAAAATGAATTCCCTCACCCTCTTTCTCAAGTGGCCGGCCAAACTAAAGAATAAGGTGGTCATCCAAAAAGGGAGGTGAGTGTAGGAGATCAAGGGTGGTGACCACATCAAAAGCAAGCTTCACATCATATACTTAATCAATTTTTCACAAATCCAATCTCAATTAATGCTAGCCATTATGAAAAATAAAGCAAAGATGCTTTACCCATCATAATCCAACAAATGCAAGAAACCCCTCCACAATAAGTTATTTACAAACTTGCAAATAACCCCCTCCATCACAAAAGTTCGGCCATGAAGGAACAAAGAAAAAACCGGCCGGAACGGAATGCAAACTGGCAACTTCAGAAAACTGATCCCGTAATAAATTACAGGAAAAATCCCGCTACTACATATACATGCCCGCATTTGTATTCCCACTGAATACAAATGCAAAGAGACAAAACTACACTGTCTAATACTAGGATCCGGCTTAAACCAAAGCCGGCTAGTAAAAGCTATCCGATCACGATCTGTGCAATACCGCACGTATCTGATCGAACCCTGCCATATCTTCATACGGCCTCTACAGCGTTTCGCCCGAAACTTGAGTAACTGTGTGTGTGGTGGACTCTAAAGACTCGTCAATACTATGGCTGTGGATTTAACCACTAACACGTTAGAGGTATTAGCCATACGTGACGGGCCACCTGCTATTTACCAAAAGGGAGGTCGATGAGAGAACTCATCCTGACACCCTACTGAGCCTGTCAGTGACAATATTCGTACAGTCCGGTCCGTTCATCTATGAGCATCGCATGGCGGGCCTATGGGTTGGTAAAAGTCAGACCCCCAAAAGCGGTATAAGTCGTGTCGGAGTATAGCCAGAACACCCTGAGATAATACTGGAATACCTACCAGTAAATCTCCTTCCTTGGCTAGGGACTTTCATGTACTGGCTTTACTAGACACAGCGCGACCTCACCCTTAATACCGGGAGAGACGAACCCCTGCAGATCTGCTCACTGCCTCCATGTAGCTCGGGACTGTACCCAACTAAAGCCTGTTTGCACCTCTTCTTTGAGCGTGGTAGGGTAGTAATCAAAGTACAGTGAGAACTCATACGAGACAAATGACGATCTCAGGTCGATGAACTAACCTATACATATGTCACCAGGGAACTGCTATCTGACGTTAGGTATAAGACCAATTTGCATGTTCCGGGCGAGTCCTGTCCGGTGTACTCAAAACCCAATGAGCACCTGTATACATCTTAGGTGAACCAACTAACACCAGTGGCTTGTGAGACTGGACACCGCCCCTCGTCGGGGTCTCGACTGTATACACTAGTCTACTCTGGAGTATCGATGCCCTGTCTCAAAACTCCCATGACTAGGGACCTTTTAAGGATGTGCTTATAGAATACCAGCTCTCACGTATATGATCGCCCTCATACTGCTGGCAGTCAAGCAAAAATCCTAGGGGCTCTATCAACGCGTAATAGTGACCTGTAAGGTCACCTAAAGTAGTACACGATGATAAAGATAAACCAGATAGCATACTATCATCTCGAGTAAGACTGTCCTACTGGGACAGGTCCTCCCTCAATCATTGCAATCATGTGGCTGTGATCCAATAATTGACTCTGAGGGCACTATCTCCAACAATCTCCCACTTGCACTCAAGGCTAATTATTGCGATGTCGCATTCTCACAGCCCGTGTGATACCGAACACCCAACTCCTCTACTAGTCAGTCTCGCAAAGCTCGTTTGCGAAACTATTGCGTTCGAGGAATAGCCTCAGTGAGTGGATCTGCTTTGATGTTTCTTTCTGTGTCTCTTTATATCTTAAGTTCGTGGAGAAAGCCATCTCCCGAAATGAGCAATACCTGTCTTAGAATGTCTGGATGTCTGATGGGACCTAGCTCATAAATGAACTCCGAATCCAAACTTCTTAGACTGTATCGTCAACTGAACTTAATCAGTATCCTGCGCCATGCCTCCCTCAGTATCCGCCTGGACCACCTGTCCAAAATACTGCCCCTCATCAGAGGGAAAACTATAATTCTGACAGCCACTCTGCCATCCAGGTCACCTTGGAAGCCTGGAATGATAACCGTCTCCTCAAGGAGGCTATCGTTATCATATCCCTAGAACATTCACTTATGTTCTAAAACTGCTTCCGAATTTTTCTCCAGGATTGGATTAATATCAACTTATTGCATCTACTGTAAGAACAACATCTGGTGTGGTACTTGACATCTCAACTGCCTAAGCAAGTGACCTGCCAATCATGCGCATCCCTCTCTACTTTAGTCTATAAGACACCTTTAGAGAGGGTGACTCTACCTGCAGGTACACCACCGTGCCAGGAGTCGTCCATTCTAAATACTCATAGAATGCTGTCAAAGTACCCATATTGGGAAACTAGCCAAATCCAGATCTAAAACCATAGATCCAGTAACCAGAATGTCTGATATAATATCCAAGTCCTATATGGAGAAACCACTGTGTGACGACCAAAGTATAACCGATCGTAGTATAGAAATATCACTTCCTACTCTGTGTATGTCATCCAAATACCAGGACATCACACCCTACAGATCCATCCCCTATTCTGATGAAATCAAACCTATGACTGTCATATCAGAAATTGATGATCTATCTCCGCTATATCTGCTTTAGTCTAGAAATAGACATAAACCACTTGTCCACCAATGCTTCCGCTGCTCCCACTAACCACGACAACCCTCTGGCATAATCATATAGATGTACACTTCTAAAGTCAGTTTAGAACGACGCTATACGCATCCTCCTGCCGGGTCTCACAGTCTGGAATAATAGCAATGGTAAGTCTGGGTAAACAAGAACCTCTTTGCCACCGTCCTTGAGCATACCGAAGTACCTCTTGGGTGCCTGAGGTTACACATCATATCTACGGAGTAGCCAATGGAATGTCAAATCGGATTGAATCTTTAGGTTCTCATCAAATCTTCAGTAATCGTTTGTGGTTCTGAAATCTCTTCTAGTTCTACCATACCCCCACTACTGTTTTCTGAAAAAAATCCATTTTTATTAAAACTATGGCAAGTCAAGAACAATATCACTATTGATCTTCTAGATGGTAGAAAATCAACCCTCGTCATAGCCCGGGTCAACCCACAAACAGCCATTACAGAAACGTGCCTTGAGTTGTTTAGTGTCTGGTTTTAAGCATAAGCCGGACAACTCCCCGTACTTTAACAATGTCAAGATATGAACTGTTCTATATCCAATATAGAAACAGAGGCACTGATTTAATTGAACCAGATTCAAATCATGCAGCTGTCTCCAGTGCATGTCAACTAAATGGAAGGAGGCCGATCAGCGTTACTCAACTTAGGAGTACTTCCAATTATGAGTAACCTGAAAGAGAAGCAAGTTCTTTTAATCATTACTATCAACTAAATACTATACACAAGTATCTACATCTTCAATCACCTTGAAGAATCCCGATACTTGCAATACCTGATTCTCTACTTTACTCTTATATCTATAACTTCTCAAAACTTGGACCTTGTGTTTCTACGAAACACCTGTCTAAGAACTAAAGAAGTCATAAGTAAACCGAATATAGTACGAGAACCAACCCCTCTGTCCTCACGGACACAGGACAACACACAATACTCTGTATAAGTCCTCTGAGTCTAGTAACTCAATCCCTGTGTATTTTAGGTTGAAAACTGTACTTATGGTTAATAAGAATTACACCGCTGTTTAATGCTCCTTACCTAACCATCCACTAATATAGGTAAATGTCATAGACATAATTTCAAAAAGTTATATCTCACTTTATGAAAATAGACGTACAGATATATCAATTTGAAATTGGTGCATAACAACGGATATTCAAAACCAAATATTTGCCGTCCGACAAACAGCCCAGGCGATTTCCTCAAGTATCACCAATTACAACGAATTCCGATATAATGAGAATGATCACCAAATTCCCAATAACTTACTCCCACTCATCATCTGTAAAACCATACAGATGTGAGATTCATACCAGGTAAATACATACCCTGGAGTAAGGTTTGATTAGGAAATCAGTTTTCTTTTAACAATACACAATGAAATTGAAACATTGAAATGTTTCGATGGGGTATCTGGGTATTCCTAGTAATGCCACTTCTATTATCTAGATTCACAACTATAACCGTGTTTTTCTTTGCCACCTCTCTAAATCCCTTTTTATGTCTTTAGTCATTACCTTCCGCACACCCTTTTAGGCCAAATGGTTTTCTTCCTTCCCTAGCGTTCGGCACCAGCATATGGTTTGGAAGAAGACTATCCAATCAGCATAATGGGTGTACTATCCTAATCCTAGGAGCACTAGCAATGAGAGAAGGTGAAGACAAAAGACAACCGAATAAACCTTATTCCTATTTCTCCTGAACCATAATCCATCCCCGAACTGGAACAAGTTCCTTTCGAGTTCGTATATAACCATACGATGGAGTATCCAATAAACTGAGGATCTTCGTAGTGATACGGAGCGTTCTGGAGAAATACAAAGGTGATTTAGGATTGGCGAATAAATACTTGGTTTGGTCGTGAATAGCAGTCGCAATTTACTTTGCCCTCTTATAAATCCCTTGAAATGTCTTTACATAATACCTTCTGTACACCATCGTTATGATAATTGGTTTTCTTCATTCCCCACCGTTCGGCACCAGCCTAAGGTTTGGAAGAAGACTATCCAATTTGCATAATAGGTGCACTATCTCCTAAACCAAGGAGTACTCGCAACCTAAGAGAAAGTAGAAGAAATAGACAACTGAATAGTCCTATTGCTTTTCTCCAGAACCAGAAACCATCCTCGAATAAATTCCTTTGAGTTCATATATAACCATATGATGGTTTTGTCCAATGGAAGTGGACGTTCATACTAATACGGGGTGTTCTGGAGAAAAGGGTAAAAGTAGGAGTGGCAATGAGCTTTGCAACTCAGACAATCCCAAAGCCATTCTTATAAGAAGGTTCGGTCAACTTGGTCACTGAGTCATAGTCTAGGGTCGGGTCAATGGTCGCTGCTAAAGAGAGAGAGAAAAGAAACACTCAGCCTGCACTCTAACCTAGATCAGAATGGTTACCAATTTATCTAATCTGAAAGCCTCCCACTGTACCGTCAAATTCTCCTCCAAACCTAAAAGAATAATTAGTCGGGATCACCTGAGGAGTAAACCAACTCATCAGTAGGAATCGGGATCCAACTATCATCGCATGATAACGTGACGGAATCCGCTCACTTTATTACACTCCAAAAGGTATGCGCATATCTGGTAAGTTTCAGTTTCTTTAGAAACTCCCGATGTGATTTTTGCCCCATGCTCTTATGACCTTGACTTTGGCCAACATATCATAAGTCAGATGTCAAGTTCAACCCGTCATTCTCCAGGTTAGTTTGAACCCACCCGTACATACCCTTGACTTTAGCCAAAATAGTAGTACGACTGTCCCAAACCAACGCATCTATCTATGCTGCATATGAATACCCAATATCTACCAATCACTGTGCCTTGACTTTGGCCAACAAACACAGCTTGAATACTTATTGACTATCCATATGAAACGACGGAGGGCTACAAATGGTTTCTGGTGAAAACCTTTAACGTAATGAACTTGATATCGTTGAAGGAACGGATAGCTTTTTAGAAAAATATAGTAACGAAAACCTTTGCTAAAGAGGTCACTCCCGGTGAAGGGATCTCGGCTCTTTCCCCGTAGGATGGGGTGCAAGATATTCCAACTGAATACCACGATGCAAAGCAAAAGTAATCGGCTATAGTGAAGTTAATGCCCTGACGCAAACTTCTGTCCAAGGGGTCACTCCCGGTGAAGGGATCTCGGCCCTTGCCTCGTCGACTGAGGTGCTGGATATTCATAACCGAATACTTTTATGCAAAACAAAAGAGAACGCCCTTGCAATAACATATTTTTGAAAAAAAGTTCCAACAACATCAGAATAGGTTTGTTTATCTTGCATTGATCCGAATCAATGCAGTCCTATCAATTGATCACACCACAAAAGAACGAAAATAATGATGTACGTATATGCCATCCGCATTCGCCACTGGCTCCCGTCATCACCCATTAGGTTACTTAACTAACGACAGAGCGGGGACTGGACTAGCGCGGATGCAAAACATATACAACATCTACTAATATATATATAATATAAAATTTTCGCTCAAGGCGTGATAAAATGCAACATCACAGAAATGTACAGCATCACAGAACAATACAGATATCTGGGATCCCTGGGTTTCACAGATCCGCTATTGAAACCCGATGTTCCCCTGGTCGTGTGGATAGCCTGTGCAATGAAATCCTAGAACCCTACGGGCGCGGCAAGTTACCCACCAAAACCTGAAGCGAGGCAACCCCCTTCAGCAACGTGAATGGACCACCCAGCACTTCACGGAATCCGGTAACTTGGGCACCCCTCCTGGGTCAATCCTATACCCCCTACGAGTGCGACGAATAGCCCGCCAATTCTAGAGTGAAGCCCCCTCCGTCTCAACGCCATGAGATGCGGGCTTGTTGCCCTCTAGAACCCGGCTATCCGTGCATCCCTCCGCGGGGCAATCCTAGTACAGAAAGTAAAATATACATACAACGGGTCATCGACCTCATCCCGGTCGTGCCCCAAAAGAATAATACAAACAGGCAGTGACGGCAGTCCACATGTCGGACGCTCGCCCCGCAATATCAAATGTACGTAAATAACAAAAAACTGTACTAGCATTGCATCCAAGCTATCCCCCACGACCGATCCGCAACATTACAGCACAACACAGAATATCAACATGACTGTCACGTTCGCAAATCCGTCTAACCGGGCTATAGCAGTTAGACAGGATTTACCGATCAAGTGACATTCACGGTCGCAGATATAATGTAAATACTGTGAACTAACATGTTTAAAATATTGGATCGATCAAATTTACCCAAGTGGGCCCCAAACACTACTGTAGCACATAAAGAAATTCTGGGCCCAAAAAGAATGTTCCAAAAACCCTATTTTCAAGTCAGGAGGCCTCTGTAAAAATTTGGTGCAATGATCCCTTCTTATTGTCGTGGAACCGCGACCCAAACAGGGGTTTGGCCGCGGTTCCGCTGTCGTTCTAGGGAATCAGTGCATCAAATTTTTACAGTATGCTTAAAATTCCATGTACATACTTCTGAAACACACTGAAAAATTTTTGGAGCCCAAAATATTTTAACAGAGAACTGATGCATGAGAAAAATGCGGTTTTGGAACATTTGTTCGATCGAAGCTTTAAACATACTAGACCAAGCTAGACTAGGTTAATGGCGAGGCTCTGATACCACTGTAAGTACACGGCGGTGCCCCGGCCGTCAATCCGACGCCGGAGACGCGGAAATGAAAAACTTTGCGAAACTTGCAAACCGGGACCACCGCGGACTTTTAATCCAGATCGGGCCATTAACCTAGCTACTAGCAAACTAGAAAAGAGTAGAGAAGCTATACCAAGTGATCCGTGTCCTTCGGTCTTCGTCTCAGCTCCAATCTCACGCGGAATCTCCATTAGTCACCTTCTCGTCGGAAAGGCACCACGTAGACGGGTTCGTATACGGGGTCTCACCTCTGAATCGAGGCAACTCGGGCGCGAAGTTGGATGGCCGACGCGTCCAAGGGTACTGTAGGTTGTAGTGTAGAACCTTTGTCTCATTGGGGTTTATGTTGCCATGTATGGAGGAATCAACTTTGGAGAATGATGGTGTTCTCATTTTTCTAGCGAAGGAAAAATGAAATGAGATGAAGAAATCCCTACTCAAAATGAATCCCTTCACCATCTCTCTCAAGTGGCCGGCCAAACTAAAGAATGGGGTGGTCATCCAAAAAGGGAGGTGAGTGTAGGAGATCAAGGGTGGTGATCACATCAAAAGCAAGCTTCACATCATATACTTAATCAATCTTTCACAAATCCAATCTTAATTAATGCTAGCCATTATGAAAAATAAAGCAAACATGCTTTACCCATCATAATCCAACAAATGCAAGAAACCCCTCTACAATAAGTTGTTTGCAAACTTGTAAATAACCCTCCATCACAAAAGTCCGGCCGTGAAGGAACAAAGAAAAAACCGGCCTGAACGGAATGCAAACTGGCAACTTTAGAAAACTGATCCCGTAATAAATTACAAGAAAAACCCCGCTACTGCATATACATGCCCGCATTTGTATTCCCACTGAATACAAATGCAAAGAGACAAAACTACAATTTCTAATACTAGGATCCGGCTTAAACCAAAGCCGGCTAGTAAAATCCGTCCGATCACGATCCGTGCAATACCGCACGTATCTGATCGAACCCTGCCATATCTCCATACGGCCTCTACAGCATTTCGCCCGAAACTTGAGTAACTGTGTGTGTGGTGGACTCTAAAGACTCATCAATACTATGGCTGTGGATTTAACCACTAGCACGTCAGAGGTATTAGCCATACGTGACGGGCCACCAGCTATTGACCAAAAGGGACGTCGATGAGCGAACTCATCCTGACAGCCTACTGAGCCTGTCAGTGACAATATCCATAAAGTCCGGTCCGTTCGTCTATGAGCATCGCATGGCAGGTCTAGGAGGTTGGTAAAGGTCAGACCCCCAAAAGCGGTACAAGTCGTGTCGGAGTGTAGCTCAGAACACCCTGAGATACTACTGGAATACCTACCAGTAAATCTCCTGCCTTGGACAAGGACTTTCAAGTACTGTCTCTCCTAAACATAGCGCGACCTCACCCCCAATACCGGGAGAGACGAACCCCTGCAGATCCGCTCACTGCCTCCATGTGGCTCGGGACTGTACCCAACTAAAACCTGTTTGCACGTCTCCTTTGAGCGTGGTAGGGTAGTAATCAAAGTACAGTGGGAACTCACACGAGACAAATGACGATCTCAGGTCGATGAACTAACCTGTACACATGTCACCAGGGAACTGCTATCTGACGTCAGGTATAAGACCAACTAACATATTCCCGGCCAGTCCTGTCCGGTGTACTCATAACCCAATGAGCACCTGTATACATCTTAGGTGAATCAACTGACACCAGTGGCTTGTGAGACCGGCCACCGCCCCTCATCGGGGTCTCGACTGTATACACTAGTCTACTCTAGATTATCGATGCCCTGTCTCGAAACTCCCACGACTAAGGACCTTTTAAGGATGTGCTTATAGACTACCAGCTCTCACGTATATGATCGCCCTCATACTACTGGCAGTCAAGCAAAAATCCTAGGGGCTCTATCAACGTGTAATAGTGACCTGTAAGGTCACCTAAAGCAGTACACGATGATAAAAATAAACCAGATAGCATACTATCATCTCGAGTAAGACTGTCCTACCGGGACAGGTCCTCCCTCAATCATTGCAATCACGTGCCTGTGATCCAATAATTGACCCTGAGGGCACTATCTTCAACAATTCGGGCATAGGACAAAATGAGAATTTGGGTAGTGAGACAGTACTATACACCCTTCTTAATCAGCTCCCCATTCCAAACTGAAATCGATAACTCCAGTTTCATAGATTCATCAAGTACACCAAATATAATGTCTGATAAGTTGTGTGACTTTATAGTGTTTGATTTACCTGACTGTGAAGGGTCCATTTCAAGTGAAACCATATCCAACCCTTGTGATCTCTACCCCTCCACTTTTGATCCAAAACTGATTGAAAACCATACTTTTGATGTGGTGTTTGAAAATTTTAACCTTCACTTGAATGAGGTGATTGACGTTGGGGACATATTGATTGATGGACCCGAAATTTTGGATGATTTTGTCCCACCAATTCATCAAATCCTTTCACTTCCTTGTGGTCATCATCTTGAGCCTTTAATTCTTCCCGAACCCAAATATGTCTTGAAGTTGATGATAAAGGTATACCCGAAGAAATACAGCCTCCATCTTCCACATCTGGTGCAGCAACACTCGACACACCAATTTGTTTACCCATTTCACCTTCTATTTTCTCCGGTTCTTCTTCTGTTCCTATAGTTTCAGTGAGTTTTGATGAATCACAATCCATTAATTCAAGTTCAATAATACTAGAAATTCAACTTGATTTAGATATTTTTGAAAATGAGATAGATGAGTTTTTCGCGCCCCCAACCTCAATGATTTTTGATGAATCAAGTAGGATAAATTCTGGCACAAAACTCTTTGACAGCAAAATATTCAATCACCCCATTGATAAAAGTTTTGAAGAACTTTTTGCTAACAAACTTGAATTTTTAAACAATACGAATTTTGTGATTAATCAATCTCCAACTATAGAGGTTGAACCGTCACCATTCCTTCTTCCTAATCATTCACATTCATCCTCATTCTTTCTTTTCTCTAATTTCAAACCCTTTCCAGACCACCTCTTATTCCTTCCCCACTTTTTCTTGACTCGATACAACACATTCTTCCACCAACGTATACGCTATACTGATAAAATTTTTGAATGGTTGGTGTTAACTTTTGGTCTTTATAAAGTCTTACTTTGACCAAATGACTCACCCCCTCTTAAAATGTTTCGTATTGTCTAACTCATGTTTGAGGGGGGTATATTTTTGGCTCTTGAACATAACTTTTGTCCTCAAATTTGTGAGCCAAAAGTATGTTTGGGGGAGGATTTTTCACTTTCATATATTCTTGCCCGCATTAATAATGTCCTCGTAAGTTTACAGGTTTTTATGATCCAGCAGATAGCAACAGTGAGGACACTGTTGAAAACAGGTTTGGGGGAGGTTTGTGCTTATTTACACATCAATTTGCATCATATTTTGCATAAGCACAACATTTTCAAAAAAAAATTTAAAAACAAAAAAAAATTTATAACAAAAGAGTAGAAAGTGAAAAATTACATCCAAAAGATAGGAATAGTAAGAAAACCAAGAGAATTTGAAGTTTTCTTACACGAACTGGTAATAAGTAGTTATGAGTCGTTGTCCGAAGGGTTAGTAAGATGAAGGAAGTCACTAATCTGAGGATAAAAATAAGTCTGAAAAATAGTTTCTATTCTGAAAGCCAAACATTTGAATGTTGATACCCTACTATATGCACTTAAACACGTCGTGAAACTCGGGATAGTAGAGGATACCTTGAAATGCTCTTTTCTAAAAGCCAAAGTATGAAGGAAATAAAATATAGAAATGGTGAAAAGAAAAATGAACACTGGTTCTGTTATCACCAAGACAGCAATAAAAAAATATAGCAAGGGTGTATCATCACCTAGTGCCTTAGACCAACTGGTCTGGGAGTCACTGCTAAGCCTTAGGTAGTGCAAGACAAGGAAAACACGTGATAAGCAAGCACATGAGTAATCGGTCGGTTAGTACCTCAAGAAGTATTAACGGTCGCATGAAAATGTGTGAGCAAATCTAAATATTCATCAAGTTAAAAAGTACTGAGGTAGATGGACAAGAGTATGATAGCTTGAATTGAATTCTCCGAGTGTAGGGATGTCCATTATACACACGTAGGGTTATATGATCGATGTTTGGATGAAAGGTAGGAATGAAGAATAAAGACGATGTTTTATTGAGGGATGATGTGATTTCTAACATTTTTTCATGACTATTAAGATCAGGCTCATGACAACTGAAAAGCTAGTGGAGTTGGAAACTCTAAATTTTCAAAGTATTTCTTTTATGGTACTTTTCTTTATATGTAAATTTCACCATCTCTTTTTTATTATAAGATTTTATGGGTGTAATCCGCTGAAAACCCTCAGAAGACAACACTCCTACTACTAGGGACACCTAGAGGTTTAACGGCTTGTTGCACATGCTCAGTGCAATCGTGTTTATCTACGAAAGTGTGCTTAGTTTTCTCCTTTCTTTTCCTTCTCTTGAATAAACTAGTTTGCTCGGGACGATCAAAAATAAGTTTGGGGGTATTTTTTCAGTTGATAAAACTGCACATTTGTTATTACATTTTTCCTACTATTTCCATATTAAAAAATATCTTGATTATAATATATCAAACATATGAGGGTTTATCTGTAAAAATAACATTTTCCATGTGTTGATATATTATAATTAGCATTTGATAAGAAAATGTATGCAAATAATATCATTGATCAAATCTTAACTCTACTAAATATTATTTGAGTTGTTGTGCAGAATTTTCAGGTCTAAAATCAAGGACCTTTATCTTTGGAAGCTCAAGCGGAGGCCCGTTTACTTATGTGAAATCAAGTTGTTAAAGCAAACCTGCCTAATTAAGAAATCTAAATTAAGAAATCAAGTCTGGCAGTAACTACGAGAAGATTTCCAAGTTCCAAAGATTCCAAAGATTGCCACATGTCACGTGGATCTACCTAAAGAAAAATGATTAAGAGATCTTGACCATTGGCCACGGATCCGCGGCCAAACCCCCATGTTGGCCACGGATCCACGACAGGGAAGGAGGTTTAGAAGCTGAGAATTTTTAGGGTGAAACTTTACTATTTGCTTCCAAATTTAGAAGCTAAGTTTATGGCTTTAGGACTATAAATAAAGACCGAGAGCCTCTTGGAAAAATTATCAAGCCGACGAGATCACGAAGTTCAAGACGGCTTACGCATCCAGGCTGATCGTCAACTGTTCGTCTACCTCCTTAGAAGATATCGAGAAGCAACTAGATATTGTAATCATTTTCTAAGGATTCAAGTGTAATGAATATTGTTGATTAATAAAGGTAGCTTTCTTTTTCTTATTCTATTTTTTCGTAGTTTAATTATGCAATTTCTTCCATCTCTTTTTCTCCCAACATGCGCGAGTAATTCTCCGTTTGTTAGGGTTCGTATGATTAGGGTAGGCTAATGGATGATGAACATCCCTAAACCTTTTTTAAGTCCTATAAAGTTTATGAACTTTATCAAAAGAATCATTAACATCCTAATCGGGCGCGCTAACAATTCTTTGTTAGTTCCGACCGTGATTAGAGATTAGATTAATGATTGTTTTGGTCAAGGCTAGATATGAACCGAGTTTCGTATCGAGATAAGCGTTAAGAGTGGGATTCCTTTTCCCTCCAGAAAGCCTAATCTACACGCATCACTGTCATTCTAGTTTTAAATCTAATAAAAGATAAAAATGGTAACTTTTAATTAATCGTCCATAACTACTAAGTCCTAACGAACCCTTCAAGCCCTCTTATTATATTAACTTCATCCCTACAATAATCTAGATCTACATATTTTGCATTCATGCTTAACGTAGATCTAGAAACCTTTCCACAAAATTCTTTATCCATCCTCTCTTTCAACACAACTAAAGTAAGAGTAAAAGATTCAACGTTTCCCTGAGGACGACCTGTACTCATCTCGGTCAAGCTACGCACGACACCGTTATTGATTGCGGTTATTCTACGAACACAATTTTTCGCATCAATCAATGATCGCCTCTTAACTGCGTTCCCGGTGGCTACGAGTTTGGAGGGGTCTTCCACGATTGGGTGGATATGTGTCAAAGATTGTATTCCGTAACCATTGCTAAGTTGGTTTCTAGTTTTAGGTGTTTGGAACGATTCTATGTTTTAGTTTCTAGTAGCCCTCACGTAATTTTTTTATTTCGCTTCCGCATCGGCCGCGGCCTCCGCGGCGAGGGCACTAGGAACTTACATTGGTATCAAAGCATCTCAAACACTCTAAACTAGCTTGTTATGACATTAGAATTCACGGTTTTTCCAGCAATAAAATCTGTCCAAAAACCAGTTCCGAAATATTGAGTTTTGAGATGTTTGCGCGCCTTCCGAGCTCACGATTTGAACCGAGAAGCCGTGGGGTGGTGCGTGGCGATTCTGGGGGGCCGAAGGGCTGTGTCCACTCCCCAAGTCCATCACGAGGTGGTCTTATGGGTGGGGACCCAAGACTACGCCCTAGGTAGTCTCAAGTCTGCCTCACCCTATGTGCACCTCGTGGTGGCCTTAGGGGTGGGATACCCTCTTAAGCCCCCTGATTGAACATTGATTTTGTGCTTTAACTTTTTGCGAAGGTTTTGTCACGTTTCGTTTTGATTCAGACTTCCGAATTGTCTTAAAACTCGGTTTTATGGAAGACTAGTGCACTTGGTTTTTTATCCTATAGTATATTTAGGATGTGCGCTATTTGTGCTTTGAATTTAAATGTCGTGACTTCGTTTACATGCGTTTATGTGTTGTTGAATGTCGTCTAATTTCTATATGCTTAATTTGACGGGATTGCACACTTGCTTCTGTTGCTTGTTTCTGTGGATATATATCTAGTTTATGGTTTAGTCAGATTGTCGTGTCGGATAGCCCCTCGTGCGATTGCTTGTACAGTTTTGATTTACGTTATTGTATTCATTTGTTCGGGACGACCTCTAACTTGTGTACGTCGTTTCCTTATTATGTATATTCTTTTATTAGGGCACGACCATGATGCGGTCCATTTCACTATTTTATATATTTCATTTCTGTACTAGGATTAATCTAGGAGAAGTGCTCAAGTACCCGAGTTCTAAAGTGCAGTAGGTGGCTATCTCATCGAGTTAAGACCGGGCCGCCATGCTATAGAATTGGCGTATTCCTCACCGCACTTGTAGGGTTATAGGATTGACCTATGGAGGGGTGCCCAAGTTACCGTATTTTAGAAAGTGGTGACCGACTCGTGTCATTAAGGGCATGTTACCCAGTTTTTAGAATTGGCAGGTGGCTTGCCGCACACATCGGGGTCTAGGACCGACTTTGTATAGACTATCCTCACGACCGGATAACGTCGTGTCTCATTTACGGCTCAAATGAAATGCGAGCCTCTTAGTTTATCTGCTATTCCATATCATTGTTCGCATGCCCGTGATGATTATTATCTGTCTATGATGACTATTATCTGCCTACGATGTTGATATATATATATATATTAGTATATATTTCTATATGTTTTGTATCCACGCTACCCCTGTCCCTGCCCTGCCGTAAGTTAAGTAAGCTTACGGTGAAGACCCAGGACCCCGTGGCAAATGCGGATGGAATATAAAAGCTTGTTATTTTTGTTATTTCTTGTGTGGCTTGGAAACATAAAACGATGGGAACACATTATATGTAAACAAACATATTTAGTGTTGTCGGAATAAATTTTTAAAACCACTGGATTTTTTCAAAACTCTTAGTCGTATTCTTTTGTTTTGCATAGAGGTATTCGGTTAGGAATATCCTGCACCTCATTCTATGAGGGAAGAGCCTTGATCCCTTCACGGGGAGTTCACACTTAAGCAAAAGTTTATGTTACTAGCTTTAAAAGCGGAGCCTAAACCACTACATTTCAAAGCCACTCGAGTTCCTTCAGCGATATCAAATTCATCACGTTAACGGTTTTTTGCCAAAAACCGGCCGTTGCCCTCTGTCATTTCAGACGGGTAGCGCCTAGTATTCATGCTATATTTATTTTCCTTCGTCAAGGCATAGTGTATGGTAGTTATGTGTTACTTTTCTGCAGCATAGAGATGATTAATCTACGACAGTCATATAGCCTTATACGCCTTTGTCAAGGCCGAGTATAGGTGGGTTTAGATTAATCTGTACAATGACGGGTATAACTTGACTTGTGACTTATGATCTGTTGGCCTTCGTCAAGATCATAATACACTTGGGGCAAAAACAATATCGAGAGTTTCAAATATACGGAAAACTTGCCAAGTTTGCGCATAGCTTTTGGAGTGTGGTAATTTTGGTCGGCTTTCGTCAAAATTATCACACAAAGATAGTTGGGTCCCGATTTCCACTGATGATTATGTATTACTCGTTTGGAGATTTTCACTTCAGAATTAGCAAACCTATTAGGTGTCTAGAAAGTGTTAACGAGATTATGCCTCTATGAAAATGGGGTTATTTAATTGGGTCCGTACGAAAGCACGTGAGACCTTCCTCGGAGTACCAATACTGGCCTGGCTGAATGGTTAGCGAACATGTAAAGTGTATATAATCCCGATTAGTTCTCCTTTTAGGGTTTAAAAGAGAATTCAAGAAAACAGAGGGAGCTATCCTGATTAGATAAAGTGATAACCAATCTAATCTTGATATAGTGCATGCTTATCACGACCCGGAAAGGCATGTGACTGGCACCTGAATCATATGAAGTCTACAGGATTCCACCTAAGCCAAGTAAGCTAAAAGCCAGAAATCTAAACCTTTTAGGGAAAATTAGTGTTAGTGGAGTTTTGAAATGACGGTATAATGAAAACAAGCTCTTTCTTTAAAAGGTAAGTAATAGTATACGAAAACACAATGTTTTGTATCTAGCTTGAAAACCTTTTCGTCATTTGAAATTTGAGCAGCACCTCCTTTGTATATTTTAGCCCGAAAAAACGGTATTAGCAATAATAAATAAGGACATCCGCAAGCGGAAGCTAGTTCTTCGCCAAATGGCGGAAACAACCACACAAGATAATAAATATACAACACCGAAGGCGAGGATCAAAACTCAGAAAGAGAATAAAGAAACCATAAAACATTATCAACAAAACCAGCAACAAGAATAAATGCATAACCGAAAATCTAAGGCCGAAAGAATAAACAATACTTGTTTCTAAGTCTAATAAATATACAAGGTCTGGTTGATGGAGCTTTTAACAAGATACAACTGAAATAATATATACAAGTATATAATGGTGGTCACGATGCAATGTATCCCACCTATCAATGCAATCATCCGGAAGGATGTGGTGTGCCAGCGAAGTCACTACGGCATCTGTACGGCTAAACCTGCAAGAAACCGTGGCATAACAGGGGTGAATTGCCAACTTGTGAGTAGAAGACATCACCGAGTAGAAACCGAATGTATGACTATCTTCTAGGTCATACAGTACAATACAATAGTAATATAACGACATCGAGTAATAACAAGGATAACGGCATAAGCATAAGTGCAAACTAAGGTACTCACGTCAGCATCATATGTGGTAACAGACATATGTAAAATATATGCATGAATCTAAATGCATCAATGAATGTGTGCCCAGCAATGACACTAAATCAAGATAAAACCTAAGTGCCCAGCATCGACACTCGAAAACATCAAGGAAGTTGTGTCCATCTATGAAAACAGTATCCTCATAAATGTCGGACGCCGCATCCTCAGATCGGCCCTTTAATCTGTCAACATCAAACGACTCAGGTCGGTATCCTCCGGATGACCGCCGGGTCAATAATAACCGGTAGGTAGTGCTCCTCTGCCAGGTTCATCGCCTTCTCAATACCATCCTCTTTCGCAGGGGTACCTCACCGGGCCCACCATTTACCCACAGACGGCGTACCCTCCTTCTCGAATTGGGTATGTGTAGATATGTGGCATAAGAACCGAGAAAACTCATGGTGGACGCCACACACATCATAATAAGAGAAAACCGCACTTTGAATTTTTAAAATGATAATAAGTTTATAAATTTCCTTTGCGGTTTTTCCCAAATCCAGAAAATCTCATGAATAAAGAAATCTCAAAATCGTGAGCTAAATAAGGAACAATGAATATCGGCACAGAGCCCAACTACAGTATATAATCAAAATATATGTATTCAAATGCATTTGGCATCAATGTAAGAAATACAATGTCTACACTTACATACAAGATCATAAATGTCGAACAATACTATTTCTACAGACTACAGATCATATAATGTAATAACGATTACTACAGTGTGCGTGACATGAAAATTACCGATGATGATGTGTGTGAACTGGCAAGCAAGTGTATGTGGAACATATGCATCATCGGTAATGGTGTATGTGTCCTAACAGACGAGATCATAACAGAAAATAAACAGCAAAGCAACAATAAGGTATATCAACTATATACGAGCCATACCGCTTATCGTGTTTAAATAGCATGAATCATTGTTTTTAGAAAAGTAGGGACTACGGTGTTTTGAGAAAATAGATGTCTTTTGAAAATCCGTAGCATCCCTCATTTTATTCTTTGAAAAAGCTTACGATTCGTCGGTTTTGAAAATAGATATGACTCGAGCCTTAGCTAACCATATCTATGTAACTAAAGACTAAACTAAGAACCTATTCAAAGGTAAAAAGAAATCTATAATACACCGAGCCGATATATCTAATAGTCGGCGATCCAGCCTCATATCATCACGTACGTTAATAATACATCGTACGACATCCTCGAGTCAGGAGAGCGGATCAATCATCATATACGTCTCGTACGATAAAATCCATCATACGACATCCTTAAAGTCGAGGGTATGGGTCACATATCATATATATCATCATTCATACAGTATCAATCGTCGTACAATATCAATATCATAAATCAGTGGGACGGATCTAAGGTCCCGTACATTCTAATATCATCAAATCATATGTTATCGCATGGTTGAATACATATCGCCCAACGATCCTTTATTATATCATATCATATACGGTGTCTTGACTCAATCACATATCAAAATCTCGCGGCATCATGCCTGATCATATCGACTCATATCCATAACATATATTATCTTCATCTCACGTGTATATGTAAGTGTGTGTGTGAACAAATACACACACACACACAAACACACACACACATATATATACGCATATAGACACATCAATTTATACCATGTGTATGGGTGTGTGTGTGCAACAACATATAACCTAAGGTTCACGACAAAGGTAAAAAGGCTAAGGATAAAGCTTCTTATAACTACATATAAACTACGCTATAGTCTCCTAGAATTTTACTTGCTAAGTATCCGAAACTCACATCAACACAAATATTTATAATCATAAAACCCTAAGCTACGATTGTGGGGGTGCTAGACTCCATCCACCCGATTTTCCCTATAGATATACATCTACTCACCTTGATCCTCGCTTGTGGAAGTCGATAACGCCACGTTCGCTCTTGTCATCCGAAGTCCACGTGAAGGTATCTACATATATAAACACATCGTATGGCATCAAAATCTGCATGACACGCGAAGTGCTCATAGGTTGGAACCTATGGACCACACATGCAAAACAATTAAATAACCCTTGACATCGATGTACGAACGCCAATCGATCGAGATATAACACCAATATCAAAACTGAAGTCATTAAAAACCATGAAACCAAAACAGCAACTTAGAAAAATAGCACCAGATTTTTTCTCAGGTAAAAAGGGACCAAACTAACATTACAGGGGCTAGTATATAAGGTAAGTAAACTAAAGACCAACCCCAATACCCACACATTCTGTCCGGTGAGACTTCCAAAATTCCCGGCATCCCCGGTTCTAAAGGGAAATTGGGGTCTCGTTTTTCGTGGCAGTCTCCTAGTGGTCTAACTGGATTAATGTATATGTTTGATTTTCTTATAAAGGTCTCATATTTCTCTAGATATTTTGTAGGCATCACAATTTTCACAAAACGGATATCGACCAAATTCTATGTTCAAGTCTTCGGGTTTTCTATGCTAAATTGGTCCAGAGCAACACTAACAGGGTTATAGTCACTAATTTCAGTCAAATGCACCATCACAACTCAAGATAAGCCTTAACCCTCATCTAGGAATTTTCCTTCATCACAAAACCACATTCAAACAACTCTAAATTTCTATAGGAGTTAAGGAAACTTAAATTCTAAAAAAAGGGTAAAGAAATTACCTCATTTGGCGACTCAAGAATTTTCTTGAGTTGCTTAAGGTCTTCAAAACCTCTACTTGTTCATACCATGGTCCAAGTGAAGATCTTGTGCATATTTTTTGTGCAGGCTTTGGTAAATTTTTGTGCGATTTTAGGGATGTTTTGGTGGTGGTGGTGAGATGGAGGGAGGTGGAGGAAGTGGAGAAGAATGAAGAAGATGAGGATGAGGGAATGAAGAAGGTAAAAAATGACCAAGGACTTATATAGAAGCTTCACCCTATCTCTCTCTGTCCCCAATGCCCATACTCTCATGTCCCCTCTCACAAATATCTTCCCATTTTTATTATATTTTTAAATTCAAAAACAAAACCAAGTTAAATGGAAATGAAGCATGGTTTCAAAACAATAAAAATGTAACAATTGTTTTACAACATGATTTGTTGAATGCCATGTACATAAACATGCTAAATGCATAATTAATAAATATTAATCAAGTTTAGCATTAAAATTATATATAAATAATTGTACAACAATTCTTAAAATGTCTAAATCAACTAAATACCTTCAAAAATCAATAATTCATATATTGATTCCCAATTATTCTCCAAGCTATAAGTATATAACCATACTAATTCAATAAAACTAAGTTTCTATATCATTATACTATTCATAAAACATATTATCTTAATTATTTAAATTCTGAAAATAATATTTTATTTTCCTGAAATGTTACAATGTGAGTGTTTCTTTTCTCACTTTCTCTCCCTCTCTCTCTCTGTAGTTACAGCGACGCATGCCTTACCTTAAACTAAAACTCATGAACCAAGTTAACCGAACCTTCTTACACACTTTGGTTTTCGATTGTCATGATCCATGACAAAGTCACATATATCGCTGCCACTCCTACCTTACCCTTTGTATTTCTTCAGAACACTTCATATCACTACAATAATTCATATTGCTTGGAACAACCATTGTATAGTTACATACAAACTCGAAAAAGTTACTTCAATTGAGGATGGTCACTGGTTCTGGAGAAATAGAATAGGATTATTCTTTTGTCTCTTCCCTTTACCTTCTCTCAGGTTACGAGAGCTCCTTGCATTAGGAGAGTACATCTATTATGTTTATTGGATACTCTTTTTCCAAACCTTATGACGGTGCCGAATGTTAAGAAAGGAAGAAAACCAATTGGCCTAAGTGCGGTGTACAGAAGTTAAGATGTAGAGACATATAAAGGGATTGAAGAGAGGGCAAAGGAAATTGCGACTACTGTCATGAATCTGGATAATAGAAGAGACATTACTAGGAATACATGTCCACCCCTTGAAACATTAATGTTTCAGTTTTTCTGTGTACTTGTAAATGAGAACCGTTTTCCCAATTAATTCTGACTCCAGGGTATATATTTACCGTATTTGAATCTCATATCCATACAGCTTTACAGGAATAGGAGTAAAATATTGGGAAACAGGGATTTGATCCTCGATATCAAAATTTGTTGCAATTGGTGATATTGGATTAAATCTCTTTGCTTTGCTTAAATGGTAAACATTTAGTTTTGAATAACCGTTATGCACCAATTATTAAAATAGAATATCTGTATTTTTATTTTATAAAGTGAGGAATAAATTTTGAAATTTGTGTTTTAAACATTTATCTATATCAGTTCACAGTTCAGGATAACGTAAGGTGCATTGAATAACGGGGTAAGATATTTTTAACCAAAGTATAATTTTCAACCTACAACACATGGAGTTCGAGTTATTGAACTCTAGGAACTTATACATGAAAATGTATGATGTCCAGTATCCTTAGGGACAAGGGGTTGGTACTCTTACTTCATTCACATTTACCAATGAGTTCTCTGGTTTTAGACACGCATTCGTTGTAATGCAAGGTCCAAAGATTTTGAGAAGTTTATTGGTATAAGAATAAAGTAGAGAACCATACGTCGGAAGTATCAGAATTCTATGAAGAGTTCGAAGATGTAGATACTTATGCGAGGTATCCCGTCGTAGTAATTGTAAGTCCATGCATGCACCCCATAAACTTGCGGGGAGGAGGAATATATGAAAAACGATTATCAAAACTTCGTAACACGGACTTGAGCGTATGAATCGTATCTAAACCGTTACTAGCAAACTATGAGAGGTTTAACTACTCGGATTCGAAGTTTTACCTCACGTTACATGTCCTTCGGGTCTTCATCACTGTCTTCCACACCTCGTAGGCTCCTTGGAACATCGGCACCTCAACGGCCTCCACGAGTCAAAGACGATCTACCCGAGAGCTCCTACGACAAGCTTGATCTCTAACTTGAGATAACTAGGTTGCTCAAAGTGCTAATCTAAGCTACCTAGGGGATATAGAGTGAGGTTATAGATGTATTAGTTTAGCTAACCCTTGATCTCAACACATGAGAGGTTAGGGTTAGGTTTTCAAGAATGAGAGAGCTTGAGGAGATAGAAGATGAGAAAGTGAATCCTTTTGGATGAATGAAATCATTTGTATATATGAAACATATGATATTATTAAATAAATAATAAATATTGATTTATCATCATGTTTCATTAATGCACTAAGTGATTCATCATATGAGTCATATAATTCATTAAATGAATCATTAACTTAATGTATGAATCACTACATGACTCACTAATCCAATTAATGCAAATGCCACCTTAGCCTCCAACTCACCATGCTTCTAGATGCTTCCCGGAAAATTATGAGAACGCCCCTCCAATCCGTGAAAACACGGAAAAACTTTAGACTGTATAAATCCAATAACCCGATACTAGAATCTGGCTTAAACCAAAGCCGGCTAGTAAAAACTTTCCGAACGTCGCATGAGCGTTTAAACACGAATGCGTCCGAACCCTTGTTGTAAAACCATACGTCCTCTATATCGTTTCGCCTGGAGCAGGAAAACTCTTTGTATCGGACTCTAAAGACTCGACACTACGTTGGCAGTGGGTTTAACCATAGACCGCAAGCAGCACTAGCTGTACGTAACGGTCCCCAGGTAGATGTCGATAAGAAGGCCGATGAGGAAACCCATCCGAACTCCTACTGAGCCTGATGTGACAATCTCCATACAGTCCGGTCTGTTCGTCTAAGACTATCATATATGTAGCCTAAGGGGCGGCAATCGTCAGTCCCCTAATAATGGTATAAGTCGTGTCGGAGCGTAGCCTATTACACCCTGAGAAACTACTGCAACCTACCAGTAAATCTCGCTTGCCCTGACCAGGGACTTTGCTTAATGGCTCTCTGACACAGCGCGATATCAACTCCCAATACCGGGAGAGACGAATCATGTCTAACCGCCACTGCCTCCAAGTGCTCGTGACTGCACTCAACTGCTACCTGTTTGCATGATTCCTTTGAGCCGTGGTAGGGTAGCAATCTAAGAATAGTGGGACACACTCGAGGCGAAGTAGTAGTGTCAAGTCTGCGGACTATGTTGTACTCATGTCACCTGGGAACTGTTAACTGACGACGGGTATAATACCAACCAACAATTCCCCTGCGAGTCATGTCCGGTGTATCCGTAACCTAATGAGCACCTGTATACTATCTCCAGTACGACGTACTGATGGCTGTGAGACAGACCATCTTCCCAACTGGGATGAGAAGCGTACACACTAGTCTACTCCAGAATATCGATGCCCTGTCTCGATAATCCAACGACCAGGGACCTGTATAGGATGTTGCTTATAGACTACCCAGCCCCCACTTGGATGTATAAGTGATATGTTACAAGAAACATATACACCTATTAAAGTAGACGAAACCAAGTAGCATACTATCATGTTTAGCAAGACTGTTATATAACTGTGAATATCCCAAGCTTCCATTAAGTAATATACATGCTAGTATGATACAATAATGGCCCTTAGGGCATGTACACTAACAATCTTCCACTTGCACTAGGGCCATGAGCTAGCATATCGTAGACCTATCATCTCGAATAGCCTCTCGAACTGCGTCTAAGGAATGGCCTTTATGAATGATCAGCAATGTTATTCTCCATCTCTACTCTTTTCACCTCGATCTCCCAGCGATCTACGATCTCCCTGATAAGGTGATACTGCCTTAAGATGTGTCTGGACTTCTAATGGGACCTGGGTTCCTTCACGAAAGCTATAGCGACGTTGTTGTCACAATACATAGGTATTGGACCAATACTGGAAGGAACCACCTGAAGTTCTGTTAGGAACTTCTTCATCCAGACAGCTTCTTTTGTGGCATCGCAAGCAGCTATGTACTCCGCTTCCATTGTTGAGTTAGCAACGGTCTCCTGCTTTAAACTCTTCCAACAGACCGCCCCTCTATTGAGGGTAAAGACATAACCCGACATGGATTTGGAGTCATCCTTGTCACTCTGGAAGCCGAAGTCGGCAAAGGCTTCAATCTGGAGGTCTTTTCCGCCATACACTAAGAACATCTCCTTAGTCCTCTTCAGGTACTTGAAAACGTTCTTTACTGCTATCCAGTGCTTCTCCCCTGGGTTTGCTTGATACCGGCTTACTACGCTCAATGCGTATGCTACGTCTGGTCTGGTACATAACATCACATACATTATAGAGCCTACTGCTGAAGCGTAGGGTATAATCGACATGCGATCCCTTTCCAAATCAGTCTTGGGAGACATCTCTTTGGAGATGGTGATTCCGTGGAAAGCCGGTAGGTTACCGCGCTTAGAATCTTCCATACTGAATCTTTTCAATATGGTGTCTATGTACTTGTACTGCGAAAATCCCAACATCCTTTTTGATCTATCACGATAGATCTGGATCCCGAGAATGTAGGTGGCATCACCCAGGTCTTTCTTGGAGAATTTCTGTGACAAGAATCTTTTGACCGACTGTAACATAGGAATATCATTTCCTATTAGGAGAATGGCATCCACGTATAAGACGAGGAATATTACAGCTCTCCCTACAATCTTTCTGTATATGCATGGTTCATCTGGATTTTTGAAAAAGTCAAATTCTTTGACAGCATCATCAAAACAGATGTTCCAACTCTGCGATGTCTGCTTTAGTCCATAAATGGACTTAAGCAACTTGCATACTTTACCGCTGCTCCCACTCTGAATGAATCTCTCTGGCTGATCCATATAGACCCACTCATCCAAATTACCATTTAGAAAGGACGTCTTTACGTCCATCTGCCAGATCTCATAATCGTGGAAGGCAGCAATAGCAAGAAGGACCCGAATGGATTTAAGCATAACCACTGGAGAAAAGGTCTCGTCATAGTTCAAAGCAGGTCTTTGACGAAAAACCTTTGCAACAAGTCTAGCCTTATAGGTTTCAACCTGTCCATCTACACCAATCTTCTTTCTGAAGATCCATTTGCATCCTACGGGTTTTACCCCATCTGGAGCAATGTCCAAAGGACATATTTTGTTAGTGTGCATGGACTCCATTTCGGTCCGCATTGCATCCAGCCATTTTACCAAGTCACCGCTCTGAATGGCTTGCTGGAAGCTAGTAGGCTCATCATAGTCAATAGTGAAATCTTCTCTGTCCCCGTCTATGAGAGAACCGTAGTATCTCTCGGGCGGATGAGACTGCCTA
Organism: Agapanthus africanus; assembly: GCA_030015575.1. Lineage (NCBI taxonomy): Eukaryota > Viridiplantae > Streptophyta > Magnoliopsida > Asparagales > Amaryllidaceae > Agapanthus > Agapanthus africanus. Next base: position 293,928,497 of record JASDDO010000029.1, read on the forward strand.
CTGCTCCTACGGAGTGGCGTCGGGATGTCCCTTTCTTCTGAAACCTCTGGTTCTACCATATTTTCAGAGTTTGTGGTTCTGGAATTTCTTCCAGTTCTATTTCACTCCCACTTGTTTCCTTTTCTAAACACAGATATTCTAGAAAATGGGTATTAAAAGAAACAAAAATATTTTGTTCCTCTGCGTAATAGAATATATACTCCCTGGAGTTCTTTGGATATCCCACAAACTTACATAATACTGATCGTGCCTCGAGTTTGTCTGCATGCTGCTTTTTAACAAAAGCCGGACATCCCCAAATCTTCAGATACTGAAGATAGGGTTTCTTCCCACTCCACATCTGATATGGTGTGGTAGGCACAGTCTTGGTGGGAACCTGGTTCAAAAGATATGCAGCTGATTCTAGTGCATATCCCCAGAATGATCGCGGTAACTCAGCGTTACTCATCATGGAATGAACCATATCTAATATGGTTCGATTCCTCCTTTCCGATACACCGTTGTGTTATGGTGTGTATGGAGGAGTAAGCTGAGAGAGATTTCCATTCTCTTTTAAGTAACCCAGGAACTCGGCACTTACGTATTCACCACCTCGATCAGATCTCAGTGTCTTTATACTCTTGCCTGTTTTTTTTTCCACTTCATTCTTGTATTCTTGGAATTTCTCAAAGGCATCGGATTTATGTTTCATTAAGAAGACATATCCATACCTAGAGAAATCATCCGTAAAAGTAGTGAAGTAGGAATAACCATCTCGCACATGTGTAGAGATTGGACCTACACGTCGCTGTGTATGAGTCCTAAGAGCTCGCTTGCTCTTACTCTGTGTCCAGTGAACGGAGTCTTTGTCATCTTTCCTTTGAGACAAGATTCACATGTAGCATAAGATTGATATTCGAACGGATTCAAATATCCTTCTCTATGTAACTTAGTCAATCTTCTCTCTTTGATGTGACCTAGTCTACAATACCAGAAGAAAGCCTGATTTATTTCTGAAGACTTTCTTTTAAGTATGTTCTAGACATTGAAAACCTGAGCTTGACTCAATACGTATATACCGTTATCTAATGTACCTAACCCAATCAGAACTTGATTTAGGTGGATGTTAACTACATCACTTGCGAATGTAAAATCATATCCCTCTCTCGAAAGTGAGGACACTGATATGATATTACAAGTCATACTAGGTACATACTGATAGTTACGTAGAATCGATATCTGCCCACTTGTCAAACCTAGGTGATATTCTCCCACGGATTCAGTGCCCACGCTCATTCCGTTTGCAACTCTGAGAGACCAGTTACCTACCTTTATAACTCTACTGTTTCTCAAAGTATGTAATGAATTACATATATGAGATCCTGCTCCGGTATCTAGTACCCAGGAAGTAGAGTTAATTGACAAACAGTTCTCAATTACAAACACACTTGAGGCCGAAGTCACAACATGCTTCGTATCCTGGCTACCGGCTTTGCTAGCCCTGCAATCCTTCTGCCAATGTTCATTCTTGTAACAATAGGAACGTCTTTCTTTCACTATATCCAGTCCTGAAAATTTTGCCTTTCTTTTTCCTTCCACTTCCCTGGTTTCCTTCAGGGTAGAAGGAAGAGACTGAAGAACCAAGTCAGTATCTGATCTGTTTCCCAACGTGGTCTCCAGGTCCTGGAGCTCATCAATATAGCTAGTCATTGTAAGGACGTTGTCCCTTACAGATGACCCAACAGTCAACCTCGCTTGAATAGTTCGTTGGAGGTCTCATATCTTGCGATATGAGATTGCTCTCCATATTACTCTTTGTTATGGAGAAAGATGGAAACTAAGTCCATCTTCTCGTGCTGCTTCTGGTATACACCATCAACTGAAGCTAACACGAGGCACTTGGTTTTCGCTTTATCCTTTTCCCTTGTCTGGAGGATATCCATATCCGTGACGGTGGAAACTGGACCTACGATGGTGGGATCTTGAGTATTAATAGGGTGGTCCAGCTTGTCATAGGCAATGGACATCTGGACAGGCCTTTGCCAATCATATAAGTCAGATTCAGTCAATTTGTTATCTAGATGTAACCTAGTCATGGTCACAAGGTCGCTGCAATTAAGAGAGAGAAGAAAACACTTTTAGCATGATGCTCTTGCAAGTTTAGAATGGTTTTTAATTTATGTAAACAGGATTGCTCCCACTGTTTCTTGAATCCTTCCTCAAACCATAAAAGAAGAATTAGCCAGGACTATTCTCTCCGTACAATACTTGCTTAACCGTTCAGTCAGTCTAGTGTCGATACTTCGAGGGAGGTTTTCCAATGCTTTCACGAAGTTCCTTAATTAAAGAACCTCTTTTCTCTGGGGCCGTATCCCCGCTGACACCTTTCTAGGCACCTACTTGGTTTATAGCATTGATCGTTAAGTAACGAATCTCCTGATAAGTAGTAAATACTCACAGTAGGATCGGGATCCAAAATATCATCGTATGATAATGTTGAAGGAATCCTACCAACATTCATCAAACTCTAAAATGGTATGCTTTTTCTGCAAATTTCAGTTTCTTTTAGAAACTCCCAATATAGATTTTTGTCCCATGCTTTTATGACTTTGAGTAAGGGCCAAAAATGTCATAAGTCACCTGTCAAGTTCTACCCGTCATTATCCAGGTTAATTTGAACCCATCCGTATATACTCTTGACTAAGGGCCAAGAAAAGTAATACGACTGTCCCTAACCAACGCATCTATCTATGCAACAAATGAATACCCCAGCAGCTACCAAACACTACGTCTTGACTAAGGGCCAAAAATGCATAGATTGAATACTACTGAATACCCAAATGAAATGACGGAGGGCTACGAATGGTTTTGGCAAAACCGTGAACGTAGTGAACTTGATATAATCGAAGGAACCTGATACTTTTTAAAAGGAGTGGTTAAAGCTCCGCAATTAAAAATTCTGATCTTTTAAAATAACCGAGTGGTTTCTTTTAAATTTGTTCGAACGATTTAACTTTGGTTTATTTTCTTTGCATTATAATATTGCATCCCATCATTTATCCTATCATTGCAGAAAACAACGAAAATACCACGTCCTCTTATGCCATTCGCATTCGCCACGGGGTCCCGTCATCACCCGTTAGGTTACTTAACTAACGACAGAGTGGGGGCTGGGCTAGTGCGGGTGTAAAACATAAGTGACGTCTAATAGCTATCATATATAGATATTGTACATTCGTCAGATGCAATAATAAGCCTTCCAGATCATAGATGAACTTTATTGGATATACTAGCAATCCGCATTTGCTTTGAGCCTGCAACAAAAGACGGATTACACAGTTGTGATGAATAGCCATTACCCCACCCCAGACCCCTACGGGTACGACAAACTACCTACCAAGTACCCGAAGTGAAGCGGTCTCTCTCAACGACGTGAATAGGCCACTAAACACTTCAAAGTACCCGGTAGTTTGTGCACCCCACATTGGGTTTATCCTAGGAGCAAAAACAGTAAAAAAGAAATAATACAATGGTGGCTACAACCGCAACCTGGATGTGCCCCGCAAAAAGAATATTACATCTATTACATTTACATCGAATGAATGAATATAAAACACATCTTAAACCTCGGCTAATCATCACAACATTCCAATCAAGTCCATATACACAAACAGTAAACACTACAGAAATGTGCAACCCCCTGCCAACCGACATACTTGCAGTTAGGGTAGGTTTACGAACACATTAAACATTACAGATAATAACCCAATTAGCAAATATCATAGAACATCGATCGATTACCATATTCCGTGTCTACCCCAAAAGAAAACAAGCACAGAAGTAACCTAGGCAGAAACAGAATATACAGGAAAACAAAAAATCAAAATATATGAAATGTAGAGCAAATCGGAGTCAACTCGGGGTTGACCCCGCCGCGGATCCGCGGCCAAAACCACAATCTTGCCGCGGATCCGCGGCCATCAAGCCGAGTTAGAACTTCGTATTTTCCCAGAATTCTTATATTTCCCTGCTGTGAATTTTAAGGCATATCAAATATTTTTTTTCGACACGTTTAAAATTTACAGAAACTGTTAGGGTTAAGTTTTCGTTTTCGCGTCTTTTTTTCGATCGAAGTTCTAATCAATTGCTAACAAGCTAGTAATGGTTTAGTTAGCTCTGATACCACTGTAAGTCCATGTCACGCACCCCACGAACTTGCGGTGAGGCAGAATATATGAAAACCGATTATCAAAGCTTCGTAACACGGACTTGAGCGCATGAATCATATCTAAACCGTTACTAGCAAACTACGAGAGGTTTAACTACTCGGATTCGAAGTTATACCTCACATTACATGTCTTCGGGTCTTCATCGCTGTCCTCCACTCCTCGTAGGCTCCTTGGAACATCGGCACCTCAACGGCCTCCTCGAGTCAAAGACGATCCACCCGAGAGCTCCTACGCCAAGCTTGATCTCTAACTTGAGATAATTAGGTTGCTCAAAGTGCTAATATAAGCTACCTAGGGGATATAGAGTGAGGTTATGGATGTATTAGTCTAGCTAACCCTTGATCTCAACACATGAGAGGTTAGGGTTAGGGTTAGGGTTTCAAGAATGAGAGAGCTTGAGGAGAGAGAAGGTGAGAAAGTGAATCCTTTTGGATGAATGAAATCATTTGTATATATGAAACATATGATATTATTAAGTAAATAATAAATATTGATTTATCATCATGTTTCATTAATGCACTAAGTGATTCATCATATGAGTCATATAATTCATTAAATGAATCATTAATTTAATGTATGAATCACTACAAGACTCACTAATCCAATTAATGCAAATACCACCTTAGCCCCCAACTCACCATGCTTCTAGAAGCTTCCCGGAAAATTACGAGAACGCCCCTCCAATCCGTGAAAACACGGAAAAACTTTAGAGTGTACAAATCCAATAACCCAATACTAGAATCTGGCTTAAACCAAAGCCGTCTAGTAAAAACTGTCCGAACGTCGCATGTGCGTTTAAACATGAATGTGTCCGAACCCTTGTTGTAAAACCATACGACCTCTATATCGTTTCGCCTGGAGCAGGAAAACTCTCTGTGTGGGACTCTAAAGACTCGACACTACGCTGGCAATGGGTTTAATCACAGACCGCAAGCGGCACTAGATGTACGTAACGGTCCTCAGGTAGATGTTGATAAGAAGGCCGATGAGGAAACCCATCCGAACTCCTACTGAGCCTGATGTGACAATCTCCGTACAGTCCGGTATGTTCGTCTAAGACTATCTCATATCTAGCCTAGGGGGTGGCAATCGTCATTCCCTTTATGGTGGTATAATTCATGTCGGAGCGTAGGCCATTACATCCTGAGAAACTACTAGAACCAACCAGTAAATCTCGCTTGCCCTGGGCAGGGACTTTGCGTAATGGCTCTCTGACACAGCGCGATATCAACTCCTAATACCGGGAGAGACGAATCCAGTCTAACCGCCACTGCCTCCAAGTGCTCGGGACTGCACCCAACTGCTACCTGTTTTCATGACTCCTTTGAGCCGTGGTAGGGTAGCAATCTAAGAGCAGTGGGACACACTCAAGGAGAAGTAGCAGTGTCAAGCCTGCGGACTATGCTGTACTCATGTCACCTGGGAACTGTTAACTGACGACGGGTATAATACCAACCAACAGTTCCCCTGCGAGTCCTGTCCGGTGTACCCATAACCTAACGAGTACCAGTATACTATCTCCAGTACGACGTACTGATGGCTGTGGGAAAGACCATCTCCCCAACTGGGATGAGAAGCGTACACACTAGTCTACTCCGGAATATCGATGCCCTGTCTCGATAATCCAACGACCAGGGACCTGTATAGGATGTTGCTTATAGACTACCCAGCCCCCACTAGTGTGACTGCCATCGCAACGCTGGTAGTCAAGCAAAGATCCTATGGACCCTACTAATACTTATAAGTGATATGTTACAAGAAACATATGCACATATTAAAGTAGACAAAACCAAGTAGCATACTACCATATTTAGTAAGACTGTTAATACAACTGTGAATATCCCAAGCTTCCATTAAGTAGTATACATGCTAGTATGATACAATAATGGCCCCTAGGGCATATACACTAACAGTAATAATGAGAACTTTATTCTCTCAGGTTACTCATCCGTGGGCATTGGCCTTTTTTCCATTTAGGGTATGCACTAGAAACAGCTGCATGACATTTGAATCTCGTTCTATCTAAATTAGTGTCTTTGATTCTATATGGATATAGAATGGTTGTATATCTTGAGGTTGCTAAGATATGGCGTTATATGGTTTCTGTTTGAGAACAGATTCTAGAAAAACTCAAGGCACGCTTCGGTAATGGCGGTTTGTGGATTATCCTAAACAATTTCTAGGGTTTTCCTTCTACCATTTTCAAAATCAATGGCTACATTGTTCTTGACTCACCACCTTTTTATAAAAGGACTTCTTTGCTAAAGAAACTCATAGGAATACGGTAGAACTGGAAGTGCTTCCAAAACAACAAATGGTTACAAAAAATTTAGTAGAATTTAAGGATTCAATTGGACTTGACAAACCATTAGCCGCTCCGCAAATTTAGTAGGTGACATCAACCAGCCATGTGATACTTCGGTTTTCTCATAGACGGTGACAGGGAGGTCAGTATCATGGTTAATGATGGCCCTACCAGTTATTTGCAGGTCATGGGAAGAGGTAACTTCTAGGTGACCAGATGCTTTGTATCCAAAATGGACTCTAAGCACTTCAGCAAATTATGGATTTTGGACTTTGCTGGGAGCTCCTAAAGGGGTAAAAGCCATTAGGGGTAAGTAGATCGTTCAAGATCTGTACATGTGGAAAGGTATTAACCTAATATGGCTAGACTTATTGTGAAAATTTACATCAAATTCCTATTGTGGATTGCGATGAGACTTTTACTTCAGTATCTAAGTTGAAGTCCATATGGATATGACTTGGTATTTCTGCAATTCTTGACTATGATATCTGGCAGACGGATGACTATAACATCATTCCAAATGGGAATTTAGAAGTGCATGGGTATATGACTCTGCCAGAGGGTTATCGTAATTAGTGGGATAGGCGGAAGATGCAAGTTGCTTATGTCTATTCGTAAACTAAAGCATACATAGCGGAGAGGGACCATATTTTTTTATGTAACAGTCAAGGTGATAGACTTCATCAAAACAACAAATGAACCTAGTAAGAAGAGTGTAAGGAGTACTTGTTGGCTATAATGCCCTCAAGTCAATTATTGTAATCGCAGGCATGCGATAGTGATGATTGAGGGAGAACCTATAAGGGTAGAACAATCTTACTCAAAATGATAGTATGCTATCTGGTTTGTCTCTATCATCATGTAAATGCATTATGTGGTATTATAGATCACTATTACATGTTGATAGAGTCCATAGGATTCTTGCTTGACTGCCAGCAATATAATGGCGATCATTTACGTAGGAGCTGGGTGGTCTATAAGCACATCCTTAAATGTCCTTAATCGAGGGAGCATTAAGATTAGGCATCGATACTTCGGAGTAGACTAGTGTATACTTTTCAAGACTCCAAAGAGGGGCGGTGGCTGGTCTCACAAGCCATTGGTGTCAGTTAGTCACCTAAGATAGTATACAGGTGCTCATTAGGTTATGAGTACACTGGACGGACTCGCTGGGAACATGCTAGATGGTATTATACCTATTATCAGATTGCAGTTCTCGGGTGACATGAGTACAGGTTAGTCTGTCGACCCGAGATCGTCATTTGTCTCATGTGAGTTCCAACCGTGCTTTGATTACTACCCTACCACGGCTTAAAGGAGTTGAGCAAAAAGGTTTTAATTGGGTACAGTCCCGAACCACATGGAGGAAGCGAGCGGATCGTCGGAGATTCGTCTCTCCCGGTATTGGGGGTTGATGTCACACGGTGTACGGGTGGCCATCACCAAAAAGCCTTGACCAAGATAGGCGAGAATTACTGATTTGGATCAGTAGTTTCTCAGTGGGTGATGGGCTTCATACCGACATGAAAATATCGCGTTATTAAGGGTCTGACTTTATCCACCCCTTTAGACTCGATATGCGACAATCTTAGACGAACATACCAAACTGTATGGACATTGTCACGGACGGGCTCAGAAAGGGTTTAGAAGAGTTTGCTAGCCGGCCTTCCTTTCGTTCAATACCTGGATAGCCGTTACGTACAACTAGTGCCGCTGACGTGCTTATGGTTAAACCCACTGTCAGCGTATTGACGAGTCTTTAGAGTCCCGCACAGAGGGTTTCCCTGGTTCTGGCGAAATGATATAGTAACCGCATTAGATACTTGCAGGGTTCCGATCGAATGATTTTATTAGTTACCCAAACTTTTGATCGGATGGTTGATAATACTAGCCGGCTCGGGTTTGAACCGGATTATTAAATCTGTAGGGTTACTAGGCACTGTCACAAGGGTCTATAAGGCATCAACCATGCCCGATTTAAATTTTAGAAGTGCCGAACAACCCAAAGCGAGGATCTTTGCTAGATAATTAGGGTTAGCGAAGCATGTACACATCTTTACATCTAAGAGAAAGGGATTACAACCTTTGTAGTCCGTTCTTTTGCTTAATAAGCTCCGAGTAGTAGTCCCTTCGCCAGGATCCATGATCTCCCGGACTCTAGAAAGGATTCATAAGCCGAACGATCCATACTTGCTTGAAGTCTTCCTTTTTGAAGATGATCTACCTTGAAGAATCTTTAACTCAAGCTCTCACTTCTCTTATCAAGTATTAGAGAAGTGAACACCCTCATCTAAGTGGATAGAATAGATAAGGATGATGATGTAGGAATTTAGCTCTCTTTTATTTTCAAATTCTCACACTAATTCATCACAAAACCAAAAGCATGAAAGCTTTTCAAGGAAGAAGAAGAAGATGATGTCTTTTGTGATGAATAATGAATTGTTTTCTTATATCAATTTCAATCCATGAATAAGTAAAGAAAGGCTTAACCATTATAATATACATCATATGTACAACAATGGCCTCTAATGCATATATATAACTAACAATCTCCCATTTGCACTAAGGCCAGCTATTGTAGTATCTCATACCCAACATCCCGAAGAGTCTCTCAAACTGTGTCTGGGGAATGGCCTTCGTGAGTGGATCTGCAGTGCTGTCCTTCGTATCAACTCTCCTGACCTCGATCTCCCGGCGATAAACTATCTCCCGGATCAGGTGATACCGCCTTAGAATATGTCTGGACTTCTGATGGGACCTGGGTTCCTTGGCCAAAGCTACAGCTCCATTGTTATCACAATACAAAAGTATTGGATGCTCAATGGACGGAACCACATCCAGTTCAGTGATGAATTTCTTCATCCAGACAGCCTCTTTAGCAGCATCGTTGGCAGCGATGTATTCAGCCTCCATCGTCGAGTCTGCAACGGTTTCCTATTTGGAACTCTTCCAACACACCGCCCCTCCATTGAGGGTAAAGAAAAAACCCAAGTGCGACTTAGAGTCGTCCTTATGACTTTAGAAGCTTGAATTAGTAAAGGACTCCACCTGAAGTTCACCGTTACCATACACTAAGAACATCTCTTTAGTCCTTCTCAAGTACTTGAGAATGTTCTTCACAGCTGTCCAGTGACTCTCACCAGGATCTGCTTGATAGCTACTCACTACACTTAGTGAGTATGCTACATCGGGTCTAGTTTATAGCATCGCATACATGATAGAGCATACTGCCGAAGCACAGGGTGTCCCTTGCATGCGAGCTCTCTCCAAATCAGTCTTGGGAGACATATCTTTAAAGAGAGTGAGTCCAGAGATTGTGGGTTGGTTCCCACGCTTGGAATCTTCCATAATAAACCTCTTTAGTATGGTGTCAATGTACCTAGATTGGGACAATCCCAGTATCCGTTTAGATCTATCTCTATAGGTCATAATTCCCAATATGCAGGAGGCATTACCTAGATCTTTCATTGAGAATCTTTGTGATAAGAAGAGCTTGACTGATTACAGCATAGGAACATCATTTCCTATCAAGAGTATGTCATCAACGTACAATATGAGGAAGACAACCTTACTCTCTGCAATCTTCTTGTATATACAAGGTTCATCTACATTTTTGATGAAGTCAAACTCTTTGACTACAACATCAAAACAGATGTTCCAACTCTGCGATGTGTGTTTTAACCCATAGATGGATTTAAGAAGCTTTCACACCTTTCCTCTTCTCCCACTATCTACGAAGCCCTCAGGCTGAGACATGTACACGCACTCATCTAAATCACCATTTAGAAAGGCCGTCTTAACATCCATCTGCCAGATTTCATAGTCATGGTATGCAGCAATGGCAAGTAGGATCCGGATGGACTTAGGCATAGCCACTGGAGAAAAGGTTTCGTCAACATCCACACCTGATTGTTGACGAAAACCCTTTGTAACAAGTCTATGTTAGTGTATATGCCCTAGGGGCCTTTATTGTATCATACTAGCTTGTATATTACTTAATGGAAGCTTGAGATATTCATATTAACAGTCTTGCTAAACATGGTAGTATGCTACTTGGTTTTATCTATCTTAATATGTGTGTACGTATTGATAAAGCCCTTAGGATCTTGCATGACTACTAGCGTTGTGATGGCAGTCATATTAGTAGGGGCAGGGTAGTCTACAAGCACATCCTTTTTCAGGTCCCTAGTCATAGGATTATCGAGATAGGGTATCGATGCTCCGGAGTAGACTTGTGTGTACGATTCTTATCCCAGTCGGGGAGATGGTCTGTCCCACAGCCATCAGTACGTCGTACTGGAGATAGTATATAGGTGCTCATTGGGTTACGGGTACACCGGACAGAACTCGTGGGAAACTGTTGGTTGGTATTATACCCGTCGTCAGTTAACAATTTCCAGGTGACATGAGTACAGCATAGTCCGCAGACTTGACACTGCTGCTTCGCCTCGATTGTGTTCCCACTGTTATTAGATTGCTACCCTACCACGGCTCAAAGGAGTTATGCAAACAGGTAGCAGTTGGGTGTAGTTCCGAAGCACTTGGAGGCAGTGGCGGTTAGAAAGGATTCGTCTCTCCGGTATTAGGAGTTGATATCGCGTTGTGTCAGAGAGCCATTACGCAAAGTCCCTGGCCAGGGCAAGCGAGATTTACTGGTAGGTTTTCCAGTAGTTTCTCAAGGTGTAATGGGCTTCGCTCCGACACGACTTATACCGCTTTTATGGGACTGACGCTTGCCACCCCTAGGCCCGATATGCGATAGTCCTAGAAGAAAAGACCGGACTGTACGGAGATTGTCACATCAGGCTCGGTAGGAGTTCGGATGGGTTTCCTCATCGGCCTTCTTATCGGCATCTACCTGGGGACCGTTACGTACAGCTAGTGCCGCTTGCAGTCTGTGGTTAAACCCACTGCCAGCGTAATAGTCGAGTCTTTAGAGTCCCACACAGAGAGTTTCCCTGCTCCGGGCGAAACGATATAGAGGTCGTATGGTTTTACGACAAGGGTTTGGACGCATACGTGTTTTTACGCACGTACGATGTTCGGACAGTTTTTACTAGCCGTCTTTGGTTTAAGACAAATTCTAGTATCGGATTATTGAATTTATACGGTCTAAAGTTTTTTTGTGTTTGCACGGATAGGAGGGTCGTTCTCGTAATTTGGCGAGAAACTTCTAAAAGGATGATGACTTGGGGGTTAAGGTGGCATTTGCATTTATTGATTTAGTGACTCATTTGTGTGATTCATTCATGTAGTTAATGGTGGATTTAATGACTAATGACTCATGAGATGAATCACTCATAATGTGTAAATGAAGCATGGTTGATAAATCATTTGATTTATTCATTTAATAAATCATCATGCTTCATATATTCAAAATGAATCATTATTTCATTTCATTCTCACTCTCTCCTTCTCTCTCCTCAAGCTCTCTTTCTTCAAACCGTAATCCTAACCTCTCATGTGCTGAGATCAAAGATTAGCAAGACTTATTAATCAATAATCATACTCTATATTCCCTAGGTGACTTTGATTAGCAATTAGAGTAATCTAGTTACCTCAAGATTAGAGGTAAAGCTTGGAGTAGAAGCTCTCGGGTGGATCTTCTATTACAAAGAAGAGGCCGACGAGGAGGTGGTTAATTAGAAGAAGAAGGACTTGGTTCATTAGGTATAATCTTCTTTCATAGTAGATAATTACTCCTATGTTAGTGTTAGTTATAGTATAGCAAAGATCCTTTCGGTTAGTCGATGTTAGTTTAAAGAAAAAGATTGTTTTTCATATTTCCGCCTCCCTGGTAGTAGAGGGGTGTACAACGTCGACTTACAGTGGTATCAGTGCCTCGCTAAACAATAACTAATGTATTAGCAAAGTTGTTAGAAATTCGATCGCAAAACGAACCGGAAAAAACATCATTTTTATCAAGTTTCTATCAATTTTAAAACGGGGTCTAAAAATTTTTCAGGGACCTCTAAAAATACATGCAGGAAAATATAAGAATACTGGAGAAATTTGGGTTCCTGAATCGGCCATGACGCCGCGGAACCGCGGCCGATCCAAGCGATCAGCCGTGGATCCGCTGCCGAGTTGGGGCCGAGTCAGCCCAAAATTCTCCAGAACTATTCTGTGATTATTTTGTTCTTTCTGGAATGCTTATTTTCTGCTCAAGTTTCAGGTGCACAGAGAAGTTTTTGGAGTAGAATCTATTGTGTTTGCTCGATCGAAATTCTATGATATTTGGCTAATTAGATTATATCTGTGAATTGTATAATGTGTTCATAAACCTCCCCTAACTGCTAGTATGTCGGTTGGCAGGTGGTTGCATATTTCTGTAATGATTTTACTGTTTGTGCTTTTGAACTTGATTGGATCGTTGTGATGATTAGCCGGGGTTTGAGATGGGTTTTTATATTCATTCATTCGATATAAATTGTAATATGTTGTAATATTCTTTTGCGGGGCACTCCAGGTTGCGGTTGTAGCCACCGTTGTATTATTTCATTTTACTGATTTTTGCTCATAAGATAGACCCAAGGTGGGGTGCACAAACTACTGGGTACTTTGAAGTGTTTAGTAGCCTACTCACGTTGTTGAGGGAGACCGCTTCACTTCGGGTGCTTGACGGGTAGTTTGTCGTACCCGTAGGGGTCTAGGATGGGGTAATGGCTATTCATCACAACTGTGTAATCCGTCTTTCGTTGCAGGCTCAAAAAAAACGCGGATTGCTTGTATAGCCAATAATGTTCATCTGTGATCTGGAATGCCTATTATTGTGTCTGACGAATGTAAACTATTTAGACGTCACTTATGTTTTACACCCGCGCTAGCCCTGCCCCCACTCTGTCGTTAGTTAAGTAACCTAATGGGTGAATGACGGGGCCCCATGGCGAATGCGGATGGCATAAGAGGACGTTGTATTTTCGTTGTTTTCTGCAATGATAGGTTAATTATGGGATGCATTATTATTAATGCAAAGAAAATAAACCAAAATTGAATCGTTGGAACAGTTTAAAAGAAACCACTCGGTTATTTTTAAAACAGAAGATATTTTTAATTGCGGAGCTTTAACCACTCCTTTTAAAAGATATCAGGTTCCTTCAGTCATATCAAGTTCACTTCGTTCACGGTTTTGCCAAAACCATTCGTAGCCCTCCATCATTTCATTTGGGTATTCAGTAGCATTCAAGCTATGCATTTTGGCCAAAGTCAAGGCATAGTGTTTGGTAGCTGCTGGGTATTCATTTGTTGCATAGATAGATGAGTTAGTATGGGACAGTCGTATTATCATTTGGCCAACATTAGGGGTATGTACGGATGGGTTCAGATTAACAAGATAATGATGGGTAGAACTTGACATGTGACTTGTGATATTTTGACCAACGCGAAGGTCATAAGAGCATGGGGCAAAAAAATTTATGTCGGGAATTTCTAAAGAAACTGAAATTTACAAAGAGATGCATACCATTTGGAGTTTGATGAATGTTGGTAGGATTCCTTCAGCATTATCATACGATGATATTTGGATCCCGATCCTACTGTGATTATATGCTACTCATCAGGAGATTCGTCACTTAACGATCAATGCTATAAACCAAGTAGGTGTTGAGAAACGTGTCAGCGGGGCTACGCCCCCAGAGAAAAGATGTTATTTAATTAAGGAACTTCGCAAAAGCGTTGGAAAACCTCCCTCGAAGTACCGACACTGGCCTGGCTGAACGGTTAAGCAAGTATTGTACAGTGAGAATAGTCCTGTCTAGTTCATCCTTTTTGGTTTGAGGAGGGATTCGAAAAACAGTGGGAGCCATCCAGTTTAGATAAACTAAAAACCACTCTAAACTTGCAAGAGCATCATGCTAAATTGTTCTCTCTCTCTCTCTCCTAATTGCAGCGACCCAGAACATGACAGGACTTAAGTTACTAGTAGAAAAAAATATATTGACTAGGCCAAACTATAAAGATTGGCTGCGGAATGTCAAGATGGCTTTGACCTATGATAAATTAGGGTATGTCCTTACCGCTAAGGCACCTGGTGTTCCTGGTCCCAAATCCAGTAATGCGGATAAGGAAATCCGCAAAACCTTGGAGTTAGATTGCGCAAGGGCTAAGTGCATCGTGCTTGCCTCGATGAATAATGAACTTCAGAGTAGGCACGAGGATATCGATCTTCATGCCATATTTCTCCATACAAAGGAACTTTATGGAGAGAAATCTCGTATAACAAGATATGAGACCTCAAAAAACTTGTTTCAGGCGAAGTTGGCCGCCGGATCATCAGTAGGAGAACATGTCCTAAAAATGATTGGCTATATTGAAGAGCTCGTAGACCTTGGGACGACTTTGGAGAACGAGCTCTATACAGACTTGATTCTCCAGTCCCTTCCTTCCACCTACGCCCAGTTTAATCTGAATTTCAACATTCAAAGAAAAGAAGTTGAACTTCCAGAACTCCTTAACATGTTGAGGAGTGCAGAGGGCACCTTGCAGAAGGCAAGGGATACACCCTCTATATTTGTTTGCGGTGCTTCTTCTTCAGGGTCCAAGGCTAGGACCAAAGGAAGGAAGAATAAGGCCGCCACAAACCTGGAGGGGGTATTGGTAAGGTGGGAGCGAAGGGAAAGAAAAAGATTGTGGTGCCAGTAATGGCAAAGGATGAGTGATTCCACTGTCATAGGAAAGGGCACTGGATAAAAGATTGCAAGGCATGGAACACCAAGAACCAGGAACCGAAACAAGCTGTGGCTTCGACTTCAGGTGTGTTTGTAATTGAGAATTGTCTGTCAATCAACTCTACTTCCTGGGTATTGGATACCGGATCAGGATCTCATATATGCAATTCATTACGGGCATTGAGAAACCGTAGAGTGCTGAAGGTTGGTGATATGACCCTGAAGGTTGCTAACGGAGCTAGTGTGGGAGCTGTGTCCGTAGGGGATTATCACCTGGGATTGACGAGTGGACATATTTTGGTTTTGCATAACTGTTTTTGTGTACCTAGTTTAACGTGTAATATCATATCAGTTTTCTTGTTATCAAATAAAGGTTATGATTTCACGTTTGTAAGCGATGCTGTTAACATCCACCTTAATCATGGTTTGATTGGGTCCGGTACACTGGATAACGGTATATATGTCTGAAACCAATTACAGATTTTCAATGTCCAGAACACACTAAAAAGAAAGTTGATTGAATGATATTCTTAATGTGTAGTTGGTTTTTAGAAAATAGAATTTAGAAATCACAATAAAAAATATTTGACGGCAATCAATAACGGTGTCGGATGTAGCGCGTTAGTAAGTGCGGATCGTCCACAGGGAAAGTGAGATCCGTTCAATTTTTGAATTAGATGAGTTGAAAATTTAAGGCAAAGAAAAGAAAACAATTCATGATTTGTAATTGAAGATCAAGAGTAAGAAAAATCTAGATCTAAAAGAAACATTAAAAAACAAGAATTGAGATGAGAGATAATTTCCAATTAACACTCAAAATTATAAGTATGGCTCGTAGGAGTAGATCGGATCTATAGATGTGACGAGATCTTATGATTACTCATTCTTATCCATTAACGAATTGATACTAGATCGATGCAAATTCATCGAGGTTTAAGGATCGTGCGGGAAAATTAGGGATTCCGCAACTCATCGTTTGTCCTTTCGATAGATCGCATTCGAATTCTAGTTTCTAGTTAATCAAATGGTCAATAGTTGTTCCCTAGTTTCGAGTGAACACGATCTAGAAAGCATCATCTCGAAACTAGGTCATTAATCATTTGATTCACTAGAATTTCAAAGCATTATAGGATTTAAAAATTGTAAGATTATCTAAATCATCATCATCTAAAGATCGTCACAACTCCTACACGAGCGGAGATTACTCAAACATCATGATCACAAACACAATCACAAATTGAGATCTAATCATTATGCTTGAATTAAAAGATAAGCAAGAATATAGAAAATTCACCTTTATTTATCGACAAATTTCGTTACAACTCTCTTGAATTTACAAAAGGTAGGAACTAGGTCGTCGATTTCGGCTTCCCTCGGCTCCTTGAGTCGCGGATCGGCGTGGATCTCTTGCTCCGTTGAAAATCTGGCGTCGCTTCTAAAGGTTGAAGGAATTCTTACTTGAATTGATCTCGGGATCTTGATCTTGAGGTTGAATTGGAATTTGGCACAAGTTTTGTCACTAAACTTGTGGAGGGAAGAAGATGGTGATTATTGAACAACCTTCACCCTAGATCTAGGCTCTCTTATATAGACCTCCAAATTCTAGATCTAGGATTGAAATTTGAATTCCCTCAACAAGTTTGTTAGCCAAAAGATTTAAATTTCCCTCCAAAAGTTAGTTAATCCCAAAAATTTGAATTTCCCTCCAAGAGTTTGTTAAGCCGAGCCTTCTAGATGTGCCACATGGAGCTTCTGGGGTCTTCTGGAAGCTTTGGCCATTACAAATAGGCAAGTGACAAAATCGGGCGCTTTGAACTCTTCAAATCACCGCGGATCCACGGCGCCAAGGGGGTTTGGGCCGCGGATCCGCGGCCCTTTAATGGACTTGGAGCTTTATTTTTCTGGTGTGGTCTTGGGCTGTCATATGGACCTCTTTCTGATGTGTGGATTTTTATTTGGATTTCTGTAACATTACCAGATCTTTCATCTTGGAGTTGGTGTATCATTTATCAGATCTTTTCCCAATTTTGGGCTTTTGCTTCTGGAATTTCCTGCATTAAACCCCAGACAAGAGTTGCGCAATACAAGGATGATGCGATGCCATGAAACACAGTCAATTTCCCTTAAAGTGCCGGTTTAAATATACAGTACAAGTAATCCAGTATTTTACATGTGTTTTGCTAATATGTGCGATATGAATACCAGATACCTATACATGAATGCAAAAGGTAGGGAAATTGCCGTGTTAGATATGCAGTATTTTCGACTGATCAAATTCGCCCAAACTTATATTCGATCGTCTCGATCGAACAGTTTTATTAAAAAGAGAAGGAGAAAATAAAGAAAGAGAAATGCACACTTTCGTAGGCAACACGATTGCACTGAGCACGTGCAACAAGCCTTTAAACCTCTAGGTGTGCCTAGTAGGAGGAGTGTTGTCTCCTGAGGGTTTTCAGCGGATTGCACCCACAAAATCCAATAATAAAAGGAAGATCATGAATATTACATTTAAAGAAAAGAATTGTAAAAGAAAAGCCTTGAAAATTAGGGTTTCCAACTAAGCCAGCTTTTCGGTTGTCATGAGCCCTATCTTAATGGTCATGAAAAGATGTCAGAAATCACGTCCTCCCTCAATAAAACATCGTCTTATTCTTCATTCTTATCTTTCTTCCAAACATCGATCATATCACCCTGCGTGTGTGTAAAGGACATCCCAACACCCGGAGAATTCAATTCAAGCTATCCACTCTTGCCCATCAGCCTCAGTACTTTTTTAATTAATGAATATTTAGATGAATTTGCTCACACACTTTCATGCGACCGTTAATACTTCTTGAGGTACTAACCGACCAATTACTCATGTGTTTGCTTATTTGGTGTATTTTCCTCGTCTTGCACCACCTCAGGCATAGCAGTGACTCCCAGACCAGTTGGCCTTAGAGCACTAGGTGAAGAGGCACCCTCACTATAAATTTTTTATTGCCCTTTGAGATAACAAAACCAATGTCCATTTTTCTCACCACTTTATTTTTTTCTTTTATTCATTTCTTTTATTTTATTTCCTTCATACTTTTGGCTTTAAGACAAGAGCATTTCAAGGTATCCTCTGCTATCCCGGGCTTCAAGACATATGTAAGTGCGAATAGCAGGGTATCAACGTTCAAAATGTTTGGCTTTCCAGAATAGAAACTATTTTTCAGACTTATTTTTATCCTCAGATTAGTGACTTCCTTCATCTTACTAACCCTTGGGACAACGACTCATAACTACTTATTACTAGTTCGTATAAGAAAACTTCTAATTTTCTTAGTTTTCTTAAATTTTTCTAATCTCAGGGATGTAATTGTTCACCATCTAATCTTTTATTATCATAAATATTAAATATTTTTATATTTTGAAAAAATTTTAAATTTTTAAATTTTTTGACTTTTTTTGGATTTTGAAATTTTTTTAATTTTTATAGGTTTTGAAAAATTATTTACAAAAATGATGAGCCAAAAATTTGTACACAAAATTTTTATGGGTTTTGAAAATTTTTAAACTTTTATGGTTTTTAAAGAAATGTTTTGTGCTTATGCAAATGATATGCACATGATGCAAAACTAAGCATAAATCTCCTCCAAACTTGTTTCTAACAGTGTCCTCACTGTTGCCCACAGCTATATCTAAAAAAAACTGTAAGCCTGGGAGGAATTTATTAGTGGGGGCAAAATATATAAGTGAAGACCCTCCCCAAAACTTATTCTTGGCTCAAAATTTTTGTAAAAATTTTCTTTCCAAGTGCCAGAAAAAATGCCCCCCTAAACTTGAGTTATGCAATGTTAAACTTTTTTGAAAATCACAAGAGGGGGTCAAAAATCAAAGGTCGATGCCAAGCTTTGCAAAGACCGAACGTTAACACCAACCATCCAAAAATGTTATCAATGCAGTGCTCTGGTTGGTGGAAGAAGAAGTGGGGAAATGTTAAGTGGTGGAAGAGAGTGTGTGTGCGTCTCATTTTGGAGAGACGATGCAGTGAATGTGATGGATTACTCGCATTCTTTTTACAATTCAGAAGAAGGGGTGGAGGTTCAATTTCATTGATTGGGACATGATTCATCTTAACACCCGTGTTATTCAGAAATGCGAGTTCATCAGCAAAGATCTCCTCAAAAGTTTCATTAATACCCCGAAGAATAATGTCATCACAAGGTGCGGGGTGATCTTCAGACTCTAACAACAGTTCATATTCAGTGTTAATTGTTGACCCAAACATCTCAGTGGAAGAGTCCGTATGTGTATGATACATAGTTGGGTCAAACAACAACGTATGAAAAGAGTCAAGATCGGTATCAGGAGGATCATCAAATTCGCTGCTGTCGACATCCATTAAGTCGACAGAACAGACCTGAGCAGTAGGTTCAGAGGGTACACTTCCTAACTTGTAAATAGTCAGTTCAATTGTCCTCTTCCCGAAGGATAAGGTCATAGAACCATTACGACAGTTGATGATAGCGTTGGAAGGGGCCAAAAAGGGGCGACCTAAAATCACCGGAATTTGATTCCGTGGGTTTGCTACAGCCTGTGTATCAATTACAATAAAGTCCACAGGGAATATAAATTCCTCGATTTTTATTAACACATCCTCCAGTTCACCCCTAGGTTTGGTTATTGATCGGTCCGCCATCTGGAGAGTGCAAGAAGATGGTTTCAACTCACCGATTCCTAACTGCTCATAGACTAAGAAAGGAAACAGGTTAACACTTGCCCCAAGGTCTAGAGAGCACGGTTAATGTGTTTCTCCCCAATAGAGATGGAAATAGTAGGATATCCAGGATCCTTACGTTTCCTCGGTAATTGTTGGGGGAAATCCGTGTCTACAGTCTTTGCTATGAATATCTTCTTGGGCATTTGTTTCTTCCTCTTCCTAGTGCACAAGCCTTTAAGAACTTTCGCATATGCTGGGACATGTTGGATAGCATCTAGAAGAGGGATGTTGATGTTAACATGTTTAAACATTTCAGTGATCTTCTCCATTTGTGGACTCAGTGTGTTTCCCCTTAACCGATTCAGGTAAGGAGCTTAGGCAATAAGATCAGGGTCCAGCACTGGAGAAGGAAGTGGGGGTAGACGTGATCCTGACCGACGAGTGGGGACCGTCTGTGGAGAACTAGAAGAGGGTTGCTGAGGTGTCGAGCCTAGAGGGAAATGGAGAATAGGCTCGCGAGAAGGCGGTGGGGTAGAAGAACAAGAATCAGACGTAAAAGTGTGTATATGAGGCAAGGTCTCAGCCGGGGTATAATCAATAGTGTCATCAACTTCTTCCCCAACATGGTTATCCAGCACTCTCCCAGATCTCAATGTGGTGATTGCATTCACATAATGTGAATAGCCAGGATTGGGTACAGGTTGAGCTGGGAGTTTCCCTTTTTCTCTCGCACTCATTTCAGCTTTTAATCGTGCAATTTCTGCTTCCATCGATTTGATATTCTCAGCTTGAGACACTGAGTTTTTCTTTATATCGTCGACGGAAGATCTAACCTCGGCCGATACTTCCATGAAATTTGACAGGAGTGATTTCATGGTTTGAGCGAATTGAGAGAACTCGTACGGACAGGTCGACTGCATCGGATTAGACGGTGCAGGATGGTTGACCTGGTTTTGGAAATTTTGTGACTGGTAGGGGTGCTGGGTGAGTTGGAGGGGTTGCTGTTGTGGAGGAAGGACCCTTTGGAATTGATTCGGGTTTGGAACCGTGTTTTGGGATTGGTTCCAAGCAAAATTCGGGTGATTCCTCCAACCCTGATTGTATGTGGAAGAAAAAGGGTCGTTTCTAGGTTTTTGAAATGCGACATTGGTATGCTCGAGACCTTGAAACTGAGAGTTTAATGGACATTCTTCCGTTAAGTGAGACGGATCAGAACAGCACCCACAAACAGTTTTGGGGAGCGACATTGGGTTCAGGGAGGCTGCTAAAATTTTTTGTTCCATAGCGTCGAGCTTCTTTTGCATTGCTGTCTCAGCTCGAACACCTATGGACACGTCTATTTGGTGTACGCCACCCCTACTTGATGGCTGGGTTCCAGTCTCCCACTGTAGTGGCTTTTCAGCGAAGACTTCTAAAAATTTCCATGCTTCCCCATCATCCTTGGTCATAAAGGTGCCTTGACACATGTTTTCAAGGTTTTGTTTAGTGGTCGGGTTACTGCCCTCATATATGATTCAGCAAAGTTCCCATCTCGGGATGCCGTGATGTGGGCATTGAACCAAAAGATCCTTGAATCGTTCAAAGCATTTAGAGAATGGTACTGTCTGAAGCTGCGAGAATTGATATAGTTCGCTACGGATTCGAGCTATCTTTTGCATAGGGTAGAATTTCTTAAGGAATGCCGCAACGAATTCTTCCCAATTCGTTATGGAATGTGCGGTGGTGTTATATAGCCACTTCTCGGCTAAATCGCACAAGGTAAATGGAAGAAGTCATAGACGCATGGCATCCAGAGAAAGTTGCGATGTACCCATCATTGCGCATACGTTTTCAAATTTGGTAATAAAAACGTACGCGTCTTCAGTCTCGACACCGTGGAATTTGGGTAGGAGGTTGATGTACTAGGGCTTAATCTCAAAGTTATCCCTGTTGGATGGTGGAATGGATAAGCAGGTCGAGAGAGGACCTCGCAAAAGGTAGCACCTCTCTTGGAGAGAGATGCGGGGAGGATTCTGCGCACCAACGGACGGCGGCAGAGCAGCGGTAAAGAGGTTCGATAGAGACTGATCCATCGGTGTGCGTGTGGTGGGTAAAAGAAAGGTAAATGGAGAAATACTGATTTCGGAGTCGATCGAGGGGACGCGGACAAGTCGGGCACTAGAATCCCGTGTCCAACCTATCTTGCACTAAAAGGGGTTACTACAAGTGGCAGCGTGAATTTTAATTAGGGGAATGAAATGAATGCGGTGTTTGTTTTGAAAAATGATACGGATTTTGAAAATATGATGCGATCACAACAAATGCAACAAGCAACCCTTGAATTTATGGTCACCTAGGTCCAAGCTCTAGACCACTCCTAACTATTAAAAGACAAGTCGCAGGATAAAATCCTCCACTACCTCTTTGTTTCTCCTGTGACCAGGTAAGTGCAAGGTAAGTGGGAGGTTCTCCACTACGTAAGTAGTGGGCCTAATTATGTAACCACTAGCCTTCGACATACTTGCCTTAGACACCACAAAAAGAAACGCGGATAAGCAATGAATTACCCACGGCCTTCTTCTGTCCTAAGTTAGCGCGACGGTCCTTAGAGTCATCTCTAGATATTTTTTAATTAATGAGGGTAATGCGGATGCAGGTTTGTGATTTTTGGGGCCTAGGAAGGGTAATGAACTCCCCACCTAATCTGGATTTGGTCGTGCCCCTTAATGTCCATATTAATTATGCAAACAACCACAAAATAAAAAACAAGCACAATTTTATTTTGCTTTCTGTGGCGCTGCGATTTTTGCAAAGAATCCTGCAACAAATTGTTAATTGGAGCAGATTTTAGGAAAGAGATAAGAAAGATAGAGGTTACCTGCTAAAAATTTTACAGAGAAGCCATCAAGAAGCCACGGAACCGCCGCATTTGGGAGATAGGGACGCGGAAACGCGGTGCCTTGGTGGGATCACTGCACAAAAATTTACCAGAGCACTCCTGATCTCTTCCTTAGTCCTCTCGAATTCACCAAATAATTTTCCAATTTCACAGCAAGCTCTAGATTTCCTTGCAATTAACCACAATAACTCGTTTAATGTTTTGCACGAGTTTTGATTAAAAATTTAGATGGAATAAACTTTTCAACTCAAATTTCAAAAAATGAACAAATAGTACACAATCCCCGGCAACGGCGCCATTTGATTGAATGATATTCGTGATGTGTAGTTGGTTTTTAGAAAATAGAATTTAGAAATCGCAATAAAAAATATTTGACCGCAATCAATAACGGTGTCGGATGTAGCGCTTTAGTAAGTGCGGATCGTCCACAGGGAAAGTGAGATCCGTTCAATTTTCGAATTAGATGAGTTGAAAATTTAAGGCAAAGAAAAAAAAACAATTCATGATTTGTAATTGAAGATCAAGAGTAAGAAAAATCTAGATCTAAAAGAAACATTAAAAAAACAAGAATTGAGATGAGAGATAATTTCCAATCAACACTCAAGATTTTAACTATGGCTCGTAGGAGTAGATCGGATCTATAGATGTGACGAGATCTAATGATTACTCATTCTTATCCATTAACTAATTGATACTAGATCAATGCAAATTCATCGAGGTTTAAGGATCGTGCGGGAAAATTAGGGATTCCGCAACTCATCGTTTGTCCTTTCGATAGATCGCATTCAAATTCTAGCTTCTAGTTAATCAAATGGTCAATAGTTGTTCCCTAGTTTCGAGTGAA
The DNA here is from genome assembly GCA_030015575.1 of Agapanthus africanus. NCBI lineage: Eukaryota > Viridiplantae > Streptophyta > Magnoliopsida > Asparagales > Amaryllidaceae > Agapanthus > Agapanthus africanus. Next base: position 293,952,085 of record JASDDO010000029.1, read on the forward strand.
CATGATCTAGAAAGCATCATCTCAAAACTAGGTCATTAATCATTTGATTCACTAGAATTTCAAAGCATTATAGGATTTAAGAATTGTAAGAATATCTAAATCATCATCATCTAAAGATCGTCACAACTCCTACACGAGCGGAGATTACTCAAACATCATGATCACAAACACAATCACAAATTGAGATCTAATCATTATGCTTGAATTAAAAGATAAGCAAGAATATAGAAAATTCACCTTTATTTATCGACAAATTTCGTTACAACTCTCTTGAATTTACAAAAGGTAGGAACTAGATCGTCGATTTTGGCTTCGCTTGGCTCCTTGAGTCGTGGATCGGCGTGGATCTCTTGCTCCGTTGAAAATCCGACGTCGCTTCTAAAGGTTGAAGGAATTCTTGCTTGAATTGATCTCGGGATCTTGATCTTGAGGTTGAATTGGAATTTGGCACAGCTTTTGTCACTAAACTTGTGGAGGGAAGAAGATGGTGATTATTGAACAACCTTCACCCTAGATCTAGGCTCTCTTATATAGACCTCCAAATTCTAGATCTAGGATTGAAATTTGAATTCCCTCCATAAGTTTGTTAGCCAAAAGATTTAAATTTCCCTCCAAAAGTTAGTTAAGCCCAAAAGTTTGAATTTACCTCTAAGAGTTTGTTAAGCCGAGCCTTCTAGATGTGCCACGTGGAGCTTTTGGGGTCTTCTGGAAGCTTTGGCCGTTACAAATAGGCATGTGACAAAATTGGGCGCTTTGATCTCTTCAAATCATCGCGGATCCGCGGTGCCAAAGGGGTTTGGGCCGCGGATCCGCGGCCCTTTAGTGGACTTGGAGCTTTATTTTTCTGGTGTGGCCTTGGGCTGTCATATGGACCTCTTTCTGATGTGTGGATTTTTATTTGGATTTCTTTAACATTACCAGATCTTTCATCTTGGAGTTGGTGTATCTTTTATCAGATCTTTTCCCAGTTTTGGGCTTTTACTTCTGGAATTTCCTGCATTAAACCCCAGACAAGAGTTGCGCAATACAAGGATGATGCGATACCATGAAACACAGTCAATTTCCCTTAAAGTGCCGGTTTAAGTATACAATACAAGTAATCCAGTATTTTACATGTGTTTTGCTAATATGTGCGATATGAATACCGGATATCTATACATGAATGCAAAAGGTAGGGAAATTGCCGTGTTAGAAATGCAGTATTTTTGACTGATCAAAAGTCTCCAGATTTAAATAAGGATTTCTTATGGCATTGTAGGCTAGGTCACATCAATGAGACAAGATTAACTATGCTATATAGAGAAGGATATTTGGACTCATTTGAATATCAAACTTATGCCACTTGTCAATCATGTCTCAAAGGAAAAATGACAAAGACTCCATTCACTGGACATGGAGTAAGAGCGAGCGAGCTCTTAAGACTCATACACAGCGATGTATGTGGTCCAATGTCTACACATGCAAGAGATGGTTTTTCCTATTTCATTACTTTTACGGATGATTACTCTAGGTACAGATTCATTTTCTTGATGAAATGTAAATCCAAGGCTTTTGAGAAATTCCAAGAGTATAAGAATGAAGTAGAAAACCAAACTGGCAAAAGTATCAAGACACTAAGATCTGATCGAGGTGGTGAATACTTAAGTGCCGAGTTCCTCGGTTACCTAAAAGAGAAAGGAATTCTCTCTCAGCTTACTCCTCCATACACTCCACAGTATAACGGTGTATCGGAGAGACGGAATCGAACCCTATTGGATATGGTACGTTCCATGATGAGTAATGCTGAGTTACCACGATCTTTCTGAGGTTATGCGCTAAAATCAGCGGCATATATTTTGAACAGGGTTCCTACCAAGACTGTGCGAACCACGCTATATCAGATGTGGAGTGGGAAGAAACCCTATCTTCAGCATCTGAAGATATGGGGATGTCCAGTTTTTGTTAAAAAGCAGCATGCGGACAAGCTCGAGGCACGATCAGTACAGTGTAAGTTTGTGGGATATCCAAAGAACTGCAAGGGGTATTATTTCTATTACGCAGAGGAACAAAAGGTTTTTGTTTCTCGTAATGCCCATTTTCTAGAACAACAGTTTTTAGAAAAGATAACAAGTGGGAGTGAAATAGAACTGGAAGAAATTCCAGAACCACAAACTACAACTAAAAGTTTGGTAGAACCAGTAGTTCAAGAAGAACATGACATTCCCGCACCCTTCCTGTAGGGTTGCTAGGCATGCGCACAAGGGTCTACGAGGCATCAACCATGCCCGATTAAAAATTTAGCCGTGCCGAACAATCCGAATACGGATCTTTAAACTAGGGTTTAGGCGAAAAGAAGCATGCTAAACACTTTAACACTAAGTAAGAGGGATTACAACCTTTGTAGATCCGGTCCTTCACTTCATAAGCTCCGTGTTGAGGTCCCTTCGCTGCGAACGTCTTGCTCCCGACTCTCGAGAGGCTCCACGAAGAGAAAGGTGCAGTTTTGCTTCCGATCTTCGATACAAAGATGATCTACCTTGAAGTTTCGATAACACAAGCTAACACTCACTAAATTGAGTGAACACTCTCATCTAGAGGGCAAGGGAAGATGAGGATGATGAAGTAGGATTTTTACTCTCTTTATTTATCTTTTTCTCATATTTATTCATCACTTGGAAAAAATCTAGCAAGCTTTTTCATGAAAGAATGAAGGAGGAAGAAGATGAATAATGATTGAATTCCTTTTGTGATGAATAGAAAAGAATTAATATGATAAATAATGCAACCATGGTCAAGTAAACCTTTGTAGAGAATTAACCAAGGCTAGGGTTTGGGTTAGGTTAAGAATGAGTCACATGAAAATATCTTTCACAAAACAAAACCAAAATCTTCTAGAATCATCTAGAAAGCTTAACCCTAATCAAACCCTAACCATGTTTAAACTCCACTAAACTTGTTGCATTAATAATCATATCATGTTACAATATTATATATCACATATATAATATTTATCATAACAAAATAAAATAATACAATTAACATATATCGCATATATATCAATGTATTACCCGAGTGAGAAAAAGAATCTTTTAGTGAGCTAATATTAGTTAATGCAATTTAATATATCAAATACATTATTATACATTAAATTATTGAATCAACACTTGATCCGACAATCCGGCTATATCGCATATAACCGACTAATATTTATCCATACCGATTCATCGAATCAACACTTGATCCGATGACCCGGCTGATATCAAATATCGCGAGAATACAATACGATATCACATACCGCATTATCCTCGGTCCCGCACATATCACATATGTGCTCCTACTCCGTTTTTCCTGAGCCAAGAAACCTCTGTGTAGGACTCTAAAGAATCGTCAATACGCCGGCAGTAGCTGATGATCATATCAAACACCCACAAGCTGCAAGCGGTCAGCTAAACGTAACAGCTACCCAGATATTGAGCGCTCAGAAGATCAACAAGCAAGCCTGTACATTCTCCTGTGAATCCAAACAGTAGCACTCCCGTACAGTCTGGTCTCGTCGTCTGATATGTTGCATATCTTGCCTACGGGTGGTAAACGTCAGACCCCAGTAGCTCGATAAGTCGTGTCGATACGAGGTCTATAACAGATCGAGAAACTACTGATAACACTTACCAGTAAATCTCAGCAACCCTAGCCAGGGATTTCCGGTTATAGCCAATCGAACACAGCACAACATCAACTCGCTATACCGGGAGAGACGAATCCCCTCCTATCGCTCATTGCCTCCATGTGATTCGGGACTGTACCCAAAAGCCACCTTTTTGCACGCCCTCTTGGACGTGGTATGATGGAAATCAAAGCACAGTGGGAATCACACAAGACTCTATGACGATCTCGGGTCAACAGACTACTCTGTACCAGTGTCACAGGAGAACTGCCATCTGACGTGAGGTATAATACCATCTGGGAGTTCTCGGCGAGTCCGTCCAGTGTACCCAGTCTCCACTGAGCACCCGTACACCATCCTTGATGTCAAACACCGATGGATATGGGATCATCCATCGCCCATCATATGGGTCAAGATGCGTATACTCTAGTCTACACTGGTGCATCGATGCCCTGTCTTGATACACCCTCGACTAGGAACAGTTATAGGATATACTCGTCGACTACCGTTGCCCCACTGGTATGATCTCATCATAGTCCCAGTAGTCGAGTACATATCCTAAGGGCTTTATCAACATGTAATATAGAGACAATCAGAGTACATGTTAAGATAAAGTACAACCAAATAGCATACTATCATGTCGAGCAAGAAAGTCCTCCCTATATATGTCCTAGCATCCACTACAATATACATCGTATGTACAGTAATGGCCTCTAGGGCATACATATAACTAACAATCTCCCACTTGCACTAGGGCCATCTGTTGTGGTATCACATACCCAAAAATTAGCTGCGGTTGAAGTATTTCATACTCAACCATCCCATAAAAGTCTCTACTGGGAAAAAGGCCTTTGTGAGTGGATCCGCGCTGTTGTCTTCTGCGTCTGCTCTCCTAACCTCGATCTCCCTGGAGATCAACCATCTCCATGATCAGGTGATACTGCCTAAGAATTATATCTGGATTTCTGATGGGACGGTAGTTCCTTGGCTAAAGCCACAATTCCATTGTCATACAATGGTAGGAACGAAGTTCATCTTATGAACTTATATTTATCCAGACTGCCTCTTTGGTAGCATCTTTGGTAACGATGTATCTTGCCTTTAATCGTCTAGAAAGTCACGGTATCTAGCTTGGAAGTCTTCCAACATACCGTCCCTCCACTGAGGGTAAAGACAATGCCTGCGACTGACATTCAGTCGTCCTTATCACACTGGAACCTTTTCCAGTGATTCTTCCTATGATCGATTGATACCATCTCACTACAACTAGTGAGTATCCTAAGATCCAATTAGATCTATCTCATAGATCCAAAACCCAGGATTTAAGAGGTATCAGTTTGATCCTATATGGAGAATCCTTGTGATAAGCGGAGATTGACCGAGCGTGGCATAAGAAACTCCTTACCTATCAAGAGTATGTCATCCATGTACTCTATGAGGATCACCACCATACTCTCTACTACCCTTTTTGTATATACAAGGTTCATCTACCATTTTGATGAAGTCAAACTCTTTGACTACCATATCAAAACAGATGTTCCAACTCCGCGATGCCTGTTTTATCACATAAAACATCTTGCGCACGCTTCCGCTGCTCCCACTGTCTACGAAGCCCTCTGGCTGTGTACTTATAGACATTCTCTTCTAAACATCATTTTAGAAAAGCAGTCATGACACCCAACCACCAGATATCGTAGTCATGGTATGTAGCCGTGGCAAGAAGGATCTGGATGGACTTAAGCATAGCTTTGAAAGTCTCAACTTTTCCATGTACACAAAGTAATCTTCTCAAGATATACTCGCACCTGATGGGGATTTAACCCTTCAGATAAAGCAACCAAAGTCCATACTTTGTTGGTGTATAAGGATTCCATCTCAGATAGCTGAGCATCCAGCCATTCTTACAGAGTCCCACTCCTGATGGCCAGCTCGAAAACTAGTTGGGTCATCATCTCATGATGCATTCCTCGCTCCCACTGTCATAGAGAAACCGAAGTATCTCTCAGGTGGATGAGGAACCCTACTAGATCGACGGAGAGGCTGAGGTTCGTTGGAAACTATTGAATCTACATTCAATAGGCATGCAGCTTCATAAGTGCATAACTCCCAAAAGGAAATAGGAAACTCAGTAGTACTCATCATAGAGCACACCATATCACATAGGGTGCTATTGCTCCGCCCCGATATACCATCGTGTTATGGTGTATACGGAGGAGTAATGCTGAGAGAGAATCTCATTCTCCTTTAGAATTAGTCTAGGATTTCCGTGCTCAAGTATTCTCCTCCTTGATCTCATCAAAGGACATAATACTTATACCCGTATTTTGGTTCTCTACTTCGAACTTATATTCTGTGAATATCTTAAAAGGTTCGGACTTGTGTTTCATCAGGAACATATGTCTGAATCTTGAGAGATCATCAGAGAATATAATGAAGTAAAAAGAACCTGTCTTGGCATGTGTAGACAGAGGACCTTCATACATCAGCATGTATCAATCCCAAGAGTTTACTAACTCTTTCTCTGTTTCCAATAAACAGAGCTATGGTCATCTTATCTTTGTGACATGACCGGCAAGTTTCACAAGATGTAAATTCAAACTAATTTAAATATGCATCTAAATGTAACTTCAGCCAGTCTTGTCACATTAATATGACCTAGTCTACAATACCTCAAGAAGGTTCCGTTCATTTCTGAACTCTTCCTCTTGTGTGTGTTCTGTATACTAAGAACTGTAGTTTGATTTAGAACATCAATGCTTTTAGATAACGTGCCTGAACCGATCAACTCTTGATATAGGAAATGTTCAAAACATTATCCAACAATACAAAATTATATCATTTCTTTACTAATAAAGAGACTGATATGATGTTGTATATCAGGTTCAGTATCTAATAACATTCATTCAGAATCAATGTATTCTGGTAATACAGGGTGACAGTGACCAACAGACTTGGCTGCAATACTTGCCCCGTTTTCTGTCTCATGAAACTTATCATCCGTTCTCAGTTCTTTACCTTTCTGTAGCCCATGTAACAAATTACATATACGGGATCCTGATTCGGTATCAGATACCCAGGACGTAAAGGATACTGAGAAACAGTTCTCTGTAATGAACACTCCCGAAGAAGATGCATCAGCATGCACTTTCTTCGTTTGGGCGGCATAGGAAATCTGGTATTCCCCAATTTCCTGCTCTTTCTTATAACAATTATAAGTTGGAGCGGGAACAACGTTCCCCATCTCAGTATAACAAGCGGGTTCGGTCAATATTCCGTATTATTATCTTGATTAAGGCGTGATATGGTCGCTACCTGGAGAGAGAGAGAGAAGTAAACACTCAGCGTATGCTCTTGCAAGATTAGATTGGTTATCTAATATATCTAATCAGGATGTCTCCCACTGTTTTAATCAAATCTTCCTTCAAACCCTAAAAGGAAAGACTAGCCGGGATTAATTACATGCTACAAGTTCGCCAATCTTTCAGCTAGGCCAGTGTCGGTACTTGAGGGAGGTCCCCCGTGCTTTCGCACGAACCTAATTAATGTAAACCTCGTTTTCCCAGAGGCGTAACCCCGTTGACACCTTTCTAGACACCTACTTGATCGGCTAATTGTAATGTGTAAAACTCTCCCAGGAGTAACAATTACTCACAGCGGGTATCGGGATCCAACTATCTCATAGAAGGTATGCAATCTCATTGCAAATTTCAACACTTGAAATTCCCGATAATTTTGCCCCTAGAAGCTTATGACCTTGGCTAAGGTCAACAAATCATAAGTGCTAGCCAAGTTCAACCCGTCATTTCCCGATTGAATTAAACCCACCCGCACGACCCTTGGCTAAGGTCAACAAAGTCGCACGACTACCCTAACTCAATCGCATCATATGCATATACAGATAAGTGCTAATCAGCTACCGCACACTACGCCTTGGCTAAGGTCAACAAACGCAGCACGAATACTAACCAGTACTTATCTGAAATGACGAAGGGCTACGACAGGTTTTTCTGAAAACCTATTGCGTAATGAACTTGATATCGTTGTAGAATCAAATGATTTTAAATGGAGTGCTTTTGAGGCTTTTCTAGTTTTGCTAAAGGGGTCACTCCCGGTGAAGGGATCGTCGGCCCTTTCCTCGTCGAATGAGGTGCGAGATATATCACATATATCACTGTGCAAAGCAGAAACTATAGAAGCAATCGAAAGGCAAACCGAGTGTATAGCATCTGCCAGTTATTGCTAAAGGAGTCACTCCCGGTGAACGGATCTCGGTCCTTTCCTTATCGAATAAGGTGCAGGATGTTCTACAAGGAACACCGCGATGCAAAGCAAGAACTGTAGCTACCTGTTTTTAAGAAATTCGATTCCACAACATCTTAGGTTTCATTTATTTCATTAATCTCATTAATGAAGTCCCATTTTATTATACTTCACAAGCATCAGATATGAAACGAAATCAACAATATAATATATATCTCATATATATAATATAAACATTCGTCTTAGGCTGTAATATGATCTCATCACAGAACATTGCAAGAGAAGAACATATATGAAATATTGGATATACTAGGGCGTCCGTGTTTTCAATACGAGCCTGTATAAAACAGGGATTCCACGGTCGCGATGAATAGCCAAACCCACATCCCTAGACCCCTACGAGTGCGGCAAGTAATACTGCCAATTCTAGGGTTAGGAGACCCGGTCTCGACTCCTCGAGATGGTCTCCCACTGGACCCTAGAACCCGGTTACTTGTGCTCCCCTCCTTGGGTCTACCTAATGCGGAAAAGTAAATAATATACATCAATGGTGACATCTTCCGCAACCTGGAAGTGCCCCAATAAAAGAATATTACATACAAATGAATTTTATATGAATGAAAAAGAAAAACTCTCATCTCACATAAAACCCCCGGCTATTCAAACACGACGATCTAATATAACATATCACAGCAACACATAATATCTCATATCATCAACGAAGTAAGTATGCATACACCGATCATCGTCGACGTATAGCAACGATAATCGGCAATACCACCACATACTACACTTACGGTCATAGAAAAGAAAGTGTAAAACTACAACAGTTGGAATCCGCAACTATCCTTAGACATCGCATGCCTAACCAGATGAATTCCTTAGACATCGCATGCCTAACAATTATAAACCCCGCATTTTAGTCTCATTATCGAAAACTCTTTTCAATATCAAGTCAGGCAATTCAACAAGATTCCCGACATGCTGATCGAATGCTTGTCGCAAACTTTAGTAGACGGCCGCACCCCCGATACCGTCGACAAAGTACACCAAGGCGGAACACCGCTACCGCGAGCACCCGAACTGATGCTTTCGGCGACGGGGTTCTCCTACAGTTACTTGGTCGGGGCTATGGGGTGTAGCTGTCTATTAAGTTTACCCGGCGAGTATCCGCATACGCTACATGATTGCGACGGACTTTTCATCACATCAAAATTCCGTGGCAACCGATCAATTGAGACTAAACTGCTATGTTTATAAAATTCAAATCAGTTATCTCATAACTACTTGTGAATTCCAATTATTGTATCACATTCCGGATAAATAGAAAATGTTAAACTTTCCGATCGAACATTCAAAAACCCAAGATTTCCCCAATGTATCTCAACACTTGAAATTAGTTTAAAAACATCCATCACATGCCACAGTACCAATGGTCCAGCCGTAGAAGGGTCAAGCCAACGCCTCACATGTGGCACGCCGTACTGCCCCAAACCCTAAGGTTCAAAAGGCAGTTCAAGACGGTCACATAATCGAGTTAAGGTTTGTTGTCTTCTAGAGGGTCCACCGCGTTACTTGCGCGACTTAGAACGTTCTTAAACACGAGAAAAATCCAACATTTGAAAAATTTTCCGACAGGGGAAAAAATGAGTTATTGATATCCGTTCCAACTTTTTAACAGTTTCTAAAATTATCCGGACAAACTTAATAAAGTTAAAATATCTGATCGAAACAACGAGTCCCCAATACACCCCAGAAAACTCAACACTTGAGTAGAAATAAAAATACCCAGAAGAATCAGGAAGTACAGACGGTCATTACTGTGCAAAAACTAACCATCAATCAACAGTAACGGCCGCGGAACCGCCGCCAATGCCTTGGTTTGGCCGCGGTTCCGCGGTGAAACAGTTGAGTTAGGGTGTCGTTTTTCACAGTAATTCCTAAAATACCCTGCTGAATTTTTTGAGCATTTTTAATATGAAAAAAATCACAGTTTTGAAAAATTTCCAGAGAAGGGGTTTTATCGGGGTTTTCGGGTTCGATCGGACTTTAAACTTCGTCTAGACTTCGCCTAAAACTCTAGCTTGGTTTTGATACCACTGTAGGGTTGATAGGCACGCGCACAAGGGTCTACGAGGCATCAACCATGCCCGATTAAAAATTTAGCCGTGCCGAACAATCCGAATACGGATCTTTAAACTAGGGTTTAGGCGAAAAGAAGCATGCTAAACACTTTAATACTAAGTAAGAGGGATTACAACCTTTGTAGATCCGGTCCTTCACTTCATAAGCTCCGTGTTGAGGTCTCTTCGCTGCGAACGTCTTGCTCCCGACTCTCGAGAGGCTCCATGAAGAGAAAGGTGCAGTTTTGCTTCCGATCTTTAATACAAAGATGATCTACATTCAAGTTTCGATAACACAAGCTAACACTCATTAAATTGAGTGAACACTCTCATCTAGAGGGCAAGGGAAGATGAGGATGATGAAGTAGGATTTTTGCTCTCTTTATTTATCTTTTTCTCATATTTATTCATCACTTGGAAAAAATCTAGGAAGCTTTTTCATGAAAGAATGAAGGAGGAAGAAGATGAATAATGATTGAACTCCTTTTGTGATGAATAGAAAAGAATTAATATGATAAATAATGCAACTATGGTCAAGTAAACCTTTGTAGAGAATTAACCAAGGCTAGGGTTTGGGTTAGGATAAGAATGAGTCACATGAAAATATCTTTCACAAAACAAAACCAAAATCTTCTAGAATCATCTAGAAAGCTTAACCCTAATCAAACCCTAACCATGTTTAAACTCCACTAAACTTGTTGCATTAATAATCATATCATGTTACAATATTATATATCACATATATAATATTTATCACAACAAAATAAAATAATGCAATTAACATATATCGCATATATATCAATGTATTACCCGAGTGAGAAAAAGAATCTTTTAGTGAGCTAATATTAGTTAATGCAATTTAATATATCAAATACATTATTATACATTAAATTATCGAATCAACACTTGATCCGACAATCCGGCTATATCGCATATAACCGACTAATATTTATCCGTACCGATTCATTGAATCAACACTTGATCCGATGACCCGGCTGATATCAAATATCGCGAGAATACAATACGATATCACGTACCGCATTATCCTCGGTCCTGCACATATCACATATGTGCTCCTACTCCGTTTTTCCTGAGCCAAGAAACCTCTGTGTAGGACTCTAAAGATCGTCAATACGCCGACAGTAGGTGATGATCATATCAAACACCCACATGCTGCAAGCGGTCAGCTAAACGTAACAGCTACCCAGGTATTGAGCGCTCAGAAGATCAACAAGCAAGCCTGTACATTCTCCTGTGAATCCAAACCGTAGCACTCCCGTACAGTCCGGTCTCTTCGTCTGATATGTTGCATATCTTGCATACGGGTGGTAAACGTCAGACCCCAGTAGCTCGATAAGTCGTGTCGATAAGAGGTCTATAACAGATCGAGAAACTACTGATAACACTTACCAGTAAATCTCAGCAACCCTTGCCAGGGATTTCCGGTTATAGCCAATCGAACACAGCACAACATCAACTCCCTATACCGGGAGAGACGAATCGCCTCCTATCGCTCATTGCCTCCATATGATTCGGGACTGTACCCAAAAGCCACCTTTTTGCACGCCCTCTTGGACGTGGTATGATGGAAATCAAAGCACAGTGGGAATCACACAAGACTCTATGACGATCTCGGGTCAACAGATTACTCTATACCAGTGTCACCGGAGAACTGCCATCTGACGTGAGGTATAATACCATCTGGGAGTTCTCGGCGAGTCCGTCCAGTGTACCCAGTCTCCACTGAGCACCCGTACACCATCCTTGATGTCAAACACCGATGGATATGGGATCATCCATCGCCCATCATATGGGTCAAGATGCGTATACGCTAGTCTACACTGGTGCATCGATGCCCTGTCTCGATACACCCTCGACTAGGAATAGTTATAGGATGTACTCGTCGACTACCGTGGCCCCACTAGTATGATCTCATCATAGTCCCAGTAGTCGAGTACATATCCTAAGGGCTTTATCAACATGTAATATAGAGACAATCAGAGTACATGTTAAGATAAAGTACAACCAAATAGCATACTATCATGTCGAGCAAGAAAGTCCTCCCTATATATGTCCTAGCATCCACTACAATATACATCGTATGTACAGTAATGGCCTCTAGGGCATACATATAACTAACACTTCCGCAGGAGTAGTAGGCCGTCTCATCCGCCTGAGAGATACTACGGTTTTCTCATAGATGGGGATAGAGAGGATTGCATCATTGATGATGATAAACCTACTAGCTTCCAGCAGGCCATCGAGAGCGGCGACTCGGTACGATGGCTAGATCCAATGCGGAACGAAATGGAGTCCATGTACACCAACAAAGTATGGACTTTGGACTTTGCTCCAGATGGGGTAAAACCCATAGGATGCAAATGGATCTTCAAGAAAATGATTGGTGTAGATGGACAGGTGGAAACCTATAAGGCTAGACTTGTTGCAAAGGGTTTTCGTCAAAGACCTGGTTTGGACTATGACGAAACCTTTTCTCCAGTGGCTATGCTCAAATCCATTTGTATCCTTCTTGATATAGCTGCCTTCCATGATTATGAAATCTGGCAGATGGACGTAAAGACGGCTTTTCTGAATGGTAATTTAGAAGAGTGCGTCTACATGGATCAGCCATAAGGTTTCAATCAGAGTGGGAGCAGCGGGAAAGTGTGCAAGTTGCTTAAGTCCATTTATGGACTGAAGCAGGCATTGCGGAGTTGGAACATCAGTTTTGATGAAACGATCAAAGAATGTGACTTTATCAAAAATCCAGATGAACCATGTATATATAGTAAAATTGTAGCACGAACTGTCGTATTTCTCGTCTTGTACGTGGATGACATTCTATTGATAGGAAACGACATTCCTATGCTATAATTTGTCAATGGATTCTTGTCACACAGGTTCTCCATGAAAGACCTGGGTGATGCCTCTTAGATTCTGGGGATCCGGATCTATCGTGATAGATCCAAAAGGATGTTGGGACTTTCGCAGTCCAGGTACATCAACACTATACTGAAAAGATTCAGTATGGAAGATTCTAAGTGCGGTAATCTACCGGCTTTTTATGGAATCACCCTATCCAAAGAGATGTCTCCCAAGACTGATTTGGAAAGGGATCACATGTCTATTATACCCTACGCTTCTGCGGTAGGCTCTATAGTTTATGAGATGTTGTGCACCAGACCAGATATAGCTTACGTACTTAGCATGGTAAGCCAATATCAGTCAGACCCAGGGGAGAAGCACTGGATATCAGTGAAGAACATTCTCAAGTACCTGAGAAGGATTAAGGAGATGTTCTTAGTTTACGGCGGAAAAGACCTCAAGATCGAGGCCTTTGCTGATTCCGGCTTCCAGAGTGATAAGGATGACTCTAAGTCCATGTCAGGTTATGTCTTTACCCTCAATGGAGGGGCGATGTGCTGGAAGAGTTCCAAGCAGGACACTGTTGCTGACTCGGCGATGGAAGCGGAGTATATTGGTGCTTGCAATGCCGCAAAAGAAGCGGTTTGGATAAAGAAGTTCCTAACAGAACTTCAGGTGGTTCCTATCATTGTTGATCCAATACCTCTGTATTGAGACAACTACGGAGCAATAGCTTTAGCAAAGAAACCCAGGTCCCATCAGAAGTCCAGACATCTCTTAAGACGGTATCACCAGATCAGGGAGATCGTAGATGGCCGGGACATCGAGGTCCGGAGAGTTGCTACAGAGGAGAACATTGCTGATCCATTCACAAAGGCCTTAACTCAGATTCAGTTCGAGAGGCTACTCGAGATGATCGTTCTTCGATATGCCAGTACATAGCCCTAGTGCAAGTGGGAGATTGTTAGTGCATATGACCTAGGGGCCATTATTGTATCATACTAGCTTGTATATTACTTAATGGAAGCTTGGAATATTTATAGTTATATTAACAGTATTGCTAAACATGGTAGTATGCTACTTGGTTTTATCTATCTTAATATGTGTATGTATTGATAGAGCCCTTAGGATCTTGTTTAACTACCAGCGTTGTGATGGCAGTCACACTAGTGGGGGCTGGGTAGTCTACAAGCACATCCTTTTTCAGGTCCCTAGTCATAGGATTATCGAGACAGGATATTAATACTCTGGAGTAGGCTAGTGTGTACGCTTCTCATCCCAGTTGGGGAGATGGTCTGTCCCACAGCCATCAGTATGTCGTACTGGAGATAGTATACAGGTGCTCGTTGGGTTACGGGTACACCGGACACGACTCGTGAGGAACTGTTGGTTGGTATTATACCCGTCGTTAGTTAACAGTTCGCAGGTGACATGAGTACAGCATAGTTCGCAGACTTGATACTGCTGCTTCGCCTCGAGTGTGTTCCCACTGTTCTTAGATTGCTATCCTACCACGGCTCAAAGGAGTCGTGCAAACAGGTAGCAGTTGGGTGCAGTCCCGAAGCACTTGGAGGCAGTAGCGGTTAGACAGGATTCGTCTCTCCCGATATTGGGAGTTGATATCACGCTGTGTCAGAGAGCCATTACGCAAAGTCCTTAGCCAGGGCAAGCGAGATTTACTGGTAGGTTTTCCAATAGTTTCTCAAGGTGTAATGGGCTTCGCTCCGACACGACTTATACCGCTTTTAAGGGGATGACGCTTGCTACCCCCTAGGCCCGATATGCGATAGTCCTAGACGAACAGACCGGATTGTACGGAGATTGTCACATCAGGCTCAGTAGGAGTTCGGATGGGCTTCCTCATCGGCCTTCTTATCGACATCTACCTGAGGACCGTTACGTACAGCTAGTGCCGCTTGCTGTCTATGGTTAAACCCACTGCCAGCATAGTAGTCGAGTCTTCAGAGTCCCACACAGAGAGTTTCCCTGCTCCGGGAAAAACGATATTGAGGTCGTATGGTTTTACGACAAGGGTTCGGACGCATACGTGTTTTTACGCACGTACGATGTTCGGACAGCTTTTACTAGCCAGCTTTGGTTTAAGCCAGATTCTAGAATCGGAGTATTAGATTTATACAGTCTAAAGTTTTTCCGTGTTTTCACGGATAGGAGGGATGTTCTCGTAATTTGGCGAGAAGCTTCTAGAAGGATGATGACTTAGGGGTTAAGGTGGCATTTGCATTTATTGATTTAGTGACTCATTTGTGTGATTCATTTATGTAGTTAATGGTGCATTTAATGACTAATGACTCATGGGATAAATCACTCATGTTGAATAAATAAAGCATGGTTGATAAATCATTTTATTTATTCATTTAATAAATCATCATGCTTCATATATTCAAAATGAATCATTATTTCATTTCATTCTCACTCTCACCTTCTCTCTCCTCAAGCTCTCTCTCTTCAAACCCTAATCCTAACCTCTCATGTGTTGAGATCAAGGATTAGAAAGACTCATTAATCCATAATCATACTCTATATTCCCCAGGAGATTTTGATTAGCAATTAGAGTAACCTAGTTACCTGAAGATTAGAGGCAAATCTTGGAGTAGAAGCTCTCGGGTGGATCGTCTATTACAAAGAGGAGGCCGACGAGGATGTGGTTAACGAGAAGAAGAAGGACTTGGTTCATTAGGTATAATCTTCTTTCATAGTAGCTAATTACTCCTATGTTAGTGTTAGTTATAGTTTAGCAAAGATCCTTTCGGTTAGTCGATGTTAGTTTAAAGAAAAAGATTATTTTTTATATTTTCGCGTCCCCGCTGGTAGTGGAGTGTACAATGTCAACTTACAGCCTAGCTTTGAAAGTCTCACTTTTTCCATCTACACCAAGTTTCTTCTTAAAGATCCACTTGCTCCCAATGGGTTTTACCCCTTCAGGAGCAACTTCCAAAGTCCATAATTTGTTGGTGTACATGGATTCCATCTCAGATCGCATTGCATCGAGCCATTTCACAGAGTCACCACTCGTGATGGCATGCTCGAAGCTAGTGGGGTCATCATCTTCCATGATGCAATCCTCGCTCCCACCATCAATGAGAAAACTGTAGCATCTCTCAGATGGATGAGAAACCCTACTAGATGGGCGGAGAGGATGAGGTTCATTAGAAACTACTGAGTCCTCTTGTTCTACAAAATCTTCAGTTGTAATTTGTTCTGCTGGAACTTCTTCCAGCTCTACCGCATCGTCACTAATTTCTTTTGCAAGAAATTCCTGTTCTAAAATGGTGGCATGTCGAGAAACAAACACCTTTTGTTCCTCGCCGTAGTAGAAAAGCTATCCATGTGAATGTTTAGGATATCCTACAAACTTACAAAGAACTGACCGTGCCTCGAGTTTGTCCGAATTTTGCTTTATGACATAGGCCTGACAACCCCATATCTTAACTCATTTAAGACATGGTCTCTTCCCACTCCATATCTCATATGGTGTCGTAGGTACAGATTTAGATGGAACTTGATTCAATAGGTATGCTGCTGTCTCCAGTGCATATCCCCAGAAGGAAATAGGTAACTCAGCTGTGCTCATCATAGAGTGCACCATATCTAATAGCATGCGATTCCTCCGCTTTGATACACCATTGTGCTGTGGTGTATAGGGAGGAGTAAGCTGACAGAGAATCCCATTCTCATTTAGATAGTCCAGAAACTCATTGCTCAAGTATTCTCCTCCTCGATCAGATCGCAGGATCTTAATACTTTTGCCCGTTTGGTTCTCTACTTCGTGATTATATTCTCTGAATTTCTCAAAATCTTCAGACTTATGTTTCATCAAGAACACATGTCCATATCTTGAGAGATCGTCAGTGAATGTAATGAGGTAAGAAGAACCGTTCCTGGCGTGTGTAGACATGAGACCGCATACATCACTATGTACCAGTCCTAAGAGTTCCTAACTCTTTCTTCGTGTCCACTAAACGGAGTTTTGGCCATTTTACCTTTGAGACATGAATAGCAAGTTTCATAAGATGATAATTCGAACGGATTCAAATATCCATCCTTATGTAACATAGCTAGTTGAGTCGCATTGATATGACCTAGTCTACATTGCCACAAGAAGGATTCGTCCATTTATGAACTCTTCCTCTTGTGTATGTTTTGTACATTAAGTACTGTAGTTTGATTGAGAACGTATATGCCATTATGTAATGAGCCTGATCCAATCAACTTTTGATTTAGTAAGATGTTCATAACATTATCCTGTATTACAAAATTATATCCTTCATTACTTAATAAAGAAACCGATATAATGTTGCATATCATGTTCGGTATATAATAGCACTCGTTCAGAATCAATATATTACTACTTGGTAATACAAGGTGATATTCGCCAACAGCTTTGGCTGCAATATTTGCACCATTCCCTACTGTTACGAAATGATCACCCATTCCTAGTTCTCTATCTTTGCATAGCCCACATAACATATTACATATGTGGGATCCTGATCCGGTATCTAATACCCAGGATGTAGAGTGAACTGAGAAACAGTTCTCAATAACTAACACACCTGAAGAAGGTGCATCAACATGCCTATTCTTCGTTTGGGTGGCGTGAGAATCCAGAT
Source organism: Agapanthus africanus (assembly GCA_030015575.1). NCBI lineage: Eukaryota > Viridiplantae > Streptophyta > Magnoliopsida > Asparagales > Amaryllidaceae > Agapanthus > Agapanthus africanus. Next base: position 293,969,604 of record JASDDO010000029.1, read on the forward strand.
ATTCTCATATTTCCTACTCAATCTTATAACACTTATAAGAAAAAACGGGACCAACGTTCCCCTGCTCAGTATAATAAGCGGGTTCAGTCAATACATCCATGTTATTATCTTGATTAAGGTCTGACATGGTCGCTCCCTGGAAAAAGAGAGAAGAAAACACTTTAGCGTATGCTCTTGCAAGATTAGATTGGTTATTATCTTATCTAATCAGGATGTCTCCCACTGTTTCTTATCAAATCTTTCTTCAAACCCTAAAAGGTAAGATTAGCTGGGATTAATAACACCCTACAATTTTGTCAATCTTTCAGCCAGATCAGTGTTGTTACGTTGAGGGAGGTTCCCCGTGCTTTCGCACGGACCTAATTAAAATAGACCCCGTTTTCCTAGAGGCATAACCCCATTAACACTTTTCTAGACACCTACTTGATCGGCTAGTTGTCCTGTGTAAAATTCTCCAAGGAGTAACTCTTACTCGCAGTGGGTATCGGGATCCAACTATCTCATAGGAGGTATGCAATCTCATTGCAAATTTCAACAATTGAAATTCCCGATAATGTTTTTACCCCTAACCCCCTATGTCCTTGACAAAGGACAACAAACCATAGGAAGCTAGTCAAGTTCAACCCGTCATTTCTTTATTGAAATAAACCCACCGGCACGACCCTTGACAAAAGCCAACAAGGTCATACGACTACCCTAATCCAATCGCATCATATGATTAAACATATAAGTACTAGTCAGCTACCGCACACTACGCATTGACAAAGGCCAACAAACGCAACACGAATACTAAATAGTTTTTATCTGAAATGACGGAGGGCTGCGCAGGTTTTTAGAAAACCCTGAGCGTAATGAACTCGATATCGTTGTAGAAACAAGTGATTTTGAAAATGTAACATTTCAAAAAAAATATATTATTTTTAGGAATTTTTATAATTTAAGATTATTTTATTGAATATTTTAATATTTCGGTATTATTAAATACAAATAAATGGAAAAAAAATTTGGAAAAATTATGGAAAATTCTAAAATAGGGTATTTTTTAGAATTATGACATTTTTAAATTTTTTTAATAGTTATATACTAATTTAGTGTTAATCGTGATTAAAAATCGCTAATCGGGTTTTTAGCGTTTTTATGCAAAACATGAACATATCATTTTTCTTACACTTATGCATTTTTCCACCATGTTTCTTTTGGGGTTACTATTCTAGTGAGAACGGTTTAGAGAGGAAAGAAAAAGAAAAGAAAAGAAAGTGGAAAAGGATTATTATATGAGGTATGGTGTGTGTGAGAGAGAGAGGTATGGTCTTCTTTGACCTAAGGACTTAGCCATTCTCTTCATTCTTCCTCTCATTTTCTCTCTCCCTCTTCCTCCATCTCCTGATGCAGCTGCTGCCCCTCTTCATCCTCCCCTCTTCAATGCCCCAAATCATCTCACAAACATCACCAAAACCCTACTCTCATTTGACAAAAAGTGTGCACAAGCTCATGATCTACACATTGGACCAAGGAAGCAAGGATTTTGGCCACTAGGGGCAACTCAAGAAAATTCTTGAGTTGCCAAATGAGGTATTCTGGAACTTAAGCTTAGTTTATGCATTACCTTTACCCCATGTTTAGATAGAACCGATATTGTGTGTTTTGTGGACTTAAGGAAAACCTAGTTAGGGTTTGCGAAAATTTTTGTGTTGTAATGTGAAATGGAGCTCGGTAGAGGTTATATAAACACCTTGGTGCTAGTATGGAGACCCAAACCTGAGAATTAAAACACGGAATACGGATTTAGAAACCGATATCGGAAAATTTATGGAATGAGTAAAGGTTTTATGGGATCTGCTATCAACCCGAGACTCTGAAAATCATTTTGGTTGGACAGTGACATGTGCAGGCACCCAGGAAGCCAACCCCAAGACCCCAGCCCCTAACACATTTTTCCGGCAGCCAATTTAATCATATTGGCCACAATTTGCGGCCAGACCTGCCCCATTTTGTGTCGTTTTGGTTCTGTAGCCCCTACATGTATAGATTAGACCCCTGGTATGTGTAGATTTGTCTAGTTTGACCAAGGGTGAAATTTGGAGCCTATTTCCTTAGTTGTTGTTTTGGATTAGTGTTTCCGTATTCCGTATTTTTAATTCTAAAATTGTGTATTGTGTTTTACTTCAACCATTTGGTGTTTATACGACGATATCGAGGATTGATTGATGGTTTCGAAGGCGTGCCCATAGGTTCTAACCTATAGGTCCCTTATCGTATCGTTTTGGGTTTCATGCGACGTTTTAGATTTGGTTTGGTTTTAATGCACATTACGATACTTTGACGTGTAGGTACCCTATGAAGACTTCGTGACGACAAGCAAGCGCGTGGCGATATCGACAAATGAAGACGCAAGATGAGTAGATTATATCTACAGGAGGAAGTCGTGTGGATGGCGTATAGCACCCCTGCAGTCCGTAGTTGAAATACTATATATTTATATGATAGTTATAGTGTGTTGTGGATATTGTGTTAGGTGTATTATGCATAGATTAGGGTTAGAAGTAAATTAGTGTAGTTCCTAGTCATGAACCCTAGAATAGGTTTACACCCACACACACACTGTTGCATATTCATTATACTTGCACTGTGTTGATGATGATATTGGATGACATTGGAGATGAATCGATGATATTGTGCATAGTGCCGCGAGATCGGTGATTTTATATGATTCGTATTTGGGATACGACATGTGATTTTAGCGGGCCTTTGGACGTGTGTTTTACACCCACATCCAAATTTATATAGATGGTATCGATTTGTACTAGACTTAGATCAGTACCCCAGGATTATGTGATATGATGATAATGAAACCTGATATTTGATGAGAGATATATGATACTGACCCGTACCCAGCTATTGGGATGCCGTACGACGATTTACCATACTAGCTTTATATTGATGATAGATCCGCACTCATGACTTGAGGATGTCATATGATATACTGTATCGTACGCGATACTACTGAGACGGGATCACTGACTACTATATATACATATCGACTCAGATTTAGGTGGTTTCCATACCCCTCCTGATTGACTTGATACTTAGATCTGCAGTTGCATAGTAGATGTTAGACTAGATCGAGTCGTACCTATTTCAAAGCTACGAACCAGGAATATCTTAAAGACAAGAAAAAGGATTCTACGGGTATTTTCAAAAGATATATCTTTCTTAAAAACACATAGCCCTTATTTTACTAAAAATCCTTATTCGTCTTATTTCAAATGACATAACTGCATGGCATATACATATTGATGTAGATTCTTTAATGTGTTGTTGATTATTTGATTTCCGCATATTCACGCTATTCACATGTCTTTGCATGTGTTTATTGCTATATTACTATCATGTTGTTAGGACACCAGCACCATTATCGATGATGCGTATGTTCCACGTACACTTGCTTACCGGCTCACACACTTCATCATCGATAATTGACATGTCACTACACAGTAGTATCATTGCATCAAGATATGACCTTGTATGTGCATACTATTATTCCATGTTGCATGATATACTGTTATAATTGCATTTCATTTATATGTCACATACATTATGCTTTATGATTATGCGCATTGAGACATTTGTTGTTTCTATGATATTTCTGGATTTGGGAACCGTGGGTATTCCAAAAAGATTATGTAAATGCTTCAAAAACCCGGTTACCCTTGATATGATATTTCAGCTTCCAACATGAGTATTATCGGTTCTGATACACACACACACACACACACCCCATGCGAGGAGGCGTCAAGGCTGCATGAGGGTACATGGTGGGGCCCGGAGGTACCCCGGGGCAAGAAAGGAATGTCGATGTGCTTTGATCCGATGAGCCCGTCAGGGGAACCATACCGTCCGGTGATATTACATTTTACTCGGCGGTTATCTTGAGGATACCGATCGGAGTTATGTACGTATGATACGTCGAATTCGAGGGTCGAAGCTGGGCACTCGGGTTTCGAGATAGCATATGATACGTACCTAGCAGGGCTAGTCTTGGTGACAGTGCCTGATAGATGAGGATTTACGTGCCGATGCTAGGCACAGGTTTCATGATGTTTTCGAGTGTCGATGCTAGGCACTCAGGTTCCATGATTTTGATTATATCCTCATATTTACATGCATGATGCTTATTGTCATTGTGTGACAGGACAGGATCCACATATATACGGACATTGATCACATACAGACATTGATTACATTGATCATACTTCATTTGTATATATAACAGGGTATGAGGGCGCTATTATATATACCCTTACACCAATATTAGTGGAATGGGACGCTAATATATGTGTATTGATATCCATTTTGATACTTCATCATATTTACTTCTTGCAGACACACCTTATATTTATGACATGTTATTACCTGAGGCACTGACACGAGCACTTGGCATTACTTACATGATTAGATGTTACGTTGCCACATTTTAATGCTTCAGACTTACTCTTGAGGGTTATATTATATACTGATCATATTGACCTAGGATGATGTTTTGCATTTGATTTCTACTTGTAGATATTTTCTATTCACGTGTTGGCAACTCACCCCCGTTGTGCCACATTTCTTGCAGGGTTTTGCCGTACAGGTTCCGTAGCGGAATTTCTGGCACACTGTTTCCATATGGGGGACTTGCTTGGGTAGGTGGGTTCTTTTGTATAAGGACCACCCTTGTTGATGTATTACTCTTTTATACCTAGAAATTCCATCAACCAAAACTTGTATATTGTTTCAGACTTAGACACTAGTGATGTATTAATTTGACCTTAGAGTCGCGTGTAGTAGTATTACGGTTTTCATGTTATTTTGAGTTTTCTTTTGAGTTTTGATCCTCGCTATTCGGCGTTGTTTATTATATTGCTTGTGTGGTTGTGACCGTTGATTGACGAAGAGCTAGCTCCCGCTTGGGGATGCCTTTTATCATTGTGTGTGTGTATATATATATATATATTTATATATATATATATATATACTATTCTTGTTGTACCCCGTTCGGGGCCAGTTTTTACAAAGGAAACTCTGCCGAAATTTTCATAAAAGATTATCCGATTTAAAATGCATACTCGTCTTAATTATTTCAAAAGCTTGACTTCAAAACATGTTTTCTTCACTTCTTTAAACTAGTTTTCTTTATTTACTCCCTAAAACGGTTTTAGATTTCTGGGATTTTGGCTTACTTGGATCAGATGGAGTCCTTAGACTTCATATTGTTCAAGGGCCAGTCACGTGCTCTTTCGGGTTGTGACAAAGTTGGTATCAGAGCGCTAGGTTAACCTTGGTTCGAGTCTATGTTTGACTATGTGGAGCCTAAGGTGTTTATATATATATATATATATATATATATATATATATATATATTTATATATACGGAATTTAGGCTTGACCTTACGGAACTTAGACTTAGTCGAGGGGGTATTAGACCCGAACATTCGTCGCGTAGGATGACCCTTGGTTGATGGAATAGGTGACTTCAGTAAAGTGACGTACCGTGTGTATGTTCCATGGCATACTTACAACACGCCACTCCTCTTAAGGAGTCTTAGGATGTACATTTCCTTGCACAGTATTATATTCATTCCTATGATCTATCCTCATCGATACTGGTTATGATTGTGCTGCCACGATCACACGGGCAGAGTGAGCTATGGCTCGAGTTGTGTCAGCATAGGCTCGTCATGGACGAGGACTGACCAGGGCGTGATTCCAGAGACTTATGATTGCATTGATAGGCGTCGTCTTACTGTATTTTAGCGCCATGAGCATTTGGTGGATCGCCTTTACGAGATTTCTCGGACGTGCCGATAAGTACCAGAGGATTGGGCTACAGCTAGAGGCCAGCCAGGATGTGATGGCCATTAATATATCGCGTATTCATGATGATTGAGGCGCTGTTCAGCGTACAGACGAATGAGCCAGTTGATGCTGCAAATGACGAGATATCGCCCAGATGATTGGAGCTACTACAGCATGAGTATATATTTAGAGATATGATGGAAGGTCGCTAGTCACCGAGGATGAATGACCAGGACATGTTATTCGTTCGCTTACTCAGATGAGAGGTCATCAGATAGATTGATTCCAGCTAGAGACGACTTCACGCAGATTCATTGAGAGTCGATAGAGACGATCGAATGTCAGAAGCCCATTTTCTAAGTTTAAAGTATTCGGAAAGACATGCAAGCGATTCTATGGACTCTCTAGAAGAATGAAACCCTAACTCGACTTAACGACCGTGTGAAAGCCTTTGAACCTTAGAGTTTGCGGCAGTTCCGCGGCGCCATTAGTGAGGCTTGGGTTTGCCCTTCTATAGATGGACCACTGATGCTTTGGTATGTACTCGATACTATTAAACTGTACGCAAGATGTTGATCTCTTGGGGGATTATGAGGGTCTAACGATTCGGTCGGATGATTCGACATCATTCGGATATCATGTGATGGGACACACTATTTGGAAGACTCCAGATATGACTATAGTCGTTGGAGCGCCGTCCATGCAGCCACGATGAGACGAGTCCGAATCAGTCGACATTGAAGCAGAGTGAAGTAAAGAGTTCACAAGAGATTTCGACGAGATGACGTTCCCCTCTGTTGACATCAGAGATGCTATACGCACGTGGAGGCATTGTATATGGATATACCTTCTAGAAAGAGGCACGATGAGTATGCAGCCTTTCCGGAACAAGAATTAGCTCCAGTAAAGGACGATGACTTCCGGACAATTCGGCAGAAAAGAGATTTGAGAGAGAGTTCGGATTGACCGTAGCCGAGAACATTGCAGTGCGCAGATAGAGACGTGACGTCGAAGTGGATGATGATACAGATAAGCGGGACAAGAGGTTCATGCGAGACGCTGACGAGCTGTCATTACATCCCGTCGATACCAGAGACCTGATATGCTTACAGAGACGTTGGGATGAGACAAATTTCCGAGAGAATGCGGTGCTGAGGACGCAGATGTCCATTGAGTGAGAATAGATTATGCAAGAGTACCAGCCTCCGTACAGTTCGGCATAGGCAAGATCAGAAGAGATCTTGAGCAGGATTCCTTCCAGGACATTGTTGCAATGATTTTTGCACCAAGGATCAGATGTGTGATGTGCATTCAGAGAGCCGGAGGCCAATGCCAGTGACATGCTGCTTTATGAGTGGTCGTGAGGATTGACCGAGAGATGACCAGAGAAGTGCCAGAACAGAATCGTCCCCGTTAGCACACCTAATAGGGCTGATGAGCCGATTGATCGTGAGATTGGTAATTCACAGGAAGATAAGGACCCAGAGACAGAGGACGCCAGACCGCGAGCAAGAGGCAAGTAGATATCTTGCGATGCTAGCATTGGATGCACCGACACCTTCTCGACCTTAAAGGAGGAACTACCGACGACTATATTTATGATTTGTGATTTTTTGATTCGATTATCATGTATCCGTCATCTTAGATTTCGGTATTTAGGGCGTTTTGTTCGCATGGTTTAGTCTTGATGGCTGAGTTTCATGATATTTGCTTTTATGCACCCACTTGGTATTTATATTTTGCGCATAGTTATTACATTTGAGGTATTGATTGTGATTTCACGCTTATCTTATGCAGTGATTCGATTTACACTTCCAGCATTGTTTTCATGCACCTTTAGCGTTTTGATATACGATTTTGGTGCATGCCAGATGCACTAAATCGGGATTCTTCGTGCATGTCAGATGCACCTAATTTTGCTGTCCGGCACACACGTTGCCTATGACAGATGTTTCGTGCACACCAGTTGCACCTAGATGTTGTTTTGTGCACATGTATGTCACATATATGGATTTTGTTTTCCATGCACACCGGACGCACCAGATATTCTTATATACATTATTGGGGATTGATTTCTTATAGAGCAGTACATTTTTATGATATTCGCTATGTATTGATGTTTTCGAAGCCCCGACAATTTGGATTTTACTGAAATGTTTTAGCATTTGAGGGTTTAAAATTTAACTCGGGGACCGAATTTATTTAAGGGGGAAGATTGTAACATTTCAAAAAAATATATAAAATATTATTTTTGGGAATTTTTATAATTTAACATTATTTTATTGAATATTTTATTATTTCGGTATTATTAAATACAAATAAATGGGAAAAAATTTGGAAAAATTATGGAAAATTCTAAAATAGGGTATTTTATATAATTATGCCATTTTAAAGTTTTTTTGATTAGTTATATGCTAATTTAGTGCTAATCGCGATTAAAAATCGCTAATCGGGTTTTTAACATTTTTGTGCAAAACATGAACATATCATTTTTCTTACACTTATGCATTTTTCCACCATGTTTCTTTTGGGGTTACTATTCTAGTGAGAACGGTTTAGAGAGGAAAGAAAAAGAAAAGAAAAGAAAGTGGAAAAGGATTATTATATGAGGTATGGTGAGAGAGAGAGGGGTATGTTCTTCTTTGACCCAAGGACTTAGCCATTCTCTTCATTCTTCCTCTCATTTTCTCTCTCCCTCTTCCTCCATCTCCTGCTGGAGCTGCTGCCCCTCTTCATCCTCCCCTCTTCAATGCCCCAAATCATCTCACAAACATCACCAAAACCCCACTCTCATTTCACAAAAAGTGTGCACAAGCTCAAGATCTACACATTGGACCAAAGAAGCAAGGATTTTGGCCACTAGGGGCAACTCAAGAAAATTCTTGAGTTGCCAAATGAGGTATTTTTTGGACCTTAAGCTTAGTTTATGCATTACCTTTACCCCATGTTTAGATAGAACCAATATTGTGTGTTTTGTGGACTTAAGGAAAACCTAGTTAGGGTTTGAGCAAAATTTTGTGCTATAATGTGAAATTGAGCTCAGTAGAGGTTATATAAACACCTTGGTGCTAGTATGGAGACCCAAACCTGAGAATTAAAACATGGAATACGGATTTAGAAACCGATATCGAAAAATTTATGGAATCTGTAAAGGTTTTATGGGATCTGCTATCAACCCGAGACTCTGAAAATCATTTTGGTTGGACAGTGACATGTGCAGCACCTAGGAAGCCAACCCCAAGACCCCAGCCCCTAACTCATTTTCCCGGCCGCCAATTTAATCCTATTGGCCACAATTTGCGGCCAGACCTGCCCCATTTTGTGTCGTTTTGGTTCTGTAGCCCCTACATGTATAGATTAGACCCCTGGTATGTGTAGATTTGTCTAGTTTGACCTAGCGTGAAATCTGGAGCTTATTTCCTTAGTTTCTGTTTTGGATTCAAGTTTCCGTATTCCATATTTTTAATTCTGAAATTGTGTATTGTGTTTTACCTCGACCATTTGGCGTTTATACGACGATATCGAGGATTGATTGATGGTTTTGAAGGCGTGCCCATAGGTTCTAACCTATAGGCCCCTTATCGTATCGTTTTGGGTTTCGTGTGCCGTTTTAGATTTGATTTAGTTTTAATGCGCATTATGATACTTTGACGTGTAGGTACCATATGAAGACTTTAGGACGACAAGCAAGTGCGTGGTGACATCAACAAATGAAGACGCAAGGTGAGTAGATTATATCTACAGGGGGAAGTCGGGTGGATGGCGTATTGCACCCCCGCAGTCCGTAGTTGATATACTAAATATTTATATGATAGTTATAGCGTGTCGTAGAATTTGTGTTAGGTGTATTATGCATAGATTAAGGTTAGAAGTAAACTAGTGTTGTTCTTAGTAGCGAACCCTAGAATAGGTTTACACTCACACGCACACCCTTGCATATTCATTATACTTATACTGTGTTGATGATGATATTGGACGACATTGGAGATGAGTCGATGATATTGGGCATAGTGCCGCGAGATCGGTGACTTGATATGATTCGTATTTGGGATACGACATGTGATTTTAGCGGGCCTTTGGACGTGTGTTTTGTTGGATATATGTATGCCCTAGAGGCCATTATATGATAGTGGATGTATTTATACATGTATATATATTCAGTATACATTCTTGCTCGACATGATAGTATGCTCTCTGGTTCTTCTTTATCTGACATGTTGATTTGATCATTCTTTTATTCATTCATACATGCTGATAAAGCCCTGAGGATATCGGCTTGACTACTATGATTATGATGGAGATCATACTAGTGGGACATCTGTTGTCTATAAGCATATCCTGAAAAGTCCCTAGTCGCTGGTATATCGAGACAGGGCATTGATATACCAGAGTAAACTAGCGTATATGATACTAGACCCATACGATGGGCGATGAATGTTCCCACATTCATCGATGTTTGACATCAAGATCATATACGGGTGCTCAGTGGTGACTGGGTACACTGGACGGACTCACTGAGAACTCCTATATGGAATTATATCTATCGTCGGATAGCAATTCTCAGGTGACACTGGTACAGGTTAGTCTGTAGACCCGAGATCGTCATAGAGTCTTACGTGTTCTCCCACTGTACTTTGATTGCCACCCTACCACGGCTCTACTGAGTCGTGCAAACAGGTGGCCATTGGGTACAGTCCCGAGACACACGAAGGCAATGAGCGATAGGAGGGGTTTCGTCTCTCCCGGTATTGGGAGTTGATGTTGTGCTGTGCCCGACTGGTTATATCAGTAAGTCCCTGGCCAGGGCTGCTGAGATTTGCTGATAAGTGTTATAAGTAGTTTCTCGATCTGTTATAGACCATTCACAGGCACAACTTATTGAGTTATTGGGGTCAACGTGACCATCCCTAGGCTCGATATGCAGCATATCTGACGAAAAGACCGGACTGTACGGTAGTGTTGCCGCTTGGCTCGACGGGAGTTGTAGCAGGTTCGCTTATTTTCTTCTGGTCGCTCGATACCCGGGTGGCCGTTACGTTTAGCTGACCGCTTGCGGCTTGGGGGTGCTTGATATGATCATCACCCACTGCCAGTGTATTGACGAGTCATAGAGTCCCACAAAGGAGTTACCTAGTCCAGGCGAAACATTGTGGTGCCCGTATGCGATATGCGTATGGACCCGATTAAAATGTGCGTATAGGATATCGTATATTGATCGGGTGGCTAGCTTTTGGTGGGGTCGTATGTGATATGGCCAGAATGATAAATCAAGTGTTGGTTTATCATTTAACCATTAGGTTTCTCACTTGAAATCTTTTCTTGTATATGATGGATGTATGCATGCATGTAAGCTTTTTTTCTTTTTAGAATCATGCACATATGGATGTGCATACATACATACATGCATCATCCTTCAAGGTTGATTACACATTGAAAATGATGGAAATATAAGACTCACACCATGGTTTAAAAATATGGATTATTATTTAATTTTTGTTAAAACAAAATAAAAGAAGAAAAGGATAATTTATGGCTAGTTTCTACACTCTTCCTTAAACCTAACCATGCTCACCTACTCCTAACCATGAGTTAACCTTCTCTTTGTGTTTTAAACTCAAATTAAATAATATCTTTATCATCTAACCATGGTTAGAGATGAGGATAAGAAAATATATATACATATATTTTCTTTTTCTTCATAAGAATTATTCTTTTCACTCTTGTTCAAAGAATAGCCATCATCTTCTTCTTCCTTCCTCTTTTGCTCTCTAGACCTTTGAAGTGAGCAAAATACTTAGCAAGATAAGGTTTTGAAGTGTGAATTAGAACCACAACATCATTCTACACAAGTTTTGCCCACTTGTTTAGAGTATTATCTTCATTTCTTCTCTTGATCAAGTGAAGTCGATAGCTTGGATTAAGGAGCTTCGGGTGGATCGTCGTGGACACTAGGAGACTTCAAGTGAACCCTCCTCCAACCCTCAAGTGGCCAAGGAGTCCAGAGTAGAGAGCTACAAAGGTTGTACTCTCAAAACCCTAGCCTTTGTCACTTATAAAGTTATGAAACCCTAATTTTCTAGGATAGATCCTTTGTATGCTTCCTTAGCACCATAAAAATTTGATCTTTGTGACATGTGATGCTTCCAAACCTCTCATAGGGTGCTAGGTAAACCTAACATTGGTATCAGAGCCAACCTAGAACATTAGTCGACACTTTTACGAAGTAAAAACTCAGATTGAACCAAAATACGACGTTTCGGGACCCTCTCTGGTCATTTTTCAAAAACTGTTATTTTTCAGAATTAAAAATACTTAAAAAATACAGCAGGAAAAACTAAGAAACACTGTGCAATACGAAGACATGATCCGTACAAACCACCGCGGAACCGCGGCCAATCCTTGCTTAGGCCACGGCTCCACGGCCGTACAGAGGCTTCATGGCTTCTTATTTGCTCAGTAATTCTTATAACTGCTTGTATATTGTTTTAGGTATGTTTAATCTGAATCCAGTACTGTATATTCTGGAGATGGTTTTGCACTCGACGATTCGATTGGAATTTTCAATTTGTTGATTTTCCGGGTAAACTAGAAAGTATTGAAGTGTTCGAACGAGTATCATTTGCTCACTTTTTACGGGGTTTAAATATTTTTGGAGATACGTGCAAGTTTTGTGCTGGACCCTCTAGAAGACAACAAACCTTAACTCGATTATGTGACCCTCTTGAACTTCCTTTTGAACCTTAGGGTTTGGGGCAGTACGGCGTGTCACATGTGAGGCGTTGGCTTGACCCTTCTACGGCTGGACCGCTACTACTGTGTCACACTTCGGGTTTTTGAACTCCGCTCAAGTGTTAAGCTTTAGGGAATCTTGGGTATTTGATTAATCGTTCGAAAACTTTAATACTGTCTGTTTATCTGGAATGTGATGCAATGTGTGGAATTCATATTACTAGACATGAAATACGAAGTTTATGATATTTCGCATTTATGATGTCTAAAGAGAATGTAGATTCTAGATATTGCAGTTTTACACTTTCTTTTCTGTGACCGTAAGTGTAGTATGTAGTGGTATTGCTGATTGTTGTTGCTATACGTCGACAACAATCGGTGTATGCATACTTATTTACGTTGATGATATGAGATATTATGTGTTGCTGAGATATGATGTGCAGGATTGTCGTGATTGAATAGCCGGGGGGTTTTATGTGAGACGAGAGTTTTATATTTTCATTCATGTAAATTCAAATATAATGTAATATTCTTTTATTTGGGGCACTTCTGGGTTGGGGTTGCTGCCACCAGTGTTGTATATTATTTACTTTTCCGTATTAGGATGGACCGAAGGAGGGGAGCACAGGTGACCGGGTTCTGGGGTTCAGTGGTAGGCCATCTCGAGGAGTCGAGACCGGGTCTCCTAAACTCCAGAATTGGTAGGGTTGCTTGCCGCTCTTGTAGGGGTCCAGGGTGTGGGCTTGGCTGTTCATCACGACTGTGGAATCCGTATTTTCTATTTTGCCTAAATACTAAATACGGACGTCCTAGTATATCCCACATTATATCTATGTTTTTGCTGCCTGTGTTCTGTGATATCTGAGACGAATGACATATTATATATATGATATATAGTAGACGTTGCTTATGTTTTACACCCGCGCTAGTCCCGTCCCGGTATGCCGTTAGTTAAGTAACCTAACGGTGCATAACAGAATATTGCGGCGAATGTGGATGGCATAAGCGTACGTGTTATTTTCGTTTTTTTCTGTGATTGGCTTAAGGACTTAAATGATGGGATTACATTAATGTGATTAATGTAAAGAAAATAAACCTAAAAAGATGTTGTAAAATCGGATTTAAAAACCACTCGGCTATTTATGAAAAATCTACATTTCAAAACTGCGGAGCTTAAGCCACTCCTTTTGAAAACCATTTTATTCTACGACGATATCAAGTTCAAAGCGTTAAAAATTTTCTTAAAAATTATCCGCAACTCTCCGTCATTTTAGGAAGTAGAGTACTTAGTATTCGTGCTACATTTGTTGACCTTAACCAAGGCATAGTGTACGGTAGCTAAGTGATGTCTTCCTACAAATGCATATGATGCAGATTAATTAGGACGGGCATATGACTTTGTTGACCTTAGCCAAAGGTCATGTGAACGGGTCTAATTAACCAAGAAATGACGGGTTGAGCTTGACTAGTACTCGTGATTTGTTGACCTTAGCCAAGGTCACGAGTGCTAGGGGTAAAAACCACATCGGGAATTTCAATGGTTGAAATTTGCAATGAGATTGCATACCTTCCATGTGATGGTTAGATCCCGATCCCACTGTGGGCAATAGTTGCTCCTAGGAGAGTTTTACAGTTTACAATTAGCTAACTCATTAGGTGTCTAGAAAGGTGTTAACGGGGCTTCGCCTCTGGGAAAACGAGGTTTACTTTAATTAGGTCCGTGCGAAAGCACGGGGAACCTCCCTCAAGTACCGACACTGGCCTGGCTGAACGATTAGCGAAGTTGTAGACTGTAATTAATCCTGGCTAGTTTTTCTTTTTAAGGTTTGAAAGAAAACTCGATAAAAGCAGTGGGAAATATCGATTAGAAAAGATAATAATCAATCTGTTCTATGCAAGATCTTTCGCTGAGTGTATTCTTTTCTCTCTCTTAATGGCAGATACCCATGACTGGACTCAAGCTTCTACTAGATAAAAACAAACTGAATGGGACCAATTATAAAGACTGGCCGAAGAATCTGAAAATTGCCTTGAGTTATGATAAAGTATCATATGTCCTCACGGCTTCAGCCCCGTCCGTCCCAGGTCCAAAATCCTCAGTTGCGGACATTGAAGTCTGCAAGACATGGGACGCTGACTGTGCCACGGCCAAATGCCTCACGCTTGCATCGATGGATAACACACATCAAAAGCAGCACAAGGATATGGACATTCATGGTATATTGCTCTATACAAAAGAGTTGTATGGAGAGCAATCCCACGTATTATGATGCGAAGCATTAAAGAAATTATTTCAGATATGAATGGCCCCTGGCACACTAGTAGGAGACTATGTTCTGAAGATGATAGCTCTTATAGAAGAGCTTGAGGACCTTGGATGGACGATGGACAATGAGCAATATACGGATATTATTCCACAGTCCCTCCCCTCCACCTTTGCTCAATTCATAGTGAACTTCAACATGCACGGCATGGAGAAGGAACTCCCTAAGCTCCATAATATGTTAAGGAGTGCAGAGAGCACTATGAAATCAGCAAAAAAATCCCGTTATGACTGTTGGACAGTCTTCCTCTTCTAGCCCAAAAGCTAAGGCCAAGGGAAAGAAAAAGAAGGAGCCCACCAATCCTAAGGGTAGAGTTAAAAAGGTGAAGGGAAAGGAAAAGTCCAAAGCTGGAGACTCGGGAAAAGGCGAATGTTTTCATTGCCACAAGACAGGACATTGGAAGCGCAACTGCACGGAGTACTTATATCTCAAGAAGAAGTATGGGGATGCTTCTGCTTCAGGTGCGTTTGTGACAGAAAACTGTTTTTTAATAAACTCTGCTTCCTGGGTATTGGATACCGGTTCAGGTTCTCACATTTGCAATTCTATGCAGGGGCTAAGAAATAGCAAAGTTTTGAAAGCAGGTGACCATACACTCCGCGTTGGAAATGGTTCCAATGTACATATAGTCGCAGTGGGAGAGTATCACTTGGGGTTGCCATCTGGATGTAATTTGGTTTTGAATCTATGTTATTTTGTACCTAGTATGCTTTGTAATATAATATCCGTTTCTTTGTTAGACAATGAAGGATATAACTTTGTATTGCAGAACAATGTTATGAACATTCACATGAATCAAATGTTGGTTGGGTATGGTATGCTTAATAACGGGATATATGTCCTAAATCAACACACAATTTTCAGTATACAATACACCAATAAAAGAAAACTTTCAGAATTAAATGAAGCTGTTCTTTAGCACTGTAGACTTGGTCATATTAACGAAACAAGACAAAACAAGTTATACAAAAATGGATATTTAAACTCTTTTGAATATAAATCTTATGCGACTTGCCAGTCTTGTATCAAGGGTAGAATGACCAAAACTCCATTTACCGGACACGGAGAAAGAGCATCTGAGCTCCTAGGCCTCATACATAGTGATGTATGCGGGCCAATGTCTACACAGGCTAGAGGCGGTTTTTCATACGTCATTACATGACGATTTCTCAAGATTCGGTCATGTATTTTTATTAAAGCACAAGTCCGAAGCTTTTGAGAAATTCATTGAATATAAACAAGAAGTAGAAAAACAAACCGGCTTGAGTATCAAGATGCTTCGATCAGATCGAGGTGGTGAGTATCTCAGTACAGAATTTGCAAACTTCCTAAAAGAGAATGGGATTCTCTCTCAGCTAACTCCTCCTTACACACCACATCACAACGGTGTGTCAGAACGACGGAATCGAACCCTATTAGATATGGTCCGTTCCATGATGAGTGATGCTGAGTTACCCGTTTCGTTTTGGGGGCATGCATTGGAGACTGCAGCGTTTCTACTAAACAGGGTTCCTACCAAAACCGTGTCTACCACACCATATGAGATATGGCATGGGAAGAGACCATCTCTTAAGAAAATTAAGATTTCGGGTTGCCCGGCCTATGTTAAAAAGCAGAATCCGGACAAACTTGAGACACGGTCAGTCATGTGTAACTTTGTGGGATATCCAAAGAATTCTTATGGATATCTACTCTACCATAAATAGGAACAAAAGGTGTTTGTTTCTCAACATGGCACATTCTTGGAAAAAGAGTTTTCACAGATAAAGATGATGGCAAGGTGGTGGATCTAGAAGAGATTCTAGAGACACAAACTACAAATGACAATTTGGTTGAACCGGCTGTTGCAATAGAAAAAGAGGAATCTCGGCCACTCCGTAGGTCTGGTAGGACTTCTTGCCTACCAGAGAGGTGCTACGGTTTCCTCATTGATGGTGACGGAGAAGACTGCATCATGGATGATGATGATCCTACCAGTTTTCAGCAAGCTATCACGAGTGGAGACTCTGTAAAGTGGCTGGATGCCATGAGATCCGAAATGGAGTCTATGTACACCAACAAAGTATGGACTTTGGACGTTGTACACCCTGGGGTAAAACCTGTGGGGTGCAAATGGATCTTTAAAAGAAAGATTGGTGTAGATGGGCAGGTGGAGACCTATAAGGCAAGACTTGTGGCGAAGGGTTTTCGTCAAAGACTAGGTTTGGACTATGACGAGACTTTTTCTCTCGTAGCCATGCTTAAATCCATTCGGATCCTACTTGCTATTGCTGCTCACTACGACTATGAAATCAGGCAGATGGACGTTAAAACCGCATTTCTAAGTGGATATTTAGAAGAATGCGTTTATATGGATCAGCCAGAGGGCTTCGTTGACAGTGGGAGCAGCGGGAAAGCATGTAAATTGCTTAAATCCATATATGGGTTAAAGCAGGCATCACGGAGTTGGAACATCTGTTTCGATGATGTCATCAAAGAGTTTGATTTCATCAAAAATCCAGATGAACCGTGTGTTTATAAGAAGGCTGTAGGGAGAGCTGTCACATTCCTCGTATTGTACGTGGACGACATTCTTCTGATAGGAAATGATATTCCTATGCTACAGTCGGTCAAATCTTTCTTATCACTAAGGTTCTCCATGAAGGTCCTGGGTGATGCCACATACATTCTGGGCATAAGGATCTATAGGGATAAATCCAAAAATTTATTGGGATTGTCCCAAACTAGGTACATTAACACCATCCTAAAAAAGTTTAGTATGGAAGACTCCAAGCGGGGTGCCTTACCCGCTTGCCATGGGGCACTCTCTCCAAGGATTCTTGCCTAAAGACTGATGAAGAGAGAGCTCGCATGAGTGTTATACCCTATGCTTCGGCAGTAGGATCTATAATGTATGCGATGTTATGTACATGCCCAGATGTAGCTTATGCACTTAGTGTTGTAAGCAAGTATCAATCCAACCCAGGGGAGAATCACTGGACAGCTGTGAAGAACATTCTTAAGTACTTACGAAGGACTGAAGAATTGTTCTTGGTGTATGGTAATGGAGATCTCCAAATGAAGGCCTTTACCGATTCGAGCATCCAGAGCGATAAGGAAGACCGCACATCTATCTCTGGGTTTGTATTTACCCTCAATGGAGGGGCAGTAAGTTGGAAGAGTTCCAAACAGGATACCGTTGCAGACTCTACGATGGAAGCTGAGTACATTGCTGCGAATGATGCCGCCAAGGAAGCCGTCTGGATGAAGAAGTTCGTCTCGTAGCTAGGGGTAATTACAACCATTATTGATCCAATACCTTTGTATTGTGATAATAATGGGGCTATGGCGTTAGCCAAGGAGCCCAGATCCCATCAGCGGTCCAGACACATCTTGAGGCATTTTCATTTGATCCGGGAAATTGTAGATCACCGCGAGATCGAGAATAGGAGAGCAGACACAAAGAATAACTCCGCGGATCCATTCACCAAAGCCCTCCCTCAGCCGCAGCTTGAGTGACATTTTGAGATGTTGGGTATGAGATACGCCAATAACTGGCCTTAGTGCAAGTGGGAGATTGTTGGATATATGTATGCCCTAGAGGCCATTATATGATAGTGGATGTATTTGTACATGTATATATATTCAGTATACATTCTTGCTCAACATGATAGTATACTATCTGGTTCTTCTTTATCTGACATGTTGATTTGATCATGCTTTTATTCATTCATACATTCTAATAAAGCCCTGAGGATATCGGCTTGACTACTGTGATTATGATGGAGATCATACTAGTGGGACATCTGTAGTCTATAAGCATATCCTGGAAAGTCCCTAGTCGCAGGTATATCGAGACGGGGTATTGATATACCAGAGTAGACTAGCGTGTATGACACTAGACCCATACGATGGGCGATGAATGTTCCAACATTCATCGATGTTTGACATCAAGATCATATACGGGTGCTCAGTGGTGACTGGGTACACTAGACGGACTCACCGAGAACTCCTATATGGAATTATATCTATCGTCGGATAGCAGTTCTCAGGTGACACTGGTACAGGTTAGTCTGTAGACCCAAGATCGTCATAGAGTCTTGTGTGTTCTCCTACTGTACTTTGATTGCCACCCTACCACGGCTCTACTGAGTCGTGCAAACAGGTGGCCGTTGGGTACAGTCCCGAGACACACGAAGGCGATGAGCGATAGGAGGCGTTTCGTATCTCCCGGTATTGCGAGTTGATGCTGTGCTGTGCCCGACTGGTTATATCAGTAAGTCCCTGGCTAGGGCTGCTGAGATTTGCTTATAAGTGTTATCAGTAGTTTCTCTATCTGTTATAGACCATTCACCGGCATGACTTATTGAGTTATTGAGGTCGACGTGACCATCCCTAGGCTCGATATGCAGCATATCTGACGAAGAGACCGGACTGTACTGTAGTGTTGCCGGTTGGCTCGACGGGAGTTGTAGCAGCTTAGCTTGTTTTCTTCTGATTGCTCGATACCCGGGTGGCCGTTACGTTTAGCTGACCGCTTACGGCTTGGGGGTGCTTGATATGATCATCACCCACTGCCGGCGTATTGACGAGTCTTAGAGTCCCACAAAGGAGTTACCTAGTCCAGACGAAATGTTGCGGTGCGCGTATGCGATATGCGCATGGACCCGATTAAAATGCGCGTATAGGATATCGTATATTGATCGGGCAGCTTGCTTTTGGTGGGGTCGTATGTGATATGACCAGATTAGTAAATCAAGTGTTGATTTATCATTTAACAATTTGTTTTCTCACTTGAAACCTTTTCTTGTATATGATGGATGTATGCATGCATGTATGCTTTCTTTCTTTTTAGATTCATGCACATATGGATGTGCATACATACATACATCATCCTTCATGGTTGATTACACATTGAAAAAGGTGGCAATATAAGACTCACACCATGGTTTAAATATATGGATTATTACTTAATTTTTGTTAAAACAAAAGAAAAGAAGAAAAGGAAAATTCATGGCTAGTTTCTACACTCTTCCTTAAACCTAACCATGCTCACCTACTTCTAACCATGAGTTAACCTTCTCTTTATCTTTTAAACTCAAATTAAATAATATCTTTATCATCTAACCATGGTTTGAGATGAGGATAAGAAAATATATATACATATATTTTCTTTTTCTTCATAAGAGTTATTCTTTTCACTCTTGTTCAAAGAATAGCCATCATCTTCTTCTTCCTTCCTCTTTTGCTCTCTAGACCTTTGAAGTGAGTAAAATACTTAGCAAGATAAGATTTTGAAGTGAGAATTAGAACCACAACATCATTCTACACAAGTTTCGCCTACTTGTTTAGAGTGTTATCTTCATTTCTTTTCTTGATCAAGTGAAGTCGATAGCTTGGATTAAGGAGCTTCGGGTGGATCGTCGTGGACACTAGGAGACTTCAAGCGAACCCTCCTCCAACCCTCAAGTGGCCAAGAAGTCCAGCGTAGGGAGCTACAAAGGTTGTACTCTCAAAACCCTAGCCTTTTGTCACTTATAAAGTTATGAAACCCTAATTTTCTTGGATAGATCCTTTGTATGCTTGCTTAGCACCATAAAAATTTGATCTTTGTGACATGTGATGCTTCCAAACCTCTCATAGGGTGCTAGGTAAACCTAACATGTTTTACACCCGCATCCATATTTATATAGATGGCATCGATTTGTACTAGACTTAGATCCCCAGATTATATGATATGATGATAATGATACCTGATATTGGATGAGAGGAATGTGATACTGACCCATACCCAGCTATTGGGATGACGTACGACGATTTACCGTACGATCTTTATATTGATGATAAATCCGCACTCATGACTTGAGGATGTCATATGATATACTGTATCGTAGGCGATACTACTGAGGCGGGATCACCGACTACTATATATACATATCGACTCAGATTTAGGTGGTTTCCATACCCGTCCCAATTGACTTGATACTTAGATCTGTAGTTGCATAGTAGATGTTAGACTAGATCGAGTCATACCTATTTCAAAGCAACGAATCAGGAATATCTTAAAGACAAGAAAAGGGATTCTACGGGTATTTTCAAAAGATGTATCTTTCTTAAAAACACCGTAGCCTTTATTTTACTAAAAATCCTGATTCGTCTTATTTAAAATGGCATAACTGCATGATATATACATATTGATATAGATTCTTCACTATAGAGTTGATTATTTGATTTCCGCATATTCATGCTATTCGCATTGCTTTGCATGTGTTTATTGCTATATTATTATCATGTTGTTAGGACACCAACACCATTATCGATGATGTGTATGTTCCACGTACACTTGCTTACCGGCTCACACATTTCATCATTGATAATTGCCATGTCACTACACAGTAGTATTATTGCATCAAGATATGACCTTGTACGTGCATACTATTATTCCATGTTGCATGATATACTGTTATACTTGCATTTCATTTATATGTCACATACATTATGCTTTATGATTATGCGCATTGAGACATTTGTTGTTTCCATGATATTTTTGGATTGGGAACCGTGGGTATTTTAAAAAGATTATGTAAATGCTTAAAAAACCCGGTTACCCTTGATATGATATTTCAGCTTCCACCATAAGTTTTATCGGTTCTGATATATATATACCCATGCGAGGAGGCGTCGAGGCTGCATGAGGGTACATGGTGGGGCCCGGAGGTATCCCGGGGCAAGAAAGGGATGTCGATGTGCTTTGAGCCGATGAGCCCGTCAGGGGAACCATACCGTCCGGTGATATTATATTTTACTCGGAGGTTATCTTGGGGATACCGACAGGAGTTATGTATGTATGATACGTCGAATTCGAGGGTCGAAGCTGGGCACTCGGGTTTCGAGATAGCGTATGATACGTACCTATCAGGGCTAGTCTTGATGACAGTGCCTGATAGATGAGAATTTACGTGCTAATGCTAGGCACAGGTTTCACGATGTTTTCGAGTGTCGATACTTGGCACTCAGGTTCCATGATTTTGATTACATCCTCATATTTACATGCAGGATGCTTATTGTCATTAGGTGACAGGTGGACGGGATCCACATATAAACAGACATTGATCACATACAGACTTTGATTATAGTGTTTATAATTCATTTGTATATATAACAGGGTATGAGGGCGCTTTTATGTAGGGTTCCTTGGCACGCTTAAGAGGTCTCACAAGGCATCAACCATGCCAATTTCAAATTTTACAAGTGCCGAGAAACCCTAATACGGATCGTTAACTAGAATTTTAGGCGAAACATGCAACTAGTTAACAACTTAACTAAGTGAACGGAAATACAACCTTTGTAGATCCGGTCCTCCACCTCCTAGGCTCCGTGACGACGTCCCTCCGCTGTCCATATCGGATCCTGGACTCTAGCATCAGCTTCATCGGAGAAATGGGCGGGCTAGGTCGTAGACTTCGATGCCGAAGATGATCTACGTCGAGGCAACACTAGATCAAGCTCCAACTTCACCAAGTCATGAAACTTGTGAAGAAAACACCCTATACTACTTGGCAAGAGGTAGAGGATGAAGAAATAGGAGGTGGGTTCACTTTAGAATTGGATTTTTCACTCTTTTTCTCAAGATGCCATTAATGGTGGTAAGCTTTCTTCTTGAAGAAGAAGAAGAAGAAGAAGATGATAATATGATAAGTATTATTTCATAAAGAAAATAATATGAATACTTATCATATCCTAACCTTGGTTAGGTGAAGAGAATAGACCATGGTTAGTTTGAATGGTTAGGGTTAAGCATGAAGACAAAATGGTCACTTTAGTCAAAGCTTTATGAAGCTTCAACAACAAACAAAGAAAGCCACCATTTTCTCTTTTATCTTTTCCATAATAAATAAATAAATAAATAAATAAGTAAGAAAAAGAAAACCCTAACCATTACACAACCATTGTTTAATCTTTACACAAACTCAAGTTAGCATGTATCATCAGACATGATACAAACAAGTGCACAAAAGTATATCACATATACAACTTGTGAACTTCAAGTGAGAAAATCCATTTAAAGTGAACCAATACTAGTTAATGCAAAGTAATATATCAAATATATAATTATGCATTAAATCATTAAATCAATACTTGATTTAACGATCCGGTCATATCGCATATAACCGACTAATATCCAATGTATCGGCTTATCGAATCAATCCTTGATTCGATAACTAGGTTATATCGCATACAACAATTCGACACATTCATCGCGAGAATGAAATATGGTATCACATACACGCATTATTCTCGGTCCTGCACATATCTCATATGCGCTCCTATTTCGTTTTGCTTGAGCCAGGAAACCTCTGTGTAGGACTCTAAAGACTCGTCAATACGCCGGCAGCAGGTGATGATCATATCAAACACCCACAAGCCACAACCGGTCTGCTAAACGTAACGGCCACCCGGGTATTGAGCGATCAGAAGATCGACGAGCAAGCCCGCTCACACTCCTGTGAATCCAACCAGTAACACTCACCGTACAGTCCGGTCTGTTCGTCTGATATGTCGCATATCTCGCCTAGGGGTAGTAAACGTCAGACCCCAATAGCTCGATAAGTCATGCCGACGTGAGGTCCATAATATGTGTGAAACTACTGATAACACTTACCAGTAGATCACTGCAACCCTGGCCTGGGATTTCCTGTTATGGCCAGTCGAGCATAGCGCAACATCAACCCCCAATACCGGGAGAGACGAATCCCCTCCTATCGCTCATTGCCTCCATGTGATTCGGGACTGTACCTAAAAGCCACCGTTTTGCACGCCCTCTTGGACGTGGTAAGGTGGAAATCAAAGCACAGTGGGAATCACACAAGTCTCTATGACGATCTCGGGTCTACAGACTAACCTGTACCAGTGTCACCAGAGAACTGCCATCTGACGTAAGGTATAATACTATCTGGGAGTTCTCGGCGTGTCCGTCCAGTGTACCCAGTCTCCACTGAGCACCCGTATATCATCTCTGATGTCAAACACCAATGGATATGGGATCATCCATCGCCCATCTGTATAGGTCGAGAAGGTATACGCTAGTCTACTCTGGTATATCGATGCCCCGTCTCGATATACCTATGACTAAGGACCTTGAAGGATGTACTTGTGGACTACTATGTCCCCACTAGTATTGTAACAATTCCAAAATAATAAAATATTATTTTCGGGAATTTTTATAATTTAATATTATTTTAATGAATATTTTAATATTCGGGTGTAATTAAATACAAATAAATGGGAAAAAATTTGGAAAATTTTAGAAAATTCTAAAATAGGGTATTTTATGGAATTATGCCATTTTAAAGTTTTTAAGACTAGTTATATGCTAATTTAGTGTTAATCGCGATTAAAAATCGCTAATTGGATTTTTAGCATTTTTGTGCAAAAATGTGCACATATCATTTTTACACTTGTTACACTTGTGTTACATTTTTGTTGCCATGATTCATTTGGATTTATTATTGGAGTGAGAAGGAAAAGAAAAGAAAAGGAAAAGTAAGTGATGATGAGAGAGAGAGAGAGACCAAGTCAACCCCACTTTTTGCACCATGCTCCCATCATTTCCCGTGTTATTTTCTCTCCCCTCTTCCACTAGGGCTGCTGCTGATCCTGCTCCCTCTTCTTCCTCCCCTCTATTCAATCCTAGATCTACAATGAAAACAAAGCCAAAACCCCATTCCCACTTCACAAAAAATGTTCCCGAGCTCACTAGCTACACATTGAACCTAGAACGATTGGATTTGGAGGACTTTGAGCAACTCAAGAATTCTCTTGAGTTGCCAAAAGAGGTAATTTCTGCACCTATTAGAGTAGTATCTCATTTCTATTGCATCTATACTAGTTTGGTATCGATATTGTGTCATTTTGTGGATTTTAGCGAATTCAAGTTAGGGTTTAGGGTAAAACTGAAATCAAGATGAAATTGAGGCTTGTGGTGACCTTAGAAACCCTTGTGTAATGCAAAATTTGACCCAAACCTAGAACTGAAAACAGAATACGGAATTACGGAACCGATATCGGAAAAACTGGAAATCTGGGACTGTTTTGTGTAATCTGCTATCACCCCGAGACCCTAAAAATAAAACTGAGTTGACAGTGAGATGTGCAGGCACCATAAAACCACCAGACCAAGCCCTAGCCCCCAACTCCAAAGTGAGGCCGCCAATTAATTCCTTCTGGCCGCAATTTGCGGCCAGAGTAGGAGGAAACCTCCTCGATTTTTGTGCATGGCCCTTTTTCCTCTAATATTGACCCTGGGTATGTCTAGTTTTGACTGATTTCATCTAGGGTGAAATCTGGGATGATTTTCCTATGTTGGTGCATGATTTGAGACTTGTTTTAGCATGGATTTTGGTATTTGGTGTTTCGTTCCTGTCGGGTGGCGTTTGGACGTCAACGACAGGTGGATATTGATCGTGTTTACATGCGAAGCGATAGGTTTCTACCTATGCGAGTAGCGTGTGCTGTTTTGGTTTCCGATGTGATTTTCATGTACTTTAGCATTGTGATATACTTGTAGGTACCCCGCGTGATGTTGAGGCGAAGAGGATGAAAATGGCGACATCGGCGTCGGCACATGAGAAGCAAAGTGAGTAGATTTTATCTACGGGGAGAAGTCGGGTGGATGGCGTATAGCACCCCCGCAGTCCGTGGTGATGTATACGAATACGTATACACACGTATATTTATTATGTATTGTTTAGGATTATTGATAGTAATAATGGTATTTTTGATGTTAAGAATATATTGGTTTAGTATAGTGCGAACCCTAGAGTAGTGGTTGCACTCACACATACACTTACACACATACTTGCATACATTCTTTCATTTATTGGTGCGTATATCTACACATGGGTATGGGACTATGTGTTCATATACGGGATTTGAGGGTGATACGTGGGATTGAGATGATACTTGATGTGAGGCCGTGAGATCGGCGATGTGACATAGTTCGTTTTTGAGGTGCGATATGATAGTTTTAGCGGGCCTTTGGACATGTGCTTTACCCCGCATTCATATTTATATAGATGGTATCGATTTGTACTAGACTTAGAGTAGTACCCCAGATTATGCGATCTGATGATAGTGATACCTGATATGTGATGAGATAGTGTGATATTGACCCCTACCCAGCTATTGGGATGCCGTACGATGATTTACCGTACGAGCTTTATATTGATGTTAGATCCGCACTCACGACTCGAGGATATCTTACGATATGTTATTGAGGCGAGATCACCGACTGTCATATCTATATATATAAATATCGACTCAGATTAGGTGGTTTCATACCCCTCCTGTCTAGATTACTTAGTGGACCTTAGACTGAGCCGAGACATACCTATTTCAAAACTAACGAATCGGGGATATTTTAAAGATAGGCAGAAGGGTTATACGGATATTTTCAAATGATGCACCTTTTCTTAAAACACCGTAGCCCTTATTTTACCAAAAGCCCTGATTCGTCTTATTTCAAAAGGCAAGGTTGCATGACATATCTATTGGGGCAGGTTCTGTACTTTTGCGTTGATTATTCGTTTCCGCATATTCCTGCTATTTGCATTGCATCGCTTGTATTGTTGTTATATTCAGTCATGCTGCTAGGACACCAGCACCATTATCGATGATGCATATGTTCCATATACACTTGTTGCCGGCTCACACACTTCATCATCGATAATTGCCATGTCACTACACTGTAGTACTGTTGCATTCTGTGTATGTTGCCTACATTTCTTTACATGTCGCATACATCGTGCTTTCTGATTATACGCATTGAGATATGTTGTTTCCATGATATTTCTGGATTTGAGAACCGGGGGTATTTTAAAAAGAGGATGTATAATTGTTTTAAAAACCCGGTTACCCTTGATATGATATTTCAGTGCGTCCACCATGTGTTTTCTCGGTGCTGAGAGCGACATGTGAAACCCGATTCGAGGAGGCGGATGAGGCCGATTGCTTGTACATGGTGGGCCCGGTATGCTACCCCGGGACGAGAACGGTTTCGCTGTGTAGTAGACGGTGAGCCTGGAAGAGGGACTACTACCTACCGGTGATTGGTTGGACCTGGCGGTTATCCGGAGGATACTGACCAGAGTCGATAGATGGATTTGGGCGTACTGCCGGGGCCGAGGGCCGATACCGCAGACGGAGCCCGAGGGCCGATCCGGACTGACGGAGCCCGATATATGAGGATTTACGTGCCGATGCTGGGTACAGTTTTCATGATGTTTTCGAGTGCCGATGCTGGGCACTCTGGTTCCATGATTTTGATGTGTCGCGAGGGACACGGGTGGATTATATCCTCATATTTCCATGCACAGGTTTTATGATATTTACTTGCATGATGGTTATTGTCATTGGGTGACGAGTGGACGGGATCCACGTGTATGCAGATTTGATTACAGTGTTTATACCTCATATTCTTGACATGCTATTACCTGAGGCACTAGTACGAGCACTTGGCACTACACTCATGTATAGAGGTTACATTGCCATTTTAGCATGCTTCAGCTTTATTCATATTGAGGTTTATTTATATCTGATCGTATTGACCTAGGATGGGTCATGCATTCGATCTCTGCTTGTAGATATTTTCTATTCACGAGTTGGCAACTTACCCCCGTTGTGCCCCAGTTCTTGCAGGTTTGCCGTACAGATTCCATAGCGGCATTTCTGGCACATTGCTTCCTTGTGGGTGACTTGCTTGGGTAGGTGGGTTCTTTTGTATCAGAACCGCCATTGTTCATGTATTATTTATTGTATCTAGAATTTCCATCAACCAAAACTTGTATATTGTTTCAGACTTAGTCAGCAGTGTTGTATTATTTCGACCTTAGAGTCGCGCTTGTAGTATTATGGTTTTCTGGCTGTTTGAGTTTCTTTTTGGGTTTTGATCCTCACCCTTTGGCGTTGTATATTATTATTGCTTGCATGGTTGTGACCGTCGATTGACGAAGAGCTAGCTCCCGCTTGGGGATGCCTTTTATCATGTCATATATATTATTCTTGTTGTACCCCGTTCGGGGCCAGTTTTTACAAAGGAAACTCTGCCGAAATTTTCAGGAAAGATTACACATTTTACAAATACATATTCGGCTTAGTTATTTAAAAACTTGATTTTCAAAACATGTTTTCTTTACCTCTTAAAACTAGTTTTTCCTTTATTTACTCCTTAAATGGTTTTAGATTTCTGGGCTTTTGGCTTACTTGGATCAGATGGAGTCCTATAGACTTCATAGGATTCAAGGGCCAGTCACGTGCTCTTTCGGGTCGTGACAAAGTTGGTATCAGAGCGCTAGGTTGACCTTGGTTCGAGTCTAAGTTTGACTATGTGGAGCCTAGGGCGTTATTTATATACGGAACTTAGGCTTGACCTTGCGGAACTTAGACTTGGTCGAGGGGGTATTAGACCCGAACTTTCTTCACGTAGGATGACCCTTGGTTGATGGAACAGGTGACTAATGTAGAGTGACGTACCGTTGGTATGTTCCGCGGCATACTTACAACACGCCACTCCGCTTAAGAAACCTTAGGTTGTACATTTCCTTGCATTGTGTTATATTCCTTCCTATGATCCATCCTCATCGATACTGGTTATGGTTCTGCTGCCGCGATTGCACGGGCAGAGTGAGCTACGGCTCTAGTTGTCAGCATGAGCTCGTCGTGGACGAGGACTGACCTGGGCAAGTTTCCAGAGGCATACGATTGCATATTGAGGAGTCGTCTTATTGTGTTTTCGCGATATGAGCGTTGGACAGATCGCTTTTACGAGATTTCCGGATGTGCTGATCGACACCATAGGATTGAGCCACTGATAGAGGCTAGCTAGGATGTGATGACCGTCGATATGTCGCTTATTCATGATGGTGAGTCGCTAGTCACCGAGGATGAATGACTAGGACATGTGGATCGTTCGCTTACCCCGATGCGAGGGCATCAGGTAGATTGATTCCAGCTAGAGGCGACTTTACGCAGATTCGTTGAGAGTCGATTGAGACGATCGAATGTCAGGAACCTATTTTCCAAGTTTAAAGTATACGGAAAGACATGCAGGTGATTCTATGGACCCTCTAGAAGAATGAAACCCTAACTCGACTTAATGACCGTATGAAAGCCTTTGAACCTTAGGGTTTGCGGCAGTTCCGCGGCGCCATTAGTGAGGCTTGGGTTTGCCCTTCTACGGCTGGACCACCGACGCTGTGGCATCTACTCGATACTATTAAACTGTACCCGAGATGTTGAGCTCTTGGAGGATTATGAGGTTCTGACGAGCCGATCGGACGATTCGACATCATTCGGATATCAGGTGATGGGACACTGCTTGGGAGACTCCAGATGCGAGCATAGCCGTTGGAGCACAGTCCGTGTAGCCGAGGAGATGAGTCCGAATCAGTCGATATTGGAGCAAGGTGGAGTAAAGAGTTCGCACGAGATGACGTCCCACTCCGCTGACATCAGAGATGTGACATGCACGCTAAGGACGTGTTCGGCTAGATATCTTCTACTGAGTGAGGAAGATACCGAGTTGTGATTTTGAGTCCGTGTGAGGGACTTCGGATGGACCGTAGCCGAAGGCATTGCAGTGCGCAGATAGAGACGCGATGTCGAAATGGACGATGATAAAGACAAGCGAGACAAGAGGTTCGTACGAGACGCTGATGAGCTGTCATTACTTCCCGTCGAGACCAGAGGCCTGATATGCTTACAGAGGCTTTGGGATGCGACCAATTTCCGAGGAAATGCTGTGCTGAGGACACAGATGTCCATTGAACGAGAAGAGATTATGCAAGAGTACCAGCCTCCGTACAGATCGGCATAGGCAAGATCGGCAGAGACCTTAAGCAGGGTTCCTTCCAGGATACCGCTGCAATGATGTTTGCAACCAGGATCGGACATGTGATGTGCATTCAGAGAGCCGGACGCCAGCCGCGAGCAAGAGGCAAGTAGAGATCCTGCGCCGCTAGAATTGGATGTACCGGCACCTTCTCGACTTCGAGGGAGGAAATACCGACGACAGTATTTTTGATTGTGATTTTGTGATTCGACTATCACGTATCTGTCACTTTGGGATTTCGGTATTTTGGCGATCCATTTGCATGATTGGTTTTGATGACTGAGTTCTATGATTTCTGTTTTCGTGCACCATGGTTGCACTTATTGGGCATTTATACCTGGCGCATCATTATTATTCTTGAGGTATTGATTGTGATTTCATGCCTATTATATGCCGGTGATTTGATTTACGCTTCCAGCATAGTTTTCATGCACTTCTAGTATTTTGATTTGATTTGTGCACGCTGATGCACACGGTTGTGACATTTTCCATCGCGGTACACTTGATCTTGATTGAGCCGCATTATGTATATCGTCGTTTTTGACTCTGATATTAATGATTGATTTTTGCACTCCGTGCTTTTGGTTTGACTTTCGCATGTTCGGCGTTTGCTATTGGATTTCGTGATTCCGTGCATGTTGAGTGCGCAGGGTTTAGATTTTCATTCGTGCACGATGGATGCACCGATTTGGATTTTCGCACATGATGGGCGCATGTTTTGAGATACGATTTTGGTGCACACCCGATGCACTAAATCGAGATTCTCCGTGCATGTCAGATGCACCGGATTTCTGGCTGACAGGCACACACGTTGCCTATGACAGATGCTTCGTGCACACCAGTTGCACCTAGATATGATTTTGTGCACCTGTTTGGCACATATATGGATTTTGATTTCCGTGCGCACCAGACGCACAGGGTGGTGTTATGTGCATTTTTGGGATTTATTCCTTTTGGAGCAGTACATTTTTATGATGTTGGATATTTGTTATTATACTGAGCAGGACTAGTCAGAGGACAGTACCTGGATATATTTTGCATGCATCGATAGTTATCGAAGGGATTTCCAAAAAGTGAGCTATAATCTCAGTATATACCTACGTGTCCGATACGACACGAAACGTTTTAAAAACAAGGAAACCCTTCTGATTGTTTTCAAAACGGCGGAACGTGCTTATTAAACAAAGGATATATATATACACATATATAGTTATTTTCTTATGAAAAAAAACGTCCGCCACTGTGCAGTGTTAGGCGCATCGCACAGCGACTTAAAAGGATTTGGCATGTGTTCATACCAGAATATTGTATTTTATACCGCCCATTCTTACGCTCGTTTGTTTATAGGCAGGTGCTTTTGAGCCGTGTTTGCTACATAATTACAGAATACAGGTTCTCGGCTCTAAAAGGTGAAATTCATGAAAAAGCACGATAATTCCGGATTACTGCCAACCACAGATGAAACACAGGTCTCTGCTCTTTATCCGTATGTTGCCACACACCGGTTTAAGAAGACAAAACGGCAAATCAGTGTCATTTTCATGCACAAAGCACAATGGCAACATCAAGTCCAAGAAATCTACGCGGAGCTCGAGAAAATCATGGCAAAAGATCCACTTTCAATCACCTTTTGATCAACAGAAATTCTGGAAGAAATGTGGAAAGATTATCAGAAAAATCATATACCAGAATAAAGGGCACAGAAGACCAGGGATGTACCAAAAACCTCATGCCCCAATTCCACTATAGAGCCGCGGATCCGCGGCCAATAGGGGGTATTGGCCACGGATCCGCGGCCATGTGGGGTCCTCATTCTGTCGTTTTTCAGGGGTAGTTTGGGTACTTCATTTTATATCAGATTCTTGCCCTAGGGTTTCTGTAAGCAGCCTATAAATACTCCAGAACTGAGCCAAACTATGGGTCCATTCTTAGTCAATTCTTTGTTCCTCTTTTTGTTAGGATTTAGTCTTTTTCTTCTTCTTCTTCTTCTTCATCTT
Organism: Agapanthus africanus; assembly: GCA_030015575.1. Classification (NCBI taxonomy): domain Eukaryota; kingdom Viridiplantae; phylum Streptophyta; class Magnoliopsida; order Asparagales; family Amaryllidaceae; genus Agapanthus; species Agapanthus africanus. The sequence continues at coordinate 294,001,358 of JASDDO010000029.1, forward strand.
TTCTCCATGAAAATTGTAGTGAGAGCTTTTTGAGTGGAAGATTAATGAAGATGAGGGCTTTTGTATCATTCTCTTTTGTTTAAACTTCCCCTTGAGATTCTTGCTTTCTCTTGATCTTTCAACCTCTTCATTGAGCTTGAAAGGTTAAGAGTTTGTTATTGATCTCAAGGGTCGTATTTTCTTATGGAATTAGCACTTCATTTCACATGCGTTCTCTACCCTTCTCTTTATCTTGCAACCTCTTGATTGAGCTTACAAGTTTATGGGTTGGCTATTGATCCCATGCTTGTCTTGAGTTTAGTTTCTTATTCTTTTTATTGCTTATTTATTACTTGCTTTTTATTACCTTGCTTTACTTTCTTGCAATTTAAATTCATGCACTTACTTTCTTGTAATCTTTTCTTTGTTCTTTTCTTTTGCGCTTTGTTGTTCATTTTGTGAATGTTGTGATTATCATTGTTGTTAAGAATAAATACGGTATTGTAAGTTAATATCTCCTTGCTCATTTCCTTTTCCCGTTATTTTCCATTGAACTCCGCCCAAACCATACGTAAGCGCTCAGTTAGGCACCCTACCCCAACAAGGTAACGGTGATTCCTAACCGCGACCGGTTGCGTTCGGTTAGGCCGGAGGCGAAAGCAAGAGACAAGAACGGAAGGACAAGGGTAAATAAGCCGGATTCCACGAATACCGCGCTTAAATCCCCTAATCCACGTTGTTGCCGATTGCTCTAGCTTCAATCGGTCAAGACTCGGCTCAAAGGTTTTGAGTACAGATTTCTTTAGCTTACATTTTCGTATCTTTTCTTAACAACTTTATACTTGCAAATAATACACTTAGGATAGAATCGAACAAACATATACTCATTCTTTATTGACTCTAAAACAAGAAAGGACATACCACCATCTCCCTGTGGATCGACCCGTGCTCAACCGGCTAGCTGCATAGCGACACCGTCTTGATTGCGGTTAACATCAATTCTTTCAATCAAATGGCGCCGTTGCCGGGGAGACAGTAGCGTATTTTCTTTCTTGTTATTTGGGTTAATATTCTTTTTGTATATATTTATAAAAAAAAAGAATTTTTTTTTCTTTTTGATCATTTTTGTGGGCAAGAGTGCAGATTTTTGCGAATTTGCAAACTGCAATTGTGGGGGAGCAAAGTGTACATTCAAGGTTAAGGTGATTACGAAGTACAGTGCCAAAGATCCGGGTAGTTTGACCCGCGCAAGCGAACTTTTCAAGCTTACCGGATTTGATTCAACGGGGGTTTCCTAACCCGAAAACTTAACGGTACGTATTTCTTAAACACCTTCTTCTCAAATCCGACGCATCCAATATACTATTCTTTGCAGGATTCTTTGCAAGCTCGCTAGCAAACGCTAAAAAATTAACTAACCCGTATTTGTTGCAGTGCTGCGCTTAAACTAAAAAACAATTGTTTGATTCTTTATAGAATTTATTGAATTGCGCATTGCATACATTAATACGGATTTAAGGGCAAGCGAACCCCACAACATACGGTAAAGGATTTCATCACCTTTTCCGTGGCCCACAAATCACGAACTTAAGCATAACGTTACCCACACAAACTTTAAAAGAAACTAGACTTTAAGCCTTAAGGACTTCGCGCTCACTAGGAGAAGTTAACTGTGTTTAGAACCTCGCTTAACGGTATATTGTTTACGGGGTGTCTAGGAAAGTGTTAACGGCGAAACCGCCAAAAGAGAAAGGGTTACTTAATTAAGGAACTTCGCGAAAGCGTTGGAAAACCTCCCCTTATCTCTGCACTTACTGTAGGGTTCCTAGGCACTCTAGTGAGGTCTCCCAAGCCATCAACCATGGCAATTTCAAAAATTATGGTGCCTACAAACCCTAAACTACGGATCGATAACTAGATGTCTAGGCGAAAAAGAACTAGTTAACACTTAACTATTGGGAATACGGAAATACAACCTTTGTAGATCCGGTCCTCCACCTCCACGGCTCCGCAACGAGGTCGTCTCCGCTGTCCAAATCAAATCCGGGCTCTAGGATCGGCTTCGTCGGAGAATGGGCAAGCTAGGTCGTCGATGTCCATGCCGAAGATGATCTACGTCGAGGCATCGCTAGATCAAGCTCACAACTTCACCAAGTCATGAAACTTGTGAAGTAAACACACTCTACTACTTGGCAAGAAGTAGAGGATGAAGAAATAGGAGTTGGGTTAACTTTAGAATTAGATTTCTCACTCTAATTCATCAATCACCATTGATGAGATAAGCTTTCTTCTTTAAGTTCAAGGAAGAAGAAGAAGGAAAATGATAAGATAAGATAATTCAAAAAGAAAAGAATTATCCATTCTTATCATAAGTGAACCATGGTAAAGTGTAGAGAGCTAATCATGGTTAAAGGAATGGTTAGGTTAAGCATGAGACAAAAATGGTTACAAAGTCAAAGACTTCAAGAAGCTTCAACTAGAATCCAAAATTAGCAACCATTTTCATTTCATTTTCTTTTATTCATTTATCAAAAATAAATGGATAAATAAATAAGATAAATGAATAACAAATAATAAACCCTAACCATTTCATTAACTAAGGTTTAACACTTTACACTTAACCAAAGAGCATGCATCATCAAACATGATACAAGCAAGCGCACAAAATCATATCACATATATAATGCGCACATCCGAGTGAGAAAATCCATTCAAAGTGAACCGATACTAGTTAATGCAAAGTAATATATCAAATATATAATTATACATTAAATCATTAAACCAACACTTGATTCAATGATCCGGTCATGTCGCATACAACCGACTAGTATTCAATGTATCGGCTTATCGAATCAACGCTTGAATCGATAACTAGGTTATATCGCATACAACCTTTCCGATACATTCATCGTGAGAATGGAATACAGTATCACATACTGATATTATTCTCGGTCCCGCACATATCTCATATGCGCTCCTATTTCGTTTTGCTTGAGCCAGGAAACCTCTGTGTAGGACTCTAAAGACTCGTCAATACGCCGGCAGCGGATGATGATCATATCAAACACCCACAAGCCGCAAGCGGTCTGCTAAACGTAACGGCCAACCGGGTATTGAGCGATCTGAAGATCGACGAGCAAGCCCGCTCACACTCCAGTGAATCCGACCAGTAACACTACCGTACAGTCCGGTCTGATCGTCTGATATGTCGCATATCTCTCCTAGGGGTGGTAAACGTCAGACCCCAATAGCTCAATAAGTCGTGTCGATATGAGGTCTATAACTGTTCGAGAAACTACTGGTAACACTTACCAGTAAATCTCAGCAACCCTGGCCAGGGATTTCCTGTTATAGCCAATCGAACACAGCACAACATCAACTCCCTATACCGGGAGAGACGAATCCCCTCCTATCGCTCATTGCCTCCATGTGACTCGGGACTGTACCCAAAAACCACCGTTTTGCACGCCCTCTTGGACGTGGTAAGATGGAAATCAAAGCACAGTGGGAACCACACAAGACTCTATGACGATCTCGGGTCAACAGACTACTCTGTACCAGTGTCACCAGAGAACTGCCATCTGACGTGAGGTATAATACCATCTGGGAGTTCTCGGCGAGTCCGTCCAGTGTACCCAGTCTCTACTGAGCACCCGTATATCATCTCTTATGTCAAACACCGATGGATATGGGATCATCCATCGCCCATCTGTATGGGTCGAGAAGGTATACGCTAGTTTACTCTGGTATATCGATGCCCCGTCTCGATACACCCACGACTAGGGACTTTGAAGGATGTACTTATGGACTACCATGTCCCCACTAGTATGATTCGCATCATAGTCCAGGTAGTCAAGTACAGATCCTAAGGGCTTTACCAACATGTAACAGAGAGACAATCAGCATACACGTTAAGGTAAAGTTCAACCAGATAGCATACTATCATGTCGAGCAAGAAAGTCCTCCCTATATATGTCCCAGCATCCACTACAATATACATCCTATGTACAGTAATGGCCTCTAGGGCATAGATATAACTAACAATCTCCCACTTGCACTAGGGCCATCTATAGCAGTGGTTGCAGTATCTCATACTCAACCATCCCATGAAAGTCTCTCTCTGGGAACAGGCCTTTGTGAGTGGATCCGCTGTGTTGTCCTCTGAGTTTACTCTCCAAACCTCGATCACCCTGGAGATCAACCATCTCCATGATCAAGTGATACTGCCTTAGAATATGTCTGGATCACTGATGGGACCGGCGTTTCTTGGCATAAGCCACAACTCCATTGTCACACAATGGGAGGAACATAGTTCATCTCATGAACCAATATACACCCAAACAGCCTCTTTGGTAGCATCTTAAGTAGCGATGTATCCTGCCTTTATCGTCTAGTATGTCACGGTATCTAGTTTGGAACTCTTCCAACATACCGTCCCTTTACTGAGGGAAAAGACAATGCCTGTGACTGACATTCAGTCGTCTTTATCACCCTGGAACCCTTCCAGTGATTCTTCCCTGGATCGATTGATACCATCTCACTACAACTAGTGAGAATCCGAACATCCATTTAGATCTATCTCATAGATCCAAAATCCAGGAGTTAGTAGGTATCATCATGATCCTATATGGAGAATCTTTGTGATAAGCGGAGATTGATCGAGCGTAGCATAAGAAACTCCTTTCTTATCGAAAGTATGTCATCCACGTACTCTACGAGGATCGTCACCATACTCCCTACTACCTTTTTGTATATACAAGGTTCATCTACCATTTTGATGATGTCAACTTCTTTGACTAACACATCAAAACAGACGTTCCAACTCCGCAATGCCTGCTTTATCCTATAAAGCATCTTGCACACGTTTCCGCTGCTCCCACTGTCTACGAAGCCCTCTGGCTGTGTACTTATAGACGCACTCTTCTAAAACATCATTTAGAAAAGCTGTCATGACACCCAACCACCAGATATCGTAGTCATGGTATGTAGCCGTGACAAGTAGGATCCGAATGGACTTAAGCATAGCTACTTGAAAAGGTTTCATCATTATCCACGCCTGGTCAATGACGAAAACCTTTAACAAGTCTAGCTTTGAAAGTCTCAACCTTTCCATGTACACCAAGTAATCTTCTCAAGATATACTTGCTCCTGATGGGGATTTAACCCTTCAGATATAGCAGCCAAAGTCCATACTTTGTTGGTGTATAAGGATTCCATCTCAGATCGCTAAACATCCAGCCATTCTTACAGAGTCTTACTCCTGATGGCCAGCTCGAAACTAGTTGGGTCATCATCTCATGATGTAATCCTCGCTCCCACTGTCATAGAGAAACCGAAGTATCTCTCAGGTGTGTGAGGAACCCTACTAGATCGGCAGAGAGGCTGAGGTTCGTTGGTATCTACTGAATCCTTTGGTTCTATCAAATCATGTGCTGTAGTTTGTATAGCTGGAACCCTTCCAGTTCTACATAACTAACCTTGCCTCGAGCTTGTCCGGATTTTGCTTTTCAGACATAGGCCGGACAACCCCAAATCTTAACTAACTTAAGACATGGGTTCTTCCCTTTCCATATCACATATGGAGTGGTAGGCAACTGATTTGATTCGAACCTATTCAATAGGTATGCAGCTTCTCAAGTGCATAACCCCTAAAAGGAAATAGGTAACTCAGTAATACTCATCATAGAGCACACCATATCATATAGGGTATGATTACTCCGCCCCGATATACTATCGTGCTATGGTGTATATGGAGGAGTAATGCTGAGAGAGAATCTCATTCTCCTTTAGAATAGTCCAGGAATTCTGTGCTCAAGTATTCTCCTCCCTGATCACATCAAAGGACATAATACTTATACCTTTATTTTGGTTCTCTACTTCTAACTTATATTCTGTGAATATCTCAAAAGGTTCGGACTTATGTTTCAACAAGAACATATGTCTGAATCTAAAGAGATCATCAGAGAACGTAATGAAGTATAAAGAACCAGTCCTGGCATGTGTAGACAGGGGACCTTACATACATCAACATGTATCATCCCAAGAGTTCACTAACTCTTTCTCTGTTTCCAATAAACGGAGCTATGGTCATCTTATCTTTGTGACATGACTGGCGAGTTTCACAAGATGTAAATTCAAACTGATTTAAATATACATCTATATGTAACTCTAGCCAGTCGGGTCGCATTGATCTGACCTAGTCTACAATACCTCAAGAAGGATTCGTTCATTTCTGAACTCTTCCTCTTGTGTGTGTTCTGTATACTAAGAACTGTAGTTTGATTTAGAACATTAATGCTTTTAGATAACGTGCCTGATCCGATCAACTTTTGATATAGGAAATGTTCAAAACATTATCCAACAATACAAAATTTTATCATTTCTTTACAGATAAAGAGACTGATATGATTTTGTATATCAGGTTCGGTATCTAATAACATTCGTTCAGAATCAATGTATTGGTAATACAGGGTGACAGTGACCAACAGACTTGGCTGCAACATTTGCCCCGTTTTCTGCCTCATGAAACTTATCACCCGTTCTCAGTTCTCTACCTTTCTGTAGCCCTATGTAACAGATTACATATCTGGGATCCTGATCTGGTATCACATACCCAGGACGTAAAGGATACTGAGAAACAGTTCTTTGTAATGAACACACCCGAAGAAGATGCATCAGCATGCACTCTCTTCGTTTGGGCGGCACGGGAAATCTGGTATTCCCCTTATTTCCTGCTCTGTCTTATAACAATTATAAGTTGGAGCGGGACCAACGTTCCCCAGCTCAGTATAACAAGCGGGTTCGGTCAATTATCCGTATTATTATCTTGATTAAGGCGTGATATGGTCGCTACCTGGAGAGAGAGAGAAGAAAACACTCAGCGTGCGCTCTGTCAAGAATAGATTGGTTATTATTTTATCTAATCAGGATGGCTCCCACTGCTTTTTATCAAATCTTCCTTCAAACCCTAAAAGGAAAGACTAGCCGGGATTAATTACACACTACAAGTTCGCCAATCTTTCAGCCAGGCCAGTGTCGGTACTTTGAGGGAGGTCCCCCGTGCTTTCGCACGAACCTAATTAATGTAAACCTCGTTTTCCCAGAGGCGTAACCCCGTTGACACCTTTCTAGACACCTACTTGATCGGCTAATTGTAATGTATAAAACTCTCCCAGGAGTAACACTTACTCGCAGCGGGTATCGGGATCCAACTATCTCATAGAAGGTATGCAATCTCATTGCAAATTTCAACACTTGAAATTCCCGATAATATTTTGCCCCTAGCTCGCTATGATCTTGACGGAGGCCAAACAACCCATAGTCCGCTAGTCAAGTTCAACCCGTCATTTCCTGATTGAATTAAACCCACCCGCACGACCCTTGACGGAGGCCAAACAACGCCGTACGAATACCCTAATCCAATCGCATCATATGCTAGCAGATAAGCACTAGTTAGCTACCGTACACTACGCCTTGACGGAGGCCAAACAACCGCAGCACGAATACTAACTAGTACGTATCTGAAATGACGGAGGGCTACGACAGGTTTTTCTGAAAACCTATTGCGTAATGAACTTGATATCGTTGTAGAATCAAATGATTTTTAAAATGGAGTGCTTTTGAGGCTTTTCTAGTTTTGCTAAAGGAGTCACTCCCGGTGAAGGGATCGTCGGTCCTTTCCTCGTCGAATGAGGTGCGGGATATATCATATATATCACTGTGCAAAGCAAAAACACTTAAAAGCAATCAAAAGACAAACCGAGTGTGTAGCATCGGCCAGTTATTGCTAAAGGAGTCACTCCCGGTGAAGGGATCTCGGTCCTTTCCTCATCGAATAAGGTGCAGGATATATCACATATACCGCTGTGCAAAGCAAGAACTGTAGCTACCTGTTTTATTTTGAAATTCGATTCTACAACATCTTAGGTTTCTTTTATTTCATTAATCACATTAATGAAGTCCCATCATTTAAGTACCTAAACATCACAGATAAATACGACGTACACTTATGCCATCCGCATTCGCCTCGATGTCCCCTCGTGCACCGTTAGGTTAGGTAACTAACGACAGAGCAGGGCAGGGCTAGCGCGGGTGTAAAACATAAGTAACGCCTATATAATATATCATATATACTATATACTGTATCTATCAAAGAACATCACATGATCACATCACAGATATCGCAGCAGAAGAATCATATGAAATATTGGATATACTAGGACGTCCGTGTTTTCAATACGAGCCAGTATAAAACACGGATTCCACGGTCGTGATGAATAGCCAAACCCACACCCCTAGACCCCTACGAGAGCGGCAAGTAACCCTACCAATTCTAGAGTTAGGAGACCCGGACTCGACTCCTCGAGTTGGTCTCCCACTGGACTCCAGAACCCGGTTACTTGTGCCCTCCTCCTTGGGTCTATCCTAGTGCGGAAAAGTAAATAATATACAACAGGTGACAACTCCCGCAACCTGGAAGCGCCCCAATAGAAGAATATTACATACAAGTTTTTACATGAATGAAAATGAAAAACACTCATCTCACATAAAAAACCCCGGCTATTCAAACACGACTATCCAATATAACATATCCAGCAACACATAACATCACATGTCATCAACGTAAGTAAATATGTCCATCCCAATTGTCGTTGACATATAGCAACGAAACCGGCGATATCACATATTACACTTACGGTCACAGAAAAAAAAATGTAAAACTACAACAGTTGGAATCCGCAACCATCTCAGACATCGCATGCCTGACCAAATGAATTCCTTAGACATCGCATGCCAAACAATTATAAACCCCGCATTTTAGTCTCATTATCGAAAACACTTTTCAATATCAAGTCGGGAAATTCAACAAGATTCCCGAAAAACTGATCGAATGCTCGTCGCAAACTTCAGTAGACGGTCGCACCCCCGATACCGTCGACGAAGTGCACCAAGGCGGAACACCGCTACCGCGAGCACCCGAACGGATGCTTTCGGCGACGGGGTTCTCCTACAGTCACTTGGTCGGGGCTATGGAGCGAGGCTGTCTATTAAGTTTACCCGGCGAGTATCCGCGTACGCTACGTGATTGCGACGGACTTTTGATCACATCAAAATTCCGTGGCAACCGATCAATTGAGACTAAACTGCTATGTTTATAACATTCATTCAGTTATCACATAACTTCTTGTGAATTCCAATTATTGTATCCCATTCCAGATAAACAGAAAATGTTAAACTTTCCAATCGAACAATCGAACACCCAACTTTTCCCGATACAGATCAACACATGAAATAAGTCTAACAACATTCAGTTCGTACCTCAGTACCAACGGTCCAGCCGTAGAAGGGTCAAGCCAACGCCTCACATGTGGCACGCCGTACTGCCCCAAACCCGAAGGTTCAAAGGGCAGTTCAAGACGGTCACATAATCGAGTTAAGGTTTGTGTCTTCTAGAGGGACCATCGCGTTACTTGCACTACTTAGAACGTCGTCAAACTACGGAAAAATCCAACACTTGGAAATTTCCCGACAGGGGAAAAATTGGGTATTTATATCCGGTCGAACTTTTTAACATATTCTAAAATTTATCCGGAAAGCCAAATAGACAAAATTTGATACTCCGATCGAAACACCGAATCCCCAAAACAACCCAGAACATTCAACTCTGGAATAAATATTAAAAATTCCCAGAAAATCCAGCATTAATAATTATGAGATACTGTGTAAATAGTACTAAATAAAATGGCCGTACCGCCGCGGAACCGCCGCACGAGGCTAGCTCGTGCCGCGGAACCGCGGCAAGATGAAGGAATTATGGGCACGAATTTCACAGTATATCATATATTCACCTGCTTATTTTTCTGAATATTTTTAATGTTGAAAAAATCACTGTTTTCAAAAAAGTACAGAGAGCATGATCCGGGTCGGGTTTTCGGTTCGTTCGGACTTCAAATTCCGTCTAGACTTCGCCTAAGGCTCTAGCTTGGCTCTAATACCACTGTAGGGTTCTTAGGCACTCTAGTGAGGTCTCCCAAGCCATCAACCATGGCAATTTCAAAAATTATGGTGCCTACAAACCCTAAACTACGGATCGATAACTAGATGTCTAGGCGAAAAAGAACTAGTTAACACTTAACTATTGGGAATACGGAAATACAACCTTTGTAGATCCGGTCCTCCACCTCCACGGCTCCGCAACGAGGTCGTCTCCGCTGTCCAAATCAAATCCGGGCTCTAGGATCGGCTTCGTCGGAGAATGGGCAAGCTAGGTCGTCGATGTCCATGCCGAAGATGATCTACGTCGAGGCATCGCTAGATCAAGCTCACAACTTCACCAAGTCATGAAACTTGTGAAGTAAACACACTCTACTACTTGGCAAGAAGTAGAGGATGAAGAAATAGGAGTTTGGTTAACTTTAGAATTAGATTTCTCACTCTAATTCATCAATCACCATTGATGAGATAAGCTTTCTTCTTTAAGTTCAAGGAAGAAGAAGAAGGAAAATGATAAGATAAGATAATTCAAAAAGAAAAGAATTATCCATTCTTATCATAAGTGAACCATGGTAAAGTGTAGAGAGCTAATCATGGTTAAAGGAATGGTTAGGTTAAGCATGAGACAAAAATGGTTACAAAGTCAAAGACTTCAAGAAGCTTCAACTAGAATCCAAAATTAGCAACCATTTTCATTTCATTTTCTTTTATTCATTTATCAAAAATAAATGGATAAATAAATAAGATAAATGAATAACAAATAATAAACCCTAACCATTTCATTAACTAAGGTTTAACACTTTACACTTAACCAAAGAGCATGCATCATCAAACATGATACAAGCAAGCGCACAAAATCATATCACATATATAATGCGCACATCCGAGTGAGAAAATCCATTCAAAGTGAACCGATACTAGTTAATGCAAAGTAATATATCAAATATATAATTATACATTAAATCATTAAACCAACACTTGATTCAATGATCCGGTCATGTCGCATACAACCGACTAGTATTCAATGTATCGGCTTATCGAATCAACGCTTGAATCGATAACTAGGTTATATCGCATACAACCTTTCCGATACATTCATCGCGAGAATGGAATACAGTATCACATACTGATATTATTCTCGGTCCCGCACATATCTCATATGCGCTCCTATTTCGTTTTGCTTGAGCCAGGAAACCTCTGTGTAGGACTCTAAAGACTCGTCAATACGCCGGCAGCGGATGATGATCATATCAAACACCCACAAGCCGCAAGCGGTCTGCTAAACGTAACGGCCACCCGGGTATTGAGCGATCTGAAGATCGACGAGCAAGCCCGCTCACACTCCAGTGAATCCGACCAGTAACACTACCGTACAGTCCGGTCTGATCGTCTGATATGTCGCATATCTCGCCTAGGGGTGGTAAACGTCAGACCCCAATAGCTCAATAAGTCGTGTCGATATGAGGTCTATAACTGTTCGAGAAACTACTGGTAACACTTACCAGTAAATCTCAGCAACCCTGGCCAGGGATTTCCTGTTATAGCCAATCGAACACAGCGCAACATCAACTCCCTATACCGGGAGAGACGAATCCCCTCCTATCGCTCATTGCCTCCATGTGACTCGGGACTGTACCAAAAAACCACCGTTTTGCACGCCCTCTTGGACGTGGTAAGATGGAAATCAAAGCACAGTGGGAACCACACAAGACTCTATGACGATCTCGGGTCAACAGACTACTCTGTACCAGTGTCACCAGAGAACTGCCATCTGACGTGAGGTATAATACCATCTGGGAGTTCTCGGCGAGTCCGTCCAGTGTACCCAGTCTCTACTGAGCACCCGTATATCATATCTGATGTCAAACACCGATGGATATGGGATCATCCATCGCCCATCTGTATGGGTCGAGAAGGTATACGCTAGTCTACTCTGGTATATCGATGCCCCGTCTCGATACACCCACGACTAGGGACTTTGAAGGATGTACTTATGGACTACCATGTCCCCACTAGTATGATCCGCATCATAGTCCAGGTAGTCAAGTACCGATCCTAAGGGCTTTACCAACATGTAACAGAGAGACAATCAGCATACACGTTAAGGTAAAGTTCAACCAGATAGCATACTATCATGTCGAGCAAGAAAGTCCTCCCTATATATGTCCCAGCATCCACTACAATATACATCCTATGTACAGTAATGGCCTCTAGGGCATACATATAACTAACACTTACCTGGCCTTGTGATCAGTGTATCTTGAGCCCGTTTCTCGACACAGTTTTACTTCGACAATCAAGTTCTGGAGCATGTCTAGTTGACCTTGGTGAACCCTAGAACGATTAGGTGTGTGGTATTTTTGTGTCGTGATTGTTTTTGTCCATTTTTTTTGTGTATACTTCATTCTTTTGTTAATATATAACTAAAAAAAAATTATAAAAAAAAATCACATTCTTTTTCCCCTTCTTTTCTCTTCTTTCTTTCACTCTTCATATCATGGGTACCCCACCTCGCAAAACTCTTGCCGAACTTTGGTACCCACAACCAGACATCACCTCATACGGTTCTTGTTTTGGTCGAACTTCGAACGACCCCTCCATGCCCAAAATTTCTTTGAAAGATCGGATAGACGCGTCTAGGACGAACAACTGGACCCCGCAATCCACTTCGTATCAACCATTTCAAACATTCACCCCTTCTTGCATTGATACCCCTTTTGACAGTCCAGTTGTAGCCACAAGACCTATGTCTCTTGCTGAACGTATTGAACAATCCCGTAGCCAATCTTTCACTCCTTTCACCACTTCAAATTCCTGGGATCAACAATTCCATTCACCTTCCTATCCAAATGTTGATCCTGCCCCTGTCCAGCCATTCAATTCCTACCAATCCTACCCGACTTTTGCACCTTCCCTAGACATTGCTTCTACACAGCCATTTGGGAGTTTTCAGTATCCAAACAACTTTGAATCTTTTACTGAAACCCCTTCACAGCCTATGTCTAGTCTGGAACAGTCGTTAGAAGATTTTAGGGTAGCGTCAAGCCAACAGATGATGGATTTGAATGCGTCCATGGCCGCCCTCATGCAACCCAATGACCCGGTAGCTAGTTTTCAACTAGCTCCAAATTTTCCAATGTATGAAGAGGCGGTAGGACAGACTGTGAATTTGAATGGAGAGAGTGAGATATACCCCCTTCCGAATCAAACCTACCCATTTCAAATTGAATCCCACAACTCCTGTTTTGAAAGTCTATCGAGTGTCCCACATGATTCACCGATTGAAGATAGAACAGATAATGAGTTGTGTGACTTCGTAGTGTTTGATTTGCCCGATTGTGAGGGGTCCCTTTTGAGTGAAACCATACCCAATCCTTTTGACCTCTACACCTCCACTGTAGAACCTGAATTGATTAAAATCCATGCTTTTGATGAGGTGTCAGAGAATTTTGATTTTCACTTAATTGAGGATATTGACGCTGGGAATATTTTGGATGATGAACCTTAGATTTGGCTGAGTTTGTCTCTTTAAATCATCATCCCGAGTCATTAAATGTTTTTCCCGAACCCTATATGCGTCTGTATTTTGAAGAGAAGTGCATGGATGTGCTAAATTTTGAGGAGAATATTGAGGATAGTTTTGAGGATGAACCAGTTTTAATTGATGAGTCGGATTTTCCCATTCATCCTGTCCCTGTCATTGACTGTGTACACCCTCCTGAACCTTTAACCGATACCCCTCCTCGATCACTTCCCTCCATTCTTTCCATCATTCCGACCTTGCAAGAAACCGTCTCACTTTCATTTCGTATGTCTGGTTTACCAAGTTCGGCGTACCCATGGTTTCTTATGAATCTTGAGGGATTTGACCCAATCTCTCACCGGGTTAATAGATTAGCACAATCGCTGTTTACACATCGCTCATCACAAATTGTGCTAATCTATTCACTCCATTTGCACCCTCAAGTTCGTACTCCACTTCTTTTTCCCTTCCGCCTTTCTTCTTCTGATATACCGAGACTGTATCCCGCTTCTATCTCCTTACGGTCTCGCGTATTCTCCATTTCTTACCTCTTCACCTTCTTTCCCCAACCACTGCTTCAACACGATAAGATCTTTGAATGGTTGGTGCTCACCTTTGGCCTGTGTAAGGCCTTGTATAGATAGATATTGTTCTTTCCCCCTTAATCCTGAACGTCAACGCTTAACAGTGGAAACACTGTTTTACTTAAGTTTGGGGGGGACTCCTTTTTTGTATATATTTTTTGTTTTGTATATAATTTGTTTTTAGGAAGCGCCGGCAATTTTGACCCTCTTGGTATAGCCTGACAGTGAGGGCACTGTCAAGTTTAAGTTTGGGGGTGTGCTCGGTAAGTTTTCTTCCTTCGCATTCATTTGTATATTTTGCATTTGCATACCTTATTTAAAAACCTACAAAAATCAAAAATCTTCAAACAAAAAATATAAAAACTTTGTCGTTAAGTTAGCTAATAGGGTAACTTAGATTTTTATTCTGAAAGTTTAGTTGATATATTAGAAATAACTAAATTCTAGGCTTAAGAATTGAAAACCCTAAAAATAACCCTCATTCTGTCTAACTTTGGTAAGTATACGTCCTTACAGTTTTTTGAGTTCAGTTCTTGAGTGAAGTCAAGATGAAGGGAAAGTATTGAAGCTTTACTGGAGAATAAGTCTGAAAAATAGTTTTTTTTCTTGAGTTCAAATTTAGAAAGTATACACCCTACAAACTGCACTTACACGCACCTTGAAACTTGGAATAGTAGAGGATACCTAGAAATACTCTTGCCTGAAAGCCTAGTATGAAAGAAAAAACGGTATTTAAAGCTAAACACCAAAAGAGCATATCGAAAAATATATCCGGTCTTGAAAAAGAAAAAGAAAAAGAAAAAAAATAAAAAAAATAAAAATTAGAATAAAGTCAAGACCTGGAAACTGCTATTTACGCTTTAAAGTTCACACATTCAGTAATCGGTCGTTAGTGCCTCAAGAAGCATTAATAGTCGCATGAAAGGTGTGTGAGCAAATCCGTCCATCCTTAATGAAAAGAAGTAGTATTAGGTATTAGGGCAAGGGTATTATAGCTTGAATTGAATTCTTGAGTGTAGGGGTGCAAATATACACACACGTAGGGGTATACAATCGATGTTTGGATAAAAGATAGAAATAAAGAATAAGACTTGTGTTTTCTGTAAAGTTGATAAAAATCGCTGATTTGAGGCCGCACTTTAGAAGGAAAACTCAGGAGATCCAAGGTTAAATAGATAGGAGGTGTGAAAAATAAGGGTTGGATATTTCTAACTTAGGATGATAGAATTTCTAATGTAAATACAAAACTGTAGGAGTAGAATCAATGTTAACTTATAACACTAGCTTGATGGGATTTTGTGGGTGTAATCCGCTGAAAACCCTCAGGAGACAACACTCCTCCTACTAGGGACACCTAGAGGTTTAACGGCTTGTTGCACGCGCTCAGTGCAATCGCGTTCCCTGCGAAAGTGTGGTTAGGATTTTATTTTTGTGAATAATTGGTTTTGCTCGGGACGAGCAAAAATTAAGTTTGGGGGTATTTGTTCATACCAGAATATTGTATTTTATACCGCCCATTCTTACGCTCGTTTGTTTATAGGCAGGTGCTTTTGAGCCGTGTTTGCTACATAATTACAGAATACAGGTTCTCGGCTCTAAAAGGTGAAATTCATGAAAAAGCACGATAATTCCGGATTACTGCCAACCACAGATGAAACACAGGTTTCTGCTCTTTATCCGTATGTTGCCACACACCGGTTTAAAAAGACAAAATGGCAAATCAGTGTCATTTTCATGCACAAAGCACAATGGCAACATCAAGTCCAAGAAATCTACGCGGAGCTCAAGAAAATCATGGCAAAATATCCACTTTCAATCACCTTTTGATCAACAGAAATTCTGGAAGAAATGTGGAAAGATTATCAGAAAAATCATATACCAGAATAAAGGGCACAGAAGACCAGGGATGTACCAAAAACCTCATGCCCCAATTCCACTATAGAGCTGCGGATCCGCGGCCAATAGGGGGTATTGGCCGCGGATCCGCGGCCATGTGGGGTCCTCATTCTGTCGTTTTTCAGGGGTAGTTTGCGTACTTCATTTTATATCAGATTCTTGCCCTAGGGTTTCTGTAAGCAGCCTATAAATACTCCAGAACTGAGCCAAACTATGGGTCCATTCTTAGTCAATTCTTTGTTCCTCTTTTTGTTAGGATTTAGTCTTTTTCTTCTTCTTCTTCATCTTTTCTCCATGAAAATTGTAGTGAGAGCTTTTTGAGTGGAAGATTAATGAAGATGAGGGCTTTTGTATCATTCTCTTTTGTTTAAACTTCCCCTTGAGATTCTTGCTTTCTCTTGATCTTTCAACCTCTTCATTGAGCTTGAAAGGTTAAGAGTTTGTTATTGATCTCAAAGGTCGTATTTTCTTATGGAATTAGCACTTCATTTCACATGCGTTCTCTAACCTTCTCTTGATCTTGCAACCTCTTGATTGAGCTTGCAAGTTTAAGGGTTGGCTATTGATCCCATGCTTGTCTTGAGTTCTAGTTTCTTATTCTTTTTATTGCTTATTTATTACTTGCTTTTTATTACCTTGCTTTACTTTCTTGCAATTTAAATTCATGCACTTACTTTCTTGTAATCTTTTCTTTGTTCTTTTCTTTTGCGCTTTGTTGTTCATTTTGTGAATGTTGTGATTATCATTGTTGTTAAGAATAAATACGGTATTGTAAGTTAATATCTCCTTGCTCATTTCCTTTTCCCGTTATTTTCCATTGAACTCTGCCCAAACCATACGCAAGCGCTCCGTTAGGCACCCTACCCCAACAAGGTAACGGTGATTCCTAACCGCGACCAGTTGCGTTCGGTTTGGCCGGAGGCGAAAGCAAGAGACAAGAACGGAAGGACAAGGGTAAATAAGCCGGATTCCACGAATACCGCGCTTAAATCCCCTAATCCACGTTGTTGCCGATTGCTCTAGCTTCAATCGGTCAAGACTCGGCTCAAAGGTTTTGAGTACGGATTTCTTTAGCTTACATTTTCGTATCTTTTCTTAACAACTTTATACTTGCAAATAATACACTTAGGATAGAATCGAACAAACATATACTCATTCTTTATTGACTCGTCTAAAACAAGAAAGGACATACCACCATCTCCCTGTGGATCGACCCGTGCTCAACCGGCTAGCTGCATAGCGACACCGTCTTGATTGCGGTTAACTTCAATTCTTTCAATCAGCATGCATTTGCATCAGCTATTTACATGTATAGATTGGATGTCTACATGTATAGTTCTGATCCATATCATATTGGTTTTGTATTGGATTTGACATTTATGTATTTACCTTGACTCCGATGATTGCGAGATGCTTGACGGAGTTTCGATTTTGGGTTATCTGCTCATTACTCCCGCGCATGCATTGCGCTGTGATGTTTTATGTATTGATGATTTCGGAGCCCCGACGACTTGGAATTTGTATCGAAATGTTTTAGTATTTGGGGGTTTTAAATTTAAATTCGGGGACTGAATTTCTTTAAGGGGGGTAGATTGTAACATTTCCAAAATAATAAAATATTATTTTCGGGAATTTTTATAATTTATTATTATTTTAATGAATATTTTAATATTCGGGTGTAATTAAATACAAATGAATGGGAAAGAATTTGGAAAATTTTAGAAAATTCTAAAATAGGGTATTTTATGGAATTATGACATTTTAAAGTTTTTAAGACTAGTTATATGCTAATTTAGTGTTAATCGCGATTAAAAATCGCTAATTGGATTTTTAGCATTTTTGTGCAAAAATATGCACATATCATTTTTACACTTGTTACACTTGTGTTACATTTTTGTTGCCATGATTCATTTGTATTTATTATTGGAGTGAGAAGGAAAAGAAAAGAAAAGGAAAAGTAAGTGATGATGAGAGAGAGAGAGAGACCAAGTCAACCCCACTTTTTGCACCATGCTCCCATCATTTCCCTTGTTATTTTCTCTCCCCTCTTCCACTAGGGCTGCTGCTGATCCTGCTCCCTCTTCTTCCTCCCCTCTCTTCAACCCTAGATCTACAATGAAAACAAAGCCAAAACCCCATTCCCACTTCACAAAAAATGTTCCCGAGCTCACTAGCTACACATTGAACCTAGAACGATTGGATTTGGAGGACTTTGAGCAACTCAAGAATTTTCTTGAGTTGCCAAAGGAGGTAATTTCTGCACCTATTAGAGTAGTATTAGAGTAGTATCTCATTTCTATTGCATCTATACTAGTTTGGTATCGATATTGTGTCATTTTGTGGATTTTAGCGAATTCAAGTTAGGGTTTAGGGTAAAACTGAAATCAAGATGAAATTGAGGCTTGTTGTGACCTTAGAAACCCTTGTGTAATGCAAAATTTGACCCAAACCTAGAATTGAAAACAGAATACGGAATTACGGAACCGATATCGGAAAAACTGGAAATCTGGGACTGTTTTGTGTAATCTGCTATCACCCCGAGACCCTAAAAATAAAACTGGGTTGACAGTGAGATGTGCAGGCACCATAGAACCACCAGACCAAGCCCTAGCCCCCAACTCCAAAGTGAGTCCGCCAATTAATTCCTTCTGGCCGCAATTTGCGGCCAGAGTAGGAGGAAACTTCCTCGATTTTTGTGCATGGCCCTATTTCCTTTAGTATTGACCCTGGGTATGTCTAGTTTTGACTGATTTCATCTAGGGTGAAATCTGGGATGATTTTCCTATGTCGGTGCATGATTTGAGACTTGTTTTAGCATGGATTTTGGTATTTGGTGTTTCGTTCCTGTCGGGTGGTGTTTGGACGTCAACGACAGGTGGATATTGATCGTGTTTACATGCGAAGCGATAGGTTTCTACCTATGCGGGTAGCGTGTGCTGTTTTGGTTTCCGATGTGATTTTCATGTACTTTAGCATTGTGATATACTTGTAGGTACCCCGCATGATGTTGAGGCGAAGAGGATGAAAATGGCGACATCGGCGTCGGCACACGAGAAGCAAAGTGAGTAGATTTTATCTACGGGGAGAAGTCGGGTGGATGGCGTATAGCACCCCCGCAGTCCATGGTGATGTATACGAATACGTGTACACACGTATATTTATTATGTGTTGTTTAGGATTATTAATAGTAATAATGGTATTTTTGATGTTAAGAATATATTGGTTTAGTATAGTGCGAACCCTAGAGTAGTGGTTGCACTCACACATACACTTACACACATACTTGCATACATTCTTTCAATTATTGGTGTGTATATCTACACATGGGTATAGGACTATGTGTTCATATACGGGATTTGAGGATGATACGTGGGATTGAGATGATACTTGATGTGAGGCCGTGAGATCGGCGATGTGACATAGTTCGTTTTTGAGGTGCGATATGATAGTTTTAGCGGGCCTTTGGACATGTGCTTTACCCCGCATTCATATTTATATAGATGGTATCGATTTGTACTAGACTTAGAGTAGTACCCCAGATTATGCGATCTGATGATAGTGATACCTGATATGTGATGAGATAGTGTGATATTGACCCCTACCCAGCTATTGGGATGCCGTACGACGATTTACCGTACGAGCTTTATATTGATGTTAGATCCGCACTCACGACTCGAGGATATCTTACGATATGTTATTGAGGCGAGATCACCGACTATCATATATATATATATATATATATATCGACTCAGATTAGGTAGTTTCATACCCCTCCTGTCTAGATTACTTAGTAGACCTTAGACTGAGCCGAGACATACCTATTTCAAAACTAACGAATCGGGGATATTTTAAAGATAGGAAGAAGGGTTATACGGATATTTTCAAATGATGCACCTTTTCTTAAAACACCGTAGCCCTTATTTTACCAAAAGCCCTGATTCGTCTTATTTCAAAAGGCAAGGTTGCATGACATATCTATTGGGGCAGGTTCTGTACTTTTGCGTTGATTATTCGTTTCCGCATATTCCTGCTATTTGCATTGCATCGCTTGTATTGTTGTTATATTCAGTTATGCTGCTAGGACACCAGCACCATTATCGATGATGCATATGTTCCACATACACTTGTTGCCGGCTCACACACTTCATCATCGATAATTGCCATGTCACTACACTGTAGTACTGTTGCATTCTGTGTATGTTGCCTACATTTCTTTACATGTCGCATACATCGTGCTTTCTGATTATACGCATTGAGATATGTTGTTTCCATGATATTTCTGGATTTGGGAACCGGGGGTATTTTAAAAAGTGGATGTATAATTGTTTTAAAAACCCGGTTACCCTTGATATGATATTTCAGTGCGTCCACCATGTGTTTTCTCGGTGCTGAGAGAGACATGTGAAACCCGATTCGAGGAGGCGGATGAGGCCGATTGCGGGTACATGGTGGGCCCGGTATGGTACCCCGGGACGAGAACGGTTTCGCTGTGTAGTAGACGGTGAGCCTGGCAGAGGGACTACTACCTACCGGTGATTGGTTGGACCTGGCGGTTATCCGGAGGATACTGACCAGAGTCGATAGATGGATTTGGGCGTACTGCTGGGGCCGAGGGCCGATACCGCAGACGGAGCCCGAGGGCCGATCCGGACTGACGGAGCCCGATATATGAGGATTTACGTGCCGATGCTGGGTACAGTTTTCATGATGTTTTCGAGTGCCGATGCTGGGCACTCTGGTTCCATGATTTTGATGTGTCGCGAGGGACACGGGTGGATTATATCCTCATATTTCCATGCACAGGTTTTATGATATTTACTTGCATGATGGTTATTGTCATTGGGTGACGAGTGGACGGGATCCACGTGTATGCAGATTTGATTACAGTGTTTATACCTCATATTCTTGACATGCTATTACCTGAGGCACTAGCACGAGCACTTGGCACTACACTCATGTATAGCGGTTACATTGCCAGTTTAGCATGCTTCAGCTTTATTCATATTGAGATTTATTTATATCTGATCGTATTGACCTAGGATGGGTCATGCATTCGATCTCTGCTTGTAGATATTTTCTATTCACGAGTTGGCAACTCACCCCCGTTGTGCCCCAGTTCTTGCAGGTTTGCCGTACAGATTCCATAGCGGCATTTCTGGCACATTGCTTCCTTATGGGTGACTTGCTTGGGTAGGTGGGTTCTTTTGTATCAGAACCGCCATTGTTCATGTATTATTTATTGTATCTAGAATTTCCATCAACCAAAACTTGTATATTGTTTCAGACTTAGTCAGCAGTGTTGTATTATTTCGACCTTAGAGTCGCGCTTGTAGTATTACGGTTTTCTGGCTGTTTGAGTTTCTTTTTGGGTTTTGATCCTTACCCTTTGGCGTTGTATATTATTATTGCTTGCATGGTTGTGACCGTCGATTGACGAAGAGCTAGCTCCCGCTTGGGGATGCCTTTTATCATGTCATATATATTATTCTTGTTGTACCCCGTTCGGGGCCAGTTTTTACAAAGGAAACTCTGCCGAAATTTTCAGGAAAGATTACACATTTTACAAATACATATTCGGCTTAGTTATTTAAAAACTTGATTTTCAAAACATGTTTTCTTTACCTCTTAAAACTAGTTTTTCCTTTATTTACTCCTTAAATGGTTTTAGATTTCTGGGCTTTTGGCTTACTTGGATCAGTTGGAGTCCTATAGACTTCATAGGATTCAAGGGCCAGTCACGTGCTCTTTCGGGTCGTGACAAGTATGATCCGCATCATAGTCCAGGTAGTCAAGTACACATCCTAAGGGCTTTACCAACATGTAACAGAGAGACAATCAGTGTACACGTTAAGGTAAAGAGTAACCAGATAGCGTACTATCATGTCGAGCGAGAAAGTCCTCCCTATATATGTCCAAGCATCCACTACAATATACATCCAATGTATAGTAATGGCCTCTAGGGCATGCATATAACTAACAATCTCCCATTTGCACTAGGGCCATCTGTAGCAGTGGTTGTAGTATCTCATACTCAACCATCCCATAAAAGTCTCTCTCTAGGAATAGGCCTTCGTGAGTGGATCCTCCGTGTTGTCCTCTGCGTCTACTCTCCTAACCTCGATCCCCTGGAGATCAACCATCTCCATGATCAGGTAATACTGCCTTAGAATATGCCTGGATCACTGATGGGACGGACGTTCCTTGGCATAAGCCACAACTCCATTGTCACACAATGGGAGGAACTAAGTTCATCTCATGAACTAATATACACCCAGACAGCCTCTTTGGTAGCATCTTAAGTAGCGACATATTCAGCCTTTAATCATCTAGTATGCCACGGTATCTATCTTGGAACTCTTCCAACATACCGTCCCTCCATTGAGGGTAAAGACAATGCCTGTGACTGACATTCAGTCGTCTTTATCACCCTGGAACCCTTCCAGTGATTCTCCCCAGGGTCGATTAATACCATCTCACTACTACTAGTGAGATTCCTAGCATCCAATTACATCTATCTCATAGATGAATACTTAGGATTTAGGAGGTATCACTTTGATCCTATATGGAGAATCCTTGTGATAATCGGAGATTGACCGAGCGTAGCATATGAAACTCCTTCCCTATCAAGAGTATGTCATCCACGTACTCTACGAGGATCACTACCATACTCCCTACTACCTTCTTGTATATACAAGGTTCATCTACCATTTTGATGATGTCAAACTATTTGACTAACTCATCAAAACAGATGTTCCAACTCCGCGATGCCTGCTTTATTACATAAAACATCTTGCACACGTTTCCACTGCTCCTACTGTCTACGAAGCCCTCTGGCTGTGTACTTATAGACGCTCTCTTCCAAAACATCATTTAGAAAAGCAGTCATGACACCCAACCATCAGATATCGTAGTCATGGTATGTAGCCGTGGTAAGTAGGATCTGGATGGACTTAAGCATAGATCCTTAAAAAAGGTTTCATCATGATCCATATCTGGTCAATGATGCAAACCTTTAACAAGTCTAGATTTGAATGTCTCAACTTTTCCATGTACACCAAGTAATCTTCTCATGATATACTTGCTCCTGATGGGGATTTAACCCTTCAGATATAGCAACCAAAGTCCATACTTTGTTGGTGTATAAGGATTCCATCTCAGATCGCTAAGCATCCAGCCATTCTTACAGAGTCCCACTCCTGATGGCCAGCTCGAAACTGGTTGGGTCATCATCTTATGATGCAATCCTCGCTCCCACTGTCATAGAGAAACCGAAGTATTCCTCAGGTGGGTGAGGAACCCTACTAGATCGGCGGAGAGGCTGAGGTTCGTTGGAATTTACTGAATCCTTTGGTTCTACCAAATCATCTGCTGTAATTTGTATAGCTGGAACCTTTCCGGTTGTACATAACAGACCTTGCCTCGAGCTTGTCCGTATTTTGCTTTTAGACATAGCCCGGACAATCCCAAATCTTAACCAACTTAAGATATGGGCTTTTCCTTTTTCCATATCACATATGAAGTGGTAGGCAACTGATTTGATCGGAACCCTATTCAATAGCTATGCAACTTCTCAAGTGCATAACTCCCAAAAGGAAATAGGAAACTCAGTAATACTCATCATAGAGCACACCATATCACATAGGGTGCTATTGCTCCGCCCCGATATACCATCGTGCTATGGTGTATACGGAGGAGTAATGCTGAGAGAGAATCTCATTCTCCTTTTAGAATAATCCAGGATTTCCGTGCTCAAGTATTCTCCTCCTCGATCATATCAAAGGACATAATACTTTTACCCTTATTGGTTCTCTACTTCTAGCTTATATTCTGTGAATATCTCAAAAGGTTCGGTCTTGTGTTTCAACAGGAACATATGTCTGAATCTTGAGAGATTATCAGAGAATGTAACGAAGTACAAAGAACCAGTCCTGGCATGTATAAACAGGGGACCTTACATACATCATGTATCAGTCCCAAGAGCTTACTAACTCTTTCTCCGTTTCCAATAAACAGAGCTATGGTCATCTTATCTTTGTGACATGACTGGCAAGTTTCACAAGTTGTAAATTCAAACTAATTTAAATATACATCTAAATGTAACTTCAGCCAGTCGGGTCGCATTGATATGACCTAGTCTACAATGCCTCAAGAAGGATTCATTCATTTCTGAACTCTTCCTCTTGTGTGTGTTCTATATACTAGGAACTGTAGTTTGATTTAGAACGTTAATGCTTTTTGATAACGTGCCTGAACTGATCAACTTTTGAAATAGTAAATGTTCAAAACATTATCCAACAATACAAAATTATATCATTTCTTTACTAAATAATGAGATTGATATGATTTTGTATATCAGGTACGGTATCTAATAGCATTTGTTCAGAATCAATGTAAAGGCAATACAGGGTGACAGTGACCAACAGACTTGGCTGCAACACTTGCCCCGCTTTCTGTCTCATGAAACTCATCACTCGTTCTCAGTTCTTTACCTATCTGTAGCCCATGTAACAGATTACATATGTGGGATCCTGATCTGGTATCAAATACCCAGGACATAGAGAATACTGAGAAACAGTTCTGTATAATGAACACACCCGAAGATGATGCATCAGCATGCACTCTCTTCGTTTGGGCGGCACGGGAATTCTGGTAAGCCCCAATTTCCTGCTCAGTCTTATAACAATATAAGTTGGAGCTGGACCAATGTTCCCCAGCTCAGTATAACAAGAGGGTTCGGTCAATATCCGTATTATTATCTTGATTAAGGCATGATATGGTCGCTACCTGGAGAGAGAGAGAAGAAAACACTCAGCGTGCGCTCTTGCAAGATCAGATTGGTTTTTATTTTATCTAATCAGGATGGCTCCCACAGCTTTTTATCAAATCTTCCTTCAAACCCTAAAAGGAAAGACTAGCCGGGATTAATTACACACTACAAGTTCGCCAATCTTTCAGCCAGGCCAGTGCCGGTACTTTGAGGGAGGTCCCCCGTGCTTTCGCACAAACCTAATTAATGTAAACCTCATTTTCCCCGAGGCGTAACCCCGTTGACACCTTTCTAGACACCTACTTGATTGACTAATTGTAATGTGTAAAACTCTCCTAGGAGTAACTCTTACTCGCAGCGGGTATCGGGATCCAACTATCTCATAGAAGGTATGCAATCTCATTGCAAATTTCAACACTTGAAATTCCCGATAATATTTTGCCCCTAGCCTCCTATGACCTTGACAAAGGTCAACAAATCATAGGCTGCTAGTCAAGTTCAACCCGTCATTTCTTGATTGAATTAAACCCACCCGCACGACCCTTGACAAAGGCCAACAAGGTCGCACTACTACCCTAACCCAATCTGCATCATATGCATAAGCAGATAAGCACCAGTCAGCTACCGCACACTGCGCCTTGACAAAGGCCAACAAATGCAGCACGAATACTAACTACTACTTATCTGAAATGACGGAGGGCTACGACAGTTTTTTCTGAAAACCTATTGCGTAATGAACTTGATATCGTTGTAGAATCGAATGATTTTAAAATGGGGTGTTTCTGAGGCTTTTCTAGTTTTGCTAAAGGGGCCACTCCCGGTGAAGGGATCCTCGGCCCTTTCCTCGTCGAATGAGGTGCGGGATATATCATATATATCACTGTGCAAAGCAGAAACTATAGAAGCAATCAAAAGACAAACCGAGTGTGTAGCATCTGCCAGTTATTGCTAAAGGAGTCACTCCCGGTGAAGGGATCTCGGTCCTTTCCTCATCGAATAAGGTGCAGGATATATCACATATACCGCTGTTCAAAACAAGAACTGTAGCTACCTGTTTTATTTTGAAATTCGATTCCACAACATCTTAGGTTTCTTTTATTTCATTAATCTCATTAATGAAGACCCATCATTTAAATCCACCTAAACATCACAGATAAATATAACGTACGCTTTTGCCATCCGCATTCGCCTCAATGTCCCGTCTGTACCGTTAGGCTAGGTGACTAACGCCAGAGCGAGGCAGGTCTAGCGCGGGTGTAAAACATAAGCAACGTCTATATAATATATCATATATACTATATACTATATCTATCAGAACATATCACATGATCACATCACAGATAACGCAGCAGAAAATATCATATGAAATATTGGATATACTAGGATGTCCGTGTTTTCAATACGAGCCAGTATAAAACACGGATTCCATGGTCGCGATGAATAGCCATACCCATATCCCTAGACCCCTACGAGAGCGGCAAGCAAGCCTACCAATTCTAGAGTTAGGAGACCCGGACTCGACTCCTCGAGTTGGTCTCCCACTGGACTCCAGAACCCGGTTACTTGTGCTCTCCTCCTTGGGTCTATCCTAGTGCAGAAAAATAAATAATATACAAAGGGTGACATCTTCCGCAACCTGGAAGTTCCCCAATAAAAGAATATTACAGACAAGTTTTTACATGAATGAAAATGAAAAACACTCATCTCACATAAAAACACCCGGCTATTCGAACACGACGATCCAATACAACATATCCAGCAACACATAACATCACATGTCATCAACGTAAGTAAGTATGCATACACCGATTGTCGTCGACGTATAGCAATGACAATCGGCAATACCACTACATACTACACTTACGGTCACAGAAAAGAAAGTGTAAAACTACAACAGTTGGAATCCGCAACCTCTTTAGACATCACATGCCTAACCAAATGAATTCCTTAGACATCGCATGCCTAACAATTATAAACTCCGCATTTTAGTCTCATTATCGAAAACACTTTTCAATATCAAGTCGGGCAATTCAACAAGATTCCCGACATCCTGATCGAATGCTCGTCGCAAACTTTAGTAGGCGGCCGCACCCCCGACGCCGTCGACGAAGCGCACCAAGGCGGAACACCGCTGCCGCGAGCACCCGAACGGATGCTTTCGGCAACGGAGTTCTCCTACAGTCACTTGGTCGGGGCTATGGAGCAAGGTTGTCTATTAAGTTTACCCGGCGAGTATCCGCGTACGCTACGTGATTGCGACGGACTTTTGATCACATCAAAATTCCGTGGCAACCGATCAAGTGAGACTAAACTGCTATGTTTATAACATTCATTCAGTTATCTCATAACTTATTGTGAATTCCAATTATTGTATCACATTCCGAATAAGATAGAAAATGTTAAACTTTCCGATCGAACAATTGAACACCCAAGTTTTCCCGAAACAGCTTAACACATGAAATAAGTTCAAAGACATTTACTTCATGCCTCAGTTCCAACGGTCCAGCCGTAGAAGGGTTAAGCCAACGCCTCACATGTGGCACGTTGTACTGCCCCAAACCCTAAGGTTCCAAGGGCAGTTCAAGACGGTCACATAATCTAGTTAAGGTTTGTTGTCTTCTAGAGGGACCATCGCGTTACTTGCACTACTTAGAACGTCCTTAAACCACAGAAAAATCCAACACTTGGAAACTTTCCGGCAGGGGAAAAGGTGGGTATTTATATCCGGTCGAACCTTTTAACATATTCTAAAATATCTGGAAAGCCACATAGACAATGTCTGATAATCGGATCGAATCATCTAAGCTCCAAAACACCCCAGAAAACTCAACTCTTGAGTGCAAATTAAAAATTCCCAGAAAACTCAGCACCTGAAAACATGAATTACTGTGCAAAATTCATAAATTAATGTGACAAAATGGCCGCGGAACCGCCCCACAAGCCATGCTTGTGCCGCGGTTCCGCCGCGCTTTAGATGAATCATTAGGTAATTTTTGCATCGTAATTCTTAGAATTCCCTGCTGAATTTTTAAGCAATTTTTAATTCACAAAAATACAAATTTTCAGAAAATTTCCAGAAAGCATTTTGAGTTAGGGTTTCGATGTTCGTTCGGATTTCAAACGTCGTCTACACTTCGTCTAAGGCTCTAGCTAGGCTCTGATACCACTGTAGGGTTCCTAGGCACGCTTAAGAGGTCTCGCAAGGCATCAACCATGCCAATTTCAAATTTTACAGGTGCCGAGAAACCTTATTACGGATCGTTAACTAGAATTTTAGGCGAAACATGCAACTAGTTAACAACTTAACTAAGTGAACGGAAATACAACCTTTGTAGATCCGGTCCTTCACCTCCTAGGCTCCGTGACGACGTCCTTCCGCTGTCCATATCGGATCCCGGACTCTAGCATCGGCTTCATCGGAGAAATAGGCGGGCTAGGTCATCGACTTCGATGCCGAAGATGATCTACGTCGAGGCAACACTAGATCAAGCTCCAACTTCACCAAGTCATGAAACTTGTGAAGAAAACACCCTATACTACTTGGCAAGAGATAGAGGATAAAGAAATAGGAGGTGGGTTCACTTTAGAATTGGATTCCTCACTCTTTTTCTCAAGATGCCATTAATGGTGGCAAGCTTTCTTCTTGAAGAAGAAGAAGAAGATGATGATGATAATATGATAAGTATTATTCATAAAGAAACTAATATGAATACTTATCATATCCTAACCTTGGTTAGGTGTAGAGAATAGACCATGGTTAGTTTGAATGGTTAGGGTTAAGCATGAAGACAAAATGGTCACTTTAGTCAAAGCTTCATGAAGCTTCAACAACAAACAAAGAAAGCCACCATTTTCTCTTTTATCTTTTCCATAATAAATAAATAAATAAGTAAGTAAGAAAAAGAAAACCCTAACCATTACACAACCATGGTTTAATCTTTACACAAACTCAAGTTAGCATGTATCATCAAACATGATACAAACAAGTGCACAAAAGTAAATCACATATACAACTTGTGAACTTCAAGTGAGAAAATCCATTTAAAGTGAACCATAGTAGTTAATGCAAAGTAATATATCAAACATATAATTATGCATTAAATCATT
Organism: Agapanthus africanus; assembly: GCA_030015575.1. Lineage (NCBI taxonomy): Eukaryota > Viridiplantae > Streptophyta > Magnoliopsida > Asparagales > Amaryllidaceae > Agapanthus > Agapanthus africanus. The sequence continues at coordinate 294,030,207 of JASDDO010000029.1, forward strand.
AAATCAATGCTTGATTTAACGATCCGGTCATATCGCATATAACCGACTAATATCCAATGTATCGGCTTATCGAATCAATCCTTGATTCGATAACTAGGTTATATCGCATACAACCATTCGACACATTCATCGCGAGAATGAAATACGGTATCACATACACGCATTATTCTCGGTCTTGCACATATCTCATATGCGCTCCTATTTCATTTTTCTTGAGCCAGGAAACCTCTGTGTAGGACTCTAAAGACTCGTCAATACGCCGGCAGCAGGTGATGATCATATCAAACACCCACAAGCCGCAAGCGGTCTGCTAAACATAACGGCCACCCGGGTATTGAGCGATCAGAAGATCGATGAGCAAGCCCGCTCACACTCCTGTGAATCCAACCATTAACACTCACCATACAGTCCGGTCTGTTCGTCTGATATGTCGCATATCTCGCCTAGGGGTGGTAAACGTCAGACCCCAATAGCTCGATAAGTCATGCCGACGTGAGGTCCATAACATGTGTGAAACTACTGATAACACTTACCAGTAGATCACTGCAACCCTGGCCAGGGATTTCCTGTTATGGCCAGTCGAGCATAGCGCAACATCAACCCCCAATACCGGGAGAGATGAATCCCCTCCTATCGCTCATTGCATCCATGTGTTTCGGGACTGTACGCAAAAGCCACCATTTTGCACGCCCTCTTGGACGTGGTAAGGTGGAAATCAAAGCACAGTGGGAATCACACAAGACTCTATGGCGATCTCGGGTCTACAGACTAACATGTACCAGTGTCACCAGAGAACTGCCATCTGACGTAAGGTATAATACCATCTGCGAGTTCTCGGCGAGTCCGTCCAGAGTACCCAGTCTCCACTGAGCACCCGTATATCATCTCTGATGTCAAACACCAATGGATATGGGATCATCCATCCCCCATCTGTATAGGTCGAGAAGGTATACGCTAGTCTACTCTGGTATATCGATGCCCCGTCTCGATATACCCACGACTAGGGACCTTGAAGGATGTACTTGTGGACTACCATGTCCTCACTAGTATGATCCGCATCATAGTCCAGGTAGTCAAGTACACATCCTAAGGGCTTCACCAACGTGTAACAGAGAGACAATCAGTGTACACGTTAAGGTAAAGAGTAACCAGATAGCATACTATCATGTCGAGCGACAAAGTCCTCCCTATATATGTCCAAGCATCCACTACAATATACATCCTATGTATAGTAATGGCCTCTAGGGCATACATATAACTAACATTTTATATATACCCTTACACCAATATTAATGGAATGGGACGCTAATATATGTGTATTGATATCCATTTTGATACCTCATCATATTTACTTCATGCAGACACACCATATATTTCTGACATGTTATTACCTGAGGCACTGACATGAGCACTTGGCACTACTTACATGATTAGATGTTACATTGCCACATTTTCATGCTTCAGACTTACTCTTGAAGGTTATATTATATACTGATCATATTGACCTAGGATTATGCCTTGCATTTGATTTCTGCTTGTAGATATTTTCTATTCACGAGTTGGCAACTCACCCCCGTTGTGCCACATTTCTTGAAGGCTTTTGACGTACAGGTTCCGTAGCGGCATTTCTGGCACACTACTTCCATATGGAGGACGTGCTTGGGTAAGTGGGTTCTTTTGTATCAGGACCACCCTTATTGATGTATTATTCTTTTGTACTTAGAAATTCCATCAACCAAAACTTGTATATTGTTTCAGACTTAGATACTAGTGATGTATTATTTTGACCATAGAGTCGCGTGTAGTCGTATTACGGTTTTCATGTTATTTTGAGTTATCTTTTGAGTTTTGATCCTCGCCATTCGGCGTTGTATATTATATTGCTTGTGTGGTTATGACCGTCGATTGACGAAGAGCTAGCTCCAGCTTGGGGATGCCTTTTGTCATTGTGTGTGTGTGTGTGTGTGTTATTCTTGTTGTACCCCGTTCGGGGCCAGTTTTTACGAAGGAAACTCTGCCGAAATTTTCATAAAAGATTATCCGATTTAAAATGCATACTCGACTTAATTATTTCAAAAGCTTGACTTCAAAACATTTTTTCTTCACTTCTTTAAACTAGTTTTCTTTATTTACTCCCTAAAATGGTTTTAGATTTCTGGGTTTTTGGCTTACTTGGATCAGATGGAGTCCCATAGACTTCATATGGTTCAAGGGCCAGACACGTGCTCTTTCGGGTTGTGACAGAAAATGAGTGTTTTTTAGGCTTTTCTAGTTTCGTTAAAGAGTTCACTCCCGGTGCAGCTCTTTCCTCATCAAATAAGGTGCAGGGTATATCATATATACCGCTATACAAAGCAAGAACTATAGAAGCAATCAAAAACTAAACCGTGAGTTTGTAGCATCTGCCAGTTTTGCTAAATAGGTCACTCACGGTGAAGGGATCTCAGCTCTTTCCTCATCGAATAAGGTGCAGGGTATATCATATATACCGCTATGCAAAGCAAAACTGTAGCTACCCTTTTTATAAAGTTTGATTCTACAACATCTTTTAGGTTTCTTTTCTTTTTATTAATCTCATTAATAAATCCCATCAATTATGCTTCCTAAGTATCACAGAAGAAAAGAAAGCTATAATATTTACATATCAACATATATATATAGTATAAGCATTCGTCTCAGGCAGTAATATGATCTCATCATAGAACATTGCAGCAGAAGATAACATATAAAATATTGGATATACTAAGACGTCCGTGTTTTATATCGAGCCTGTATAAAACACGGATTCCATGGTCACGATGAATAACCAAACCCACATCCCTAAACCCCTACGAGAGTGGTAAGCAACACTGCCAATTCTACCCGGTCTGGGCTCCTCGAGATAGCCTCCCACTGTACCCTAGAACCCGGTTGCTTGTGCTCCCCTCCTCGGGTCTACCTAATGCAGAAAAGTAAATAATATACAATGGTGACATCATCCTCAACCTAGAAGTGCCCCAATAAAAGAATATTACATACAAATGAATTTTACATGAATGGAAATAAAAACCCTCATCTCACATAAAACCGCGGCTATTCAAAACATGACGATCCAATATAATATATCACAGCAACACATAATATATCATATCATCAACGTAAGCAAGTATACGTATCCCGACTGTCTTTGATGTATAGCAACGAAGCCAGCGATACACCACATACTACGCTAACGGTCACAGAAAAGAAAGTGTAAAACTACAACATTTGGAATCCACAATCACTTTAAACATCTTAAATCCGAAATATCACATACTTCGTATTTCATGCCTAACTATATGAATTACACATATTGTATCACAATCCAGATAAATAGACAATGTTAAACTTTACGATCGAATAAACAAACATCTAAGATTTCCCAAATAGCTCAACACTTGAGCAAAATTTAAAAATCCCAGAACATATCACAGCCCCAATAAAGCAGCCGTAGAAGGGTCAAACCAACGTATTACATGTGGCAATGCTAAACTACCACAAACCCTAGGATTCAGTGGCAGTCTTGACGGTCACATAATTGAGTTAAGGTTACGTTCTTCTAGAGGGTCCATAGATTTTCTTGCTTGTTTTTTCGCAAGATTCAAACTCAAGAAAAATTCAACACTTGAAAGGTTTTCGTGTCGGGAAAAAGTGAGTTATTGATATCCGTTCGAACATTTTAGCACGTTCGAAATTATCCGGAAAACTAAATGAAGTTAAACTTTCCGATCAAATCAATGAATACAAAAGATCTCTAGAAAACTCAACACTTGAGTAAGATTAAAAATTCCCAGAAGCATGTAGTAATAGCTACGGATATTACCAACAAATACGTGTTCCTAATACCAAAGTACGGCCACGGAACCACCGCGCAAAGCATGTTCTTGCCGTGGTTCAGCGGCGACTTGAGGGTATTAGGGGTTCGTATTTTACAGTAATCCTTAGAATTCCCTGCTTAATTTTCTGAGTATTTTTAATATAGAAAAATCCAAATTCTGAAAAAATTTCCAGAGAGGGGGTCAAAAATGACATTTCGGGGTTCGATCGGACTTTAAACTTCGTCTACACGTTGCCTAATACTCTAGCTTGGCTCTGATACCACCGGAGGGTTACTAGGCACTGTCATAAAGGTTTATAAGGCATAACTATACCCGATTTAAATTTTAGAAGTGCCAAACAACCTAAAGCGAGGATCTTTACTAGATAATTAGGGTTAACGAAGCATGTAAACATCTTTACATATAAGAGAAAGGGATTACAACCTTTGTAGTCCATTCCTTCGCTTCATAAGCTCTGAGTAGTAGTCCCTACCCCGCGATCCATGATCTCCCGGACTCAAGTGAGGATCCATAAGCCGAACGATCCATGCTTACTTGAAGTCTCCCTTTTCGAAGATGATCTACCTTGAAGAATCTTTAACTCAAGCTCTTACTTCTCTAATCAAGTATTAGAGAAGTGGACACCCTAATCTAAGTGGCTAGAATAGATGAGGAAGATGAAGTAGGAATTTAGCTCTCTTTTATTTTCAAATTCTCACACTAATTCATCACAATAACGAAAGCAAGAAAGCTTTTCAAGGATGAAGAAGAAGGTGAAGTCTTTTGTGATGAATAATGAATTATTTTCTTATGACAATTGCAACCCATGGTTAAGTAAAGAAAGGCTTAACCATTGTAGAGATTTAACTAGGATAAAGGGTTTGGGTTGGGTTAGGAAATATCTCCACAAATATTAACAAAATATCTTTGCTTAAAACAAAACATAAAGCTTCTAGAAGCTTCATGAAAATGCTAACCCAAATCAAACCCTAACCCTGTTTAATCTCCACAAAACATGTTGCATTTGTAATCATAACTTGTTACAATATTATATATCACATATATAATATATATTTGTAACAAAAGAAAATAATACATTTAACATATATCGCATATATACTAATGTATTATCCGGTGAAAAAATGAATTAATAAAGCGAGCTAATATTAGATAATGTAATGTAATATATCATATATATAATTATACATTAAATTATCGAAACAACACTTGATCCGATGACCCGACTTAATCATATTTGGCGAGAATAGAATACGATATCTCATATCGTATTATTCTCGGTCCTGCACATATCACATATGTGCTCTTACTCCATTTTGCTTGAGTCAAGAATCAGTGTAAGATTCTAAAGAATCGTCAATACGCCGGTAGCAGGTGATGATCATATCAAAAACCCACAAGCTGCAAGCGGTCAGCTAAACGTAACAGCCATCCAGGTATTGAGCGATCAGAAGATCAACAAGCAAGCATATACATTCTCCTGTGAATCCAATCAGTAACACTACCGTACAGTCCGGTTTCTTCGTCTGAGATGTCGCATATCTAGTCTAGGGGTGCTAAACGTCAGACCCCAGTAACCGATAAGTCATGTCGATGTAAGGCTCATAACGGATCGAGCAACTACTGATAACTCTTACCCATAAATCTTTATATCAGCCCAGGCCAGGGACTTCTAGTTATAGCCAATCGAACACAGCACAACATCAACTCCCAATACCAGGAGAGACGAATCCCTTTCTATCGCTCGTTGCCTCCATGTGATTCGGGACTGTACCCAAAAGCCACCGTTTTGCACGCTCTCTTGGACGTGGTAAGGTGGAAATCAAAGCACAGTGGCAATCACACAAGGCTCTATGACGATCTCGGGTCTACAAACTAACCTATACCAGTGTCACCGGAGAAGTCCTATCTGACGTGAGGTATAATACTATCTGGGTGTTCTCGGCAAGTCCGTTCAGTGTACCTAGTCGCCACTGAGCACCCGTACACCATCCTTGATGTCAAACACCGATGGATATAGGATCATCCATCACCCGTCATATGGGTCAAAATGCGTATACACTAGTCTATTCTGGTGTATCGATGTCCTGTCTCGACACACCCTCGACTAGGAATAGTTATAGGATGTACTCATTGATTACGATGGCCCTACTAGTATGAACTCATCATAGTCCCAGTAGTCGAGTACATATCCTAAGGGCTTTATCAACATGCGAGAGCGAGACAATAAACTAATACAAGTAAATATGTTAAGATAAAGTGTAACCAAATAGCATACTATCATGACGAGCAAGAAAGTCCTCTCTATATATATCCAAGCATCCATTATAATATACATCATATGTACAACAATGGCCTCTAGGGCATATACTAACAAAATAAGATATTGATTTAATAATTTACATATATGTATTTCGATATGTATATTCTAGTATTATGTTCTTTGTTTTATTCTATCTCTTTGGGTATTCGTATTTCGGTATGAATACAGGTATGTATATATAGTAGAGTGTAATCTTTATTTTTACGGAAAAGATTATAGAAGCTGGACACCTCATTTTAGATTTTATCCATTTACTTTAAATGGAAAATGAGATGTAAAAGAAGAGAGGGGAGTATGGTGAGATCCATGCTTCAATAGTGTTGCATAAATGAATTAACAATTCATTTGTGCAAACTATTCAAGCATGGTTGGATTTTAAAATTGAAAAAATAAGATATACAAGACGATGCTTCATGGTTTACTCTCTTTGTTGAATGGTTCATTTTTTGAGATGGATTTTTTGTCTCACCATTAGCTTCACTCTCCTCACTTCTTTTCTTGAGCTCCTCCACCTTCATCTTCAACCTCCTCTCTACAATCTCTTGTGTTGAAAATCAAGAGAGGAGGTGAAATAGATATATATATATAGAACACTTCACTATATCCTAGGCACTCTAGATTAGCAACCTAGAGTTCCTAGTTGCTTCACTAGATTCTTAGTGTGAAGCTAGAGCCATGAGTTACATCCCATGGGTGGATCATCTTCGACGGAGGAAGACCAGTGATCAAGCTCGATCCAAAGGACCTCTAGGAGCTAAGGAAGATGGTAGAAAACCGATGGAGATGATTCATTCGGTATAACACCTTCTATCACAGTAGATAACACTTTTTTAGCTTGCTAGTTTTATGTTTGGTTTTAATTCTAGGTAGTTGTTTCTAGCACCAAGTTTTTTAAATACCAAAATTTTTCGTTCCACAATGGCCGCGGTCGACGCCCAGGGTGCTAGGAATTCCAACATGGTATCAGAGACACCCAAACATTAGAAACTAGTAGTAACGAAGCATTAGTTTCAAAACCGAAAAATTCCAATTTCAAAACCCACTCTCTGTTCTGAAAATTTTTTGATCTCTGAAATTTTTTTGAACAAGTGCAGAGACTTAGTTTAGACATGAATATGACACACAATAAAAAAGAGGAAATTTGATACAACTTTGACCGGCCAAAATGTTAAAAAAACTGGCCTGGCCGGTTCACTATTCACTTTGGTGCCCCATTTTCATTCTATGTTTTGGGTTTTGTAAATTGGTATTTTTTGTATTGTTTGATTTGCCCCAGATTTCACTTAGTGTTATCTTTGCTTGGGGGCAACTTCGATAGTTTCAAAAGTTGAAATTTTGCACCGTTGATATCTGTGATGTGATGTATGTGTTTTTCAAACATCGTCTATTTGCTATATGTCGTTTAGACTGGGTTGCATATACTTTCTTATACTGTTGTGATGTTGATATCTGTGATGGCTATGTTCGGATTTTCTTATGGGATAGCCTCTAGTGCAATGGTAGTTCTACAGTTTAGATTCATTTGTATATGCGTTATTGTAGGGCGAGCGTCCGACATGACTGCCGTTTCTGCTAGTTTGTATATTCTTTTATTGGGGTACGACCGGGTTGAGGTCGATGTCACCATTGTATATATACTTTTCTTTTCTATACTAGGATTACCCCATTGTGGAGTGTTCGAGTAGCCGGGATTTAGAGGGCAACGGACCCGCATCTCATGGCGTTGAGATGGAGGGGCCTTACTATAGAATTGGCGGGTTATTCGCCTCACTCGTTGGGGTATAAGATGACCCACGGTGGGGTGCTCAAGTTACCGGATTCCGTGAAGTGCTGGATGGCTCATTCACTTTGTTGATTGGGGTTGCCTCACTTCTTGGATTGGCGGGTAACTTGCCGCACTCATAGGGGTCTTGGTTTTTCATTGCACAGGCTATCCATACGACAAGGGAACATCGGGTCTCGTTTGCGGCTCAAATCAAACTGGGGCTCTTAGATTATCCGTTATTCAGTGTTGCTTATTGCTCTTCTGTGATGTTACTTATATCATGCTTGGGACGAATGTTATACACACACACACACACACACTAGTAGATGTTGTATATGTTTTGCATCCGTGCTAGTCCAGCCCCCGCTCTGCCGTTAGTTAAGTAACCTAACAGTGCATGAAGGAGCCCCATGGCGAATGTGGATGGCATAAACGTACATTGTATTTTCGTTCTTTTCTGGTATGATATGAATTAATTGATGGTACAGCATTATTTTTTATTAATGCAAGGAAAAATAAACCTAAGTGATGTTGTTCGAACCAATTTTTGAAAACAGTTATTACAAACGTTTCTTTTTGGTTTACACAGCGGTATTCGGTTATGAATATCCAGCACCTCATTCGATGAGGCAAGAGCTGAGATCCCTTCATAGTGAGTGACCACTTGGACAAAAGTTTATGTTTTTTTTAATAACTTCACTATAGTCGATTCTTTTATTTTGCATCGTGGTATTCAGTTAGGAATATCCTACACCTCATTTAATGAGGAAAGAGCCGAAATCCCTTCACAGGGAGTGTCCTCTTTAGTAAAAGTTTACGTCATTATATATTTGTAAAACCACTCGGGTTATTTCAATGATATCAAGTTCATTACGTTAAAAGTTTTCGCCAAAAACCAGTCGTAGCCCTCCGTCATTTCAGAGTAGTATTGCTTAGTGTTCGTGCTACGTATGTCGTGCTCAGCCGAGGCGTAGTGTTCGGTAGCTATGTAGTGCTTTTCTGTTGCATGGTGATGTGATTGATTAGGACAGTCGTACGGTCATTTTGTTTCAGTCAAGGGCTCGTATGGGTGGGTCTAATTCAATCAAGATAATGACCGGTTAAACTTGACTAGGACCCTTTGATATGTTGGCTCAGTCAAGGTCACTTGGGTCTTAGGGGTAAAAACACATCGGGAGTTTCAAACATACAGGAAACTTGCCAGGCATGCGCATACCTTCTGGAGTGTGGTGACTTGAATGGATTCCATCAAGTTATCATGCGATGATAGTTGGTTCCCGATTCCCACTGATAACTAGTTGTTACTCCTCGGGTGATTTTCAGATGATCCTGAATAATTTTCCTTTTAAGATTTGAAGGAGAATTCGAGGAAACAGTGGAAGCCATCATGATTCGATAAGTGATTAACCAATCTAATTTAGGTTAGAGTGCACGCGTAGTGTTTATTTTCTCTCTCTCTCTTTGGCAGCGGCCAAGACCTGACCTTAAACTAAAACTCATGAACTAAGTTAACCGAAGTTTCTTAAAACGCTTTAGCATTCGGATTGTCATGGTCGTATATATCCATGCCACTCCTACTTTTCCTTTGCAATTTTTAGAACACTCCTTATCACTACGAAGATCCATATTGTTTGGATATTCCATTGTATAGATACATACGAACTCTAAGAAACTTGTTTCTGTTCGAGGATGGATTCCTGTTTTGGAAAAATTGAATAAGGTTATTCAGCTGTCTTTTCTCTTTACCTTCTCTCAGGTTGCGAGAGCTCCTGGTATTAGGAGAGTGCACTTATTATGCTTATTAGATAATCTTCTTCCAAACCATAGGCAGGTGCCGAAAGGTAGGGAAGGAAGAAAACCAATTAGCCTAAGTGTGGTGTACAGAAGGTAATAAGCAAAGACATTTAAAGGGATTAGAGTGAGGGCAAAGGAAAGTGTGACTGCTATAATTCACGACGAATCCCTGCCACTCCAACTTCCCCTTTGCATTTCTCCATAACACTCCGTATCACTACGAAGATCCATATTTCTTGGATGTGCCATCGTTAAGTTACATACAAACTCTAAGGAACTTGTTTCAGTTAGAGGATGGTTTCCTGTTCGTGAGAAATTGAATAGGATTATTCGGTTGTCTTTTCTATTTACCTTCTCTTAGATTGTGAGGGCTCCTAGTATTTGAAGAGTACACCTATTAAGTTTATTGGATTGTTTTCTTCCAAACCATAGGCTGGTGCCGAAGGGTAGGGAAGGAAGAAAATCAATTAGCTTAAGTATGGTGTACAGAAGGTAAGAAGTATAGACATATAAAGGGATTGGAGTGAGGGCAAGAAAATATACGGTTATTGTCATGAATCTAGATAGTGGAAAAGGCATTAATAGGAAAACCCGGCCACCCTTTCGAAATATTTTCAGGTTTCAGTTTTACTATGCGGTGTTTATTGAAAACTGTTTTCCCAATTAGGTTCTAACTCCAGTGTATGTATTTACCAGACTTGATTCTCACATCCGTATGGCGTTACAGATGCTGAGTGGGAGTAAGATATTGGGAATTGGGTGATTAGATCCTCTATATATCATAATTCTTTGTAATTGGTGTTATTTGAGGAAATTACCTGGGTTTTGCTTAATGGCAAATATTTGGTTTTGATTATCCGTTGTTTTGCACCAATTTCAAACTGATATATCTATACCTTTATTTTATATAGTGAGATATAACTTTTTGAAATTATGTCTATGACATTTACCTATATCAGTTGATGGTTAGGTAAGGTGCATTCAACAACGGTGTAATTTTTCTTAACTATAGCACAATTTTCAACCTACGACGCGCAGGGTTTGAGTTATTAAACTCAGAGGACTTATACAAAGCATTGTATGTTGTCCGATGTCCGTTAGGATAAAGGGGTTGGTACTCGTACTATATTCCGTTTACTCATGACTTCTCTGGTTTTAGACAACTATTTTGTTGAAATACACGGTCCAAATTTTGAGAAGTTATAGGTATAAAAATAAAGTAGAGAACCATATGTTTCAAGTATCAGAATTCTTCGAGGTGTTCGAAAATGTAGAAACTTATGCTAGGTATTCCATCCTAAATAATATATTTGAGAACTTGCTCTCTCTCAGGTTACTCATCCGTAAGTACTCTCCTTGAGGAGTAATGTTGCTTAGCCTTCTTCCATTTAGTTGATATGCAATGGAAAAAGCTGCAAGATTTTTGAATCTTATTCCAATTAAATTAGTGATTTTGTTTCTATATTCGATTTAGAATGGATTGATATCTTAACGATGTTAAGGTATATGGTGTTGTCCGGCTTATGCTTAAAACCATAATCCAGATAAACTCTAGGCACGTTTCAGTAATGGTAGTTTGTGGGTTATCCCAGGCTTTGACGACGGTTAACATTCTACCATTTGGATGATTAATAGTTATATTGTTCTTGACTTGCCACCCGTTTTAGTAAAATGGATTATTTTCATAAAACATTAGTGGGAGTATAGTAGAACTGGAAGTGATTCCAGAACCAAAAACGATTACTAAAAATTTAGTAGAACCTAAAGAGTCAATTGGATTCGACAATCCATTAGCCACTCCGCTGGTGGGTAATCTCAGCCACCCAAGAGGTACATCGGCCTCATCAAAGACGGTGACAGGGAGATTTTTGATGACCCAAGCTTGTCGCTACTGTTGTTCTATACTATGAGATCTGGAAGGTGGATGAGTATAACGTCGTGCTAAATTAGGTTTAGAAGTTCACGTGTATATGACTCTGTCAAAAAGTTGTTGTAGTCAGTGGGAGCAGTGGAAGTATGGTGGGTAAGTAGCTTATGTCTATTTATAGACTAAAGCAAGTACAATGGAGATAGATCTTGTGGTTTTGATGTGACAGTCATAGAGTTTGACTTCATCAGAACAACAGATAGACTTGGTAAGAAGGTGGTAGGGAGTGATATCTTGGTATTTGGATGACATGTTCTTGATAGGAAGTGATCTTCCTATACTACGATCGGTTATACTGTGGTTGTCATAAGTTGTTTATCGACGTAGGATCTGGATAAAATATCAGGGATTCTAGTAATTAGATATATGGTTTTAGATCTAGTTATACTGTGGTTGTCATAAGTTGTTTATCGACGTAGGATCTGGATAAAATATCAGGGATTCTAGTAATTAGATATATGGTTTTAGATCTAGATTTGGGAAGTGTCCCATTTTGGGTACTTTGACACTTTTATAAAGTGTTTTTATAATGGACGACTCCTGGCGTGGTAGTGTACCCATAGGTGACGAAGTCACCCTCTCTAAAGAGATGTATTCTAGACTGATGAGGAGAGGGATTTGCATTATTGGCATATCACTTGCTTAGGCAACTGAGTTAATCATGAAATGTCAAGTATCACACCAGATATTGCTTTTGCACTAGCTGCATTAAGCATATATATTAATCCAATCCTGGAGAAACGTTGGGAAGTTCTTATGAACATAAGTGGATGTTCTTAGTATATAGTAACGGTAGCCCTCTTTAGGAAGCGGTTATCATTTCAGGCTTCCAAGGTGACTTGGATGACAGAGTGGCTGTCAGAGTTATAGTTTTCCTTCTTTTTAAGGGGCAGTATGTTGGACAGGTGGTCTAAGCGGATACCGAGGAAGGCATGGTGCAAGAGACTGATTAAATTCAGTGGAAAATACGGTTTAAGAAGTTTGTTGGAGTTGGAGTTCATTTGTGAACCGGGTCCCATCAAATATCCAGACAAATTCTAAAACAAGTATCGCTCATTTCTGGAGATTGTCTTTCTCCGCGAAGTTGAGTTATAGAGAGATAAAGATAGAAACATTGGAGCGGATCCACTCACTGAGGCTACTTCTTGAACGCAATAGTTTCACAAACGGTCTTTGCGAGACTAATTAGTAGAGAAGTTAGGTGTTTGGTATCACACGGGCTGTGAGTATGCGACACTGCAATAATTAGCCTTAAGTGCAAGTGGGATATTGTTGGCTATAGTGCCCTCAAGTCAATTATCGTAATCACAGGAACACGATAGTGATGATTGAGGGAAGACCTATACGGTTAGAACAGTCTTACTCAAAATGATAGTGTGTTATTTTGTTTCTCTCTATCATCATGTACATGCATTATATGGTATTACAGATCACTATTACATATTGATAGAGCCTATAGGATTCTTTCTTGACTACTAGAATTATGACGGCAATCATATACGTGGGAGTTGGGTGTTCTATAAGCACATCCTTAAATGTCCCTAGTCGAGTGAGTATCGAGACTGGGTATCGATACTCCGGAGTAGACTACTGTATACTTTTCGAGACCCCGACAAGGGGCAGTGCCGGTCTCACAAGCCATTGGTGTAAGTTAGTCACCTAAAATAGTATACAGGTGCTCATTAGGTTATGAGTACACTGGACGGACTAGCCGGGAACATGCTAGATGGTAATATATCTATTGTCAGATAGCAGTTCTCAGGTGACATGAGTACAGGTTAGTCTGTCGACCCAAGATCATCATTTGTCTCATGTGAGTTTCTACTGTGCTTTGATTACTACCCCACCACGGCTCAAAAGAGTCGTGCAAACAGATTTTAGTTGGCTACAGCCCCGAGCCAGATGGAGGTAGTGAGCGGATCGTCGGGGATTCTTCTCTCCCGGTATTGGGGGTTGATGTCGCGTGGTGCACAGCTGGCCATCACTAGAAATCCTTAGCCAAGGTAAATGAGAATTACTGGTTTGGATCAGTAGTTTCTCAGTGGGTGATGGGCTTCATACCGACACGAAAGTATCGCGTTATTAGGGGTCTGACTTTATCCATCTGCCTAGACTCGATATGCGATACTCTTAGATGAACAGACCGGACTGTATTGAGATTGTCACTGATAGGCTCAGTAGGGGATCGGATGAGTTCGCTCATCGTCCTTCCTTTCTCTTAATACCTGGGTAGCCGTTACGTACAGCTAGTGCCACTGATGTGCTTGTGGTTAAACCCACTGCCAACATATTGACGAGTCTTTAGAGTCCCACACAGTGGGTTTTCCTGGTTCTGGCGAAATGATGTAGTAGCCGTATTAGATACGTGTAGGGTTCCGATCGAATGATTTTACTAGTTACCCAATCTTTTGATCGGACGGTTGATAATACTAGCCAGCTCGGGTCTGAGCTGGATTATTAAATCATGCATTGATTTAATAATTTATCTATATGTATTTCGATATGTTTATTCTAGTATTATGTTCTTTTTGTTATTCTATCTCTTTGGTTATTCGTATTTCGGTATGGATACGGGTATGTATATAAAGTAGAGTGTAATCCGTATTTTTATGGAAAACAATTTAAAAGGTGGACACCTCATTTTAGATTTTATCCACTTACTTTAAATGGAAAATGGGGTGTAAAAGAAGAGAGGGGAGTATGTTGAGAGCCATGCTTCAATTGTGTTGCACAAATGAATTAACAATTCATTTGTGCAAACTATTCAAGCATGGTTGGATTTTAAATTTGAAAACATAAAATATACAAAACCATGCTTCATGGATTGTTCTCTTTGTTGAATGGTTCAATTTTTGAGATGGATTTTTTGGCTCACCATTGGCTTCACTCTCCTCACTTCTTTTCTTGAGCTCCTCCACCTTCATCTTCAACCTCCTCTCTATAATCTCATGCGTTGAGAATCAAGAGAAGAGGTGAGATAGATACACACATAGAATACTTCACTACATCCTAGGCACTCTAGATTATCAACCTAGAACCCATAGTTGCTTCACTAGATTCTTAGTGTGAAGCTAAAGCCATGAACTACATCCCTTGGTTGGATCATATTCGACGGAGGAAGACCAGTGATCAAGCTCGATCCAAAGAACCTCTAGGAGCTAAGGAAAATGGTAGAAGACCGAAGAACATGATTCATTCGGTATAACACCTTATATCACAGTAGTTAACACTCTTTTAGCTTGCTAGTTTCATGTTTGGTTTCGATTCTTGGTAGTTGTTTCTAGCGCCAAGTTTTTTAAACACAAAAAATTTTCGTTCTGCAACGGCCACAGTAGATGGCTAGGGCACTAGGAATCCCAACAGTACTATCCTAAGATTTTGATGACATACTCCTAATAAGAAGTGACGTCCCTATACTATAATTGGTCAAACTTTGGTTGTCACAAGGTTTTTTCACTACATTAGATATGGATAATATATTAGGGATTCTGGTGACTAGATCTATGGTTTTAGATCTAGATTTAGGAAGTGTCCCAATCCGGGTACTTAGAGTGCATTCTAAAAGTATTATAGAATGGACGACTCCTGGCGTGGTGGTGTACCTGCAGGTAATGGAGTCACCCTCTCTAAAAAATTGTCTTCTAGACTGTTGAGGAAAGGGAATGGCTTGAATGATATATTACTTGCTTAGGCAATTGAGTCAATCATGCAATGTCTTGTACAAAACCAGATCTTGCTTATACACTAGTTATATTAAGCAGATATTAATCGAATCCTGGAGAAACAAAGGAAATCAATTATGAATATAAAAGGATGTTCTTGGTACATGGTAATGGAAGCCTCCTCCAGGAGACGGTTATCGCTTCAGGCTTCCAATGTGAGTTGGATGACAGAGATGCTGTCAGAGTTTTGAGTTAGCCTCTTATGAGGATCGGTATATTAGATAAGGTTCCAATAGGGATGCTGAGATAAGCACGGTCCAGTATGCAAGTTATGACTCAACAGAGGATACAGCCCAAGTAGTTTGTTGGATAAAGTTGTTCATTTATGAACTTAGTCCCATCAAGTATCCAGAAAAATTCTTGAGATGGGGAATCGCTCAGTTCGGGAGATTGTTGATCTCGGGGATGTTGAGATATAGAGAAATGAAGTTGGAACATTGTAGTGTATCTACTTACCGAGGCTATTTGTCGAATACAAAAGTTTCATAAACACGGTATACGAAACTGATTAGTAGAGAAGTTAGGTATTCGATAGCATACAAGCTGTCGATACGCGATACCGTAATAATTGGCCTTAAGTGCAAGTGGGAGATTGTTGGATATAGTGTCGTCAAGGCAATTATTGTGATTTCGAGTAGGCGATTATGATAATTAAGGGAGGACCTATACAGGTAGAACAGTCTTTTTCGAGATGATAGTATGCTAACTGCTTTGTCTTCATCATTGATGAAGCCCGTAGGACTCTTTACTTGACTACCAACATTATGATGGCGAACATATACGTTGGAGATGAGTAGTCCATAAGTATATCCTTAAATGTCCCTAGTCGTGGGAGTATCGAGACTGGGCTTTGATATTCTGGAGTAGACTGAGCATATGTTTTTAGACCCCGGCGAGGGGCGATGGCCGGTCTCACAAGCCATTGGTGTTGTGTCACCTAAGATAGTAGCTCACTGGAGGTGAGTGCACTGGATAGACTCGCCAAGAACTTCAAGATGGTATTATATCTATCGTCAGATGGAAGTTCTCAGGTAGCATGAGTACAGGTTAGTCTTTTGACCTAAGATCGTCATTTGTCTCGTGTGAGTTCCCACTGTACATAGATTACTACCCTATAACGGCTCAAAAGAGTCATGCAAATAGGTTTCAGTTGGGTATAGCCCCAAACCACATGGAGGCAATGATCGATAGTCAGGGATTCATCTCTCCTGGTGTTAGGAGTCGATATTGAGCTGTGTTCGATTGGCTATCACACTAAATCAGTGTTTACGGTGGATGAGATTTAATGATAGTAGTTCAGTAGTTTCTCTGATGGTGATGATCATGACTCCAACATGACTTATCAGGTTATTATGGGTCTGACGTTATCCACCCCCTAAACCCGGTATGCCATACCCTTAGGCGAAGAGACCGGACTGTACGAAGATTGTCATATTCAGGCTCAGTAAGGTATGGACGTACTTGATTGTCGACCCTCTTTCAGCAAGTACCTTGGTAGCTGTTACGTACAGTCAGTGCCGCTGACGTGCTTGTGGTTAAACCCACTGTCGGCGTATTATCGAATCTTTAGAGTCCCACACAGAAGGTCTTCCCGGTTCAGGTGATCGATGTAGAGGCCGTACGTTGGTACGTGCAGGGGTCCAATTTAATTCATGTATAGGATACACAGACTTTAATTCGGCGGTTCATAATACTAGCCGTCTTAGGATTAAGCTGGATTATTAAATCAGGTTTTGATTTAATAATTTATATATATATATAATTACTATTGTTCACTATTCATTTTCTCTCTTTGGTGATATCCGTATTTTTATATGGATATGCGTATATGTAGCGATACATATACCGGAATAAGTATTCCGTATTTATACGGGAATGCTTCTAGAAGATGGATACTTCATATTTGATCTTCTTTTTAGAAAATCAAATAAAAATGATATGCAGGGTCAGTGGCGTTGTGCATGGTTGGAGGTATGTAAAAAGGAATGGGCTTGATATGTTTATTGAAAATGTTGTGATGATTTTTCCTTGGTTGTAAAAATTGGTAGCCATTCTTTTTTTCAACATACACAACACAAAGCTAAATGTTGAGATGGCTAAATTTTCTCACCTCTTCTTCCTTCCTCTTCTTGCTCTCTTGAGATTAAAAATGAGAGAAAAAGTCAGTGAAAAAATTCCTATATCATCCATAATCCATTCCTAGAAAGTATAGAGCGTCGGTCGGTGCTTGGATCTATTTCCCACGGATGGATCATCTTCGGCAAAGGCGGTCGTCTCTCAAGCGCATTCCCGGCAGCTATGAGCTTAGAGAGATCTTCTATAATTGGGTGGACACATGTCAAAAGTTGTATTCCTTAACCATTGCTTGCTTAATTTCTAGTTTTAGGTGTTTGGAACGACTCTTGATTATAGTTTCTGGCAGCCATCTCGTAATTTTTGTTTTTCACTTCCAGACTAGCCGCAGCCTCCGCGGCGAGGGTAATAGGAACTTACACCCCCAATATCGGGAGATACGAATCCTTGACGATTCGCTCACTGCCTCCATGTGGTTCGGGACTGTACCTAACTAAAACCTGTTTACACGACTCAGTAGAGCCGTGGTAGGGCAGTAATCACAGCACAATCGGAACTCACATGAGACAAATGATGATCTCAGGTCAACAGACTATGTTGTACTCATGTCACCAGTGAACTGCTATCTGAAAATAGGTATAATACCATCTAGTAAGTTCTCGTCAAGTCCGTCCAGTGTAACTCATAACCCAATGAGCACGTGTATACAACCTTTGGTGACTAATTAATACCAATGGCTATGAGGCTGGCCATCGCCCTTCGTCGGGGTCAAGAAACATATACACTGGACTATTCTGGAATATTGATGCCCAGTCTTAATTTTCCCACGACTAGGGACATTTAAAGATTTGCTTATAAACTACCTAGTTCTCACTAGTGTGATCGACAAAATAACACTGTTCGTCAAGCATGAAACCTATGGGCTCTATCAACATCTAATAGTGATCCGTAATACCATATAAAACATCTACATGATGATAAAGACAAACCAAATATCATAATATCATCTTGAGTAAGACTGTTCTACCCGTATAGGTCCTCTCTTAATCATCATAATCGCCTACCTACGATTACAATAATTGCCTTGAGTCACTATAGCCAACAATTTCCCACTTGCACTTAAGGTTAGTTACCGCGGTTTCGTATACTCACAACCCGTGTGCTGCCTAGTACCCAACTTCTCTACTAATATGTTTCACAAATCATGTTTATGAAACATTCGTGTTCGAGAAATATCCTCAGTAAGTGGATCCGCTCCAATGTTTATATCTTTATCTCTCTATACCTCAACTTCTTAGAGAACGACTATCTCCCAAAATGAGCGATACTTATCTTAGAACTTGTCTAGATATCTGATGGGACCAAGTTCAGAATTGAACTCCAAATCCAACAAACATTTTAGACTGTATCTTCTATTGAATTTAGTCAGTATCATGTGCTATGCCTACCTTAATATTCTCTTAGATCACTCTCAACATACTACTCCTCAGAAGGGGGTAAACTTTAACTTTGATAGCCCGGTCACCTTGGAAGCCTAAAATGATAACCGCCTTCTAAAGGAGGTTATCGTTACTATATACTAAGAACATTCTCTCATGTTCACAACTGCTTCCTGATGTTTCTCAATGATTGGATTAATATCTTTTTATTGCAGCTTGTGCAAAAGCAATAGCTGGTGTGGTATTTGACATCTCATGATTGACACAATTGATATGCCAATCATGCAAATCCCTCTCGTCATTAGTCCCGAAGATATCACTTTAGAGACGGTGACTCCATCTGCTGCGGGTATACCACCACGCCGGGAGTCTTCTATTATAAAACACATTAGAATAGTGTCAAAGTATCCGAATTGGGACGCTTCCCAAATCTAGATCTAAAATCATAGATCTAGTCATCAGATTATTTGATATTTTATCCAGATTTAGTGTGAGGAAATATTTGTGAAAACTACAGTTTAATCGATCATAGTATAAGAACAACACTTCCTATTAGGAGTGTCATCCAAAAATCAGGATAGTACCCCCTACTCAACCTTCTTACCAGGTCTATCTGTTATTCTTGTTGAAGTCAAACACTATGACTTTCACATAAAGAATAAATTTCCCATATCCTCTATAGTTGCTTTAGTCTATAAATAGACATAAGCTGCTTGCCCACCACTCTTCCGCTGCTCCCACTTGTTTACCGCCGAAAACATAGACGAACTAGGATAGATCGTCTTGCCTGAATTTAGGGGTAGATACTATTTGGACTTATCCATCCACCTCTCCAAAGATACCAAGTTGATTTATGGCGCCATGTATCGGAGGTTTGGACAGAAACGACCGTTGTAGCATGACTTTATCAGATTCCCCTTATTTTTGAGCGGTTTTTGATTGTGGGGACGCTCTTCCCTACAGTCACAAGCCCCTGCAATAATTATGTTATTGCGTCGCAATAACTACTTTCTCCTTCTCCAGAAATTCACATCGTGTCGTGTGTATTTTGTTAGTTGTATGTATGCCCTAGAGGCCAGTATTGTACAGATGATGTATATTATATTGGATGCTTGGACATATATAGAGATGACTTTCTTGCTCGATATGATAGTATGCTATCTGCTTACTCTTTATCTTAACATGTACACTAGTCTCTTTAAACTGTCTTATAGTTACATGTTGGTAAAGCCCTTAGGATGTGTACTTGACTACCTGGACTATGATGCGGATCATACTAGTGGGGACATGGTAGTCCATAAGTACATCCTTCAAGGTCCCTAGTCGTGGGTGTATCGAGACGGGGCATCGATATACCAGTGTAGACTAGCGTATACGCTTCTCGACCCATGAGATGGGCGATGGATGATCCCATATCCATTGGTGTTTGACATCAGAGATGGTATACGGGTGCTCAGTGGAGACTGGGTACACTGGACGGACTCGCCGAGAACTCCCAGATGGTATTATACCTCATGTCAGATGGCAGTTCTCAGGTGACACTTGTGCAGGTTATTCTGTAGACCCGAGATCGTCATAGAGTCTTGTGTGATTCCCACTGTGCTTTGATCTCCACCTTACCACGTCCATGAAGGCGTGCAAAACGGTGGTTTTTAGGTACAGTCCCGAGTCACATAGAGGCAATGAGCGATAGGAGGGGTTTCGTTTCTCCCGGTATTGGGGGTTGATGTTGCGCAGTGCTCGATTGGCCGTAACAGGGAAGTCCCTGGCCAGGGCTGATCAGAGATTTGCTGGTAAGTGTTACCAGTAGTTTCTCCACCCGTTATGAGCCTCACATCGGCATGACTTATCGGTTACTGGGGTCTGACGTTTACCACCCCTAGACTTGATATGCGACATATCAGACGAACAGACCGGACTGTACGGTAAGTGTTACTGGTTGGATTCACAGGAGTGTGAGCGGGCTAGCTCGTCGATCCTATGATCGCTCAATACCCGGATGGCCGTTACGTTTAGCAGACCGCTTGCGGCTTGTGGGTGCTTGATATGATCATCATCTGCTGCCGGCTTATTGACGATTCTTTAGAGTCCTACACAGAGGTTTCCTGGCTCAAGCGAAACGAAATAGGAGCGCATATGAGATATGTGCAGGACCGAGAATAATGCGTGTATGTGATACCATATTCCATTCTCGCGATGAATGTATCGATTGGTTATATGCGATATAACCTAGATATCGAATCAAGGATTGATTCGATAAGCCGACACATAGGATACTAGTCGGTTATATGCGATATGACCGGATCGTTAAATCAAGTGTTGATTTAATGATTTAATGTATAATTATATATTTGATATATTACTTTACATTAACTAGTATTGGTTCACTTTAAATGGATTTTCTCACTTGATGTGCAAGTTGTATATGTGATATACTTTTGTGCTCATGTTTGTATCATATTTGATGATACATGCTTATTTGGTAAAGTGTAAAGAATTAAACCATGGTTAAGTTGATGATTAGGGTTTTGCTTATTCATTTATTTATTTGTTTATTCTTTTTTGAAAGATAAAGATGAATGGTGGCTTTGTTTGTTTGTTAGTTGAAGATTCATGAAGCTTTGACTAAGTCACCATTCTTGTCTCATGCTTAACCCTAACCATTTGAACTAACCCTAGTTCATTCTCTACACTTAACTATGGTTGAGAATATGATAAGAATCAATTCTTTTTCAATTATTGTTTAACACTTATCATATTCTATCTTCTTCTTCTTCTTCATCTTCAAGAAAGAAGCTTGCCACCATTAATGGCATCTTGAGTAACAGAGTGAGAAATCCAATTCTAAAGTGAACCCACCTCCTATTTCTTCACCCTCTACCTCTTTCCAAGTAGTATAGGGTGTTTTCTTCACAAGTTTCATAACTTGGTGAAGTTGGAGCTTGATCTTGTGTAACCTCGACGTAGATCATCTTCGGCATCGTAGCCGACGACTAGTCCGCTCATTTCTCCGATGAAACTGATGCTAGAGTCCGAGATCCGACTTGGACAGCGAGAGGACGTCTACGTGGAGCTAAGGAAGTGGAGAACCGGATCTACAAAGGTTGTAGCTTCTTACTTTTAGTTAAGTCGTTAACTAGTTTTACTTCTCACCTAAACTCTAGTCAACGAATCCGTATTAGGGTTTCTCGGCACTTGTAAAATTTGAAATTGGCATGGTTGATGCCTTGTGAGACTTCATTAGTGTGCCTAGGAACCCTACAGTGGTATCAGAGCCTAGCTAGAGCCTTAGGCGATGCTCAGACGATGTTTGAAACCCGATCGAACCCGAAACCCTAATTTTTTCACGCTCTCTGGACTTTTTTCAAAAACTGGGTTTTTTCCATATTAAAAATGCTTAAAAAATTCAACAGGGAATTCTAAGAATTACGGTATAAATTTTTCGAAGAGATGAGTCCAAAGCGCGGCGGAACCGCGGCAGAAACCTGGCTTCTGCGGCGGTTCCGCGGCCAGATGATGTCGTCATCCTTCACTTTTTGCACAGTAATTCCTATTTTATGATGCTGAGTTTTCTGGGAATTTTTAATTTGACTCAAGAGTTGAGTGTTTTGGGGTTGCATTGGGAATCGAAGATTCGATCGGATTATCAAACTTCGTCTATGTGGCTTTCCGGATATTTTAGAATATGTTAAAAAGTTCGACCGGATATAAATACCCACCTTTTCCCCTGCCGGAAAATTTCCAAGTGTTGGATTTTTCTGTGGTTTAAGGACGTTCTGAGTAGTGCAAGTAACGCGATGGTCCCTCTAGAAGACAACAAAGCTTAACTCGATTATGTGACCGTCTTGAACTGCCCTTTGAACATTTCGGTTTGGGGCAGTACGGCGTGCCACATGTGAGGCGTTGGCTTGACCCTTCTACGGCTGGACCGTTGGGACTGAGGCATGAAGTGAATGTCTTTGAACCTATTTCATGTGTTGAACGGTTTCGGGAAAACTTGGGTGTTCGAATGTTCGATCGGAAAGTTTAATATTTTCTATTTATCCGGAATGGGATACAATAATTGGAATTCACAAACAATTATGAGATAACTGAATGAATGTTATAAATCTAGCGGTTTAGTCTCACTTGATATTGAAAAGAGTTTTCGATAATGAGACTAAAATGCGGAGTTTATAATTGTTAGGCACGTGATGTCTAAGTATTTCATTTGATTAGGCATGCGATGTCTAAAGGGGTTGCGGATTCCAATTGTTATAGTTTTACACTTTTTTTTCTGTGACCGTAAATGTAGTATGTAGTGGTATTGCCGATTGTCGTTGCTATATGTCGACGACAATCGGTGTATGCATACTTACTTACGTTGATGACATGTGATGTTATGTGTTGCTGGATATGTTATATTGGATCGTCGTGTTTGAATAGCCGGGGGTTTTTATGTGAGATGTGTGTTTTTCATTTTCATTCATGTAAAAACTTGTATGTAATATTCTTTTATTGGGGCACTTCCAGGTTGCGGAAGATGTCACTGTTGATGTATATTATTTACTTTTCCGCATTAGGATAGACCCAAGGAGGGGAGCACAAGTAACCGGGTTCTAGGGTCTAGTGGGAGACCATCTCGAGGAGTCGAGTCCGGGTCTCCTAACCCTAGAATTGGTAGGGTTGCTTTCCGCTCTCGTAGGGGTCTAGGGGTATGGAATTGGCTATTCATCACGACCGTGGAATCCGTGTTTTATACTGGCTCGTATTGAAAACACGGACGTCCTAATATATCCAATGTTTCATATGTTTCTTCTGCTGCGATATCTGTGATGTGATCATGTGATGTTCTGTGATAGATACAGTATATAGTATATATGATATATTATATAGACGTTACTTATGCTTTGCACCCGCACTAGCCCTGCCCTGCTCTGTCGTTAGTTACCTAACCCAACGGTGCACGAGAGGACATTGAGGCGAATGCGGATGGCATAAGTGTACGTCGTATTTATCTGTGATGTTTAGGTGACTTAAATGATGGGACTTCATTAATGTGATTAATGAAAGAAGAGAAACCTAAAAGATTTTGTAGAATCAAATTTTAAATAAAAAGGGTAGCTACAGTTTTGCTTTGCATAGCGGTATATATGATATACCTTGCACCTTATTCGATGAGGAAAGGACCGAGATCCCTTCACCGGGAGTGACTCCTTTAGAAATAACTGGCAGATGCTACACACTCGGTTTGTCTTTTGATAGCTTCTATAGTTTTTGCTTTGCCCAGTGATATATATGATATATCCCGCACCTCATTCGACGAGGAAAGGGCCGACGATCCCTTCACCGGGAGTGACCCCTTTAGCAAAACTAGAAAAGCCTCAAAATCACTCCATTTCAAAACTTCACCTGATTCTACAACGATATCAAGTTCATTACGCAATAGTTTTTCAGAAAAACCTGTCATAGCCCTCCGTCATTTCAGATAAGAACTGTTAGTATTCGTGCTGCGTTTGTTGGCCTTTGTTAAGGCGTAGTGTGCGGTAGCTGAATAGTGCTTATCTGTTTATGCATGTGATACTTATTGTTTCAGGGTAGTCATACGACCTTGTTGGCCTTTGTCAAGGGTTGTGCGGGTGGGTTTGATTCAATCAAGAAATGATGGGTTGAACTTGACTAGCATCCTGTGATTTGTTGGCCTTTGTCAAGGTCATAGGACGCTAGGGGCAAAATATTATCGGGAATTTCAAGTGTTGAAATTTGCAATGAGATTGCATACCTTCTATGAGATAGTTGGATCCCGATACCCACTGCGAGTAAGAGTTACTCCTGGGAGAGTTTTACACATTGCAATTAGCTGATCAAGTAGGTGTCTAGAAAGGTGTCAACGGGGTTACGCCTCTGGGAAAACGAGGTTTACATTAATTAGGTTCCTGCGAAAGCACGGGGGACCTCCCTCAAAGTACCGGCACTGGCCTGGCTGAAAGATTGGCGAACTTGTAGTGTGTAATTAATCCCGGCTAGTCTTTCCTTTTAGGGTTTGAAGGAAGATTTGATAAAAACCAGTGGGAGCCATCCTGATTAGATAAGATAATAACCAATCTGATCTTGCACGAGCATACGCTAAAGTGTTTTCTTCTCTCTCTCTCCAGGTAGCGACCATGTCATGCCCTAATCAAGATAATAATATGGATGTATTGACCGAACCCTCATGTTATACTGTGCTGGGGAACGTTGGTTCTGTTCTTTCTTATAAGAGTTATAGGAATGAACAGGATATAGGGGAATACCAGGATTCCCATGCTACCCGAATGAAGAAAGTACATGATGATGCATTTTCTTTGGGTGTGTTCGTTACAGAGAACTGTTTCTCTATTTGCTCTACGTTCTGGGTATTAGATACCGGGTCAGGATCCTATATATGTAATCAGTTACATGGGCTTAGGAAAGGTAGAGAACTTGGAGAAGGTGATAAAGACATTAGAGTTGGAAATGGTGCAATTGTTGCAGCTAAGACTGTCGGGGAATATCACCTTGCATTACCATCTGGTAATACATTGGTTCTGAACGAATGCTATTACATGCCGAACCTGATATGCAACATTATATCGGTTTCTTTGTTGAGTAAAGAGAGATATAATTTTGTATTACAGGACAATGTTATGAACATTTTCCGTAACCAAAAGTTGGTTGGATCAGGCACGTTGTGAATGGCATTTATGTTCTAAATCAATCAACAGTTCTGAGCATAACAAACACACACAAGAAGAAGAGTTCAGAACTGAACGAATCCTACTTGTGGCATTGTAGACTGGGTCACATCAATGCGACACGACTGGCTAAGTTGCATAAGGATGGATATTTAAATCCGTTTGAATTTTCATCTTATGACACTTGCCAGTCATGTGTCAAAGGCAAGATGACCAAAACTCCGTTTACAGGACACGGAAAAAGAGTTAGCGAATTCTTAGGACTGATACATAGTGATGTATGCGGTCCCATGTCTACACATGCCAGGGATGGTTCTTCTTACTTTATTACATTCACTGACGATCTTTCTAGATTCGGATATGTGTTCCTGATGAAATACAAATCAGAAGGTTCTGAGAAATTTAGAGAATATAAACAAGAAGTCGAGAACCAAACCGGAAAAAGTATTAAAATCCTACGATCTGATCGAGGAGGTGAATACTTGAGCATTGAATTCCTGGACTTCCTAAAAGAGAATGGGATTCTCTCTCAGCTAACACCTCCATATACACCACAGCACAACGGTGTATCAGAACGGAGGAACCGCACCCTATTAGATATGGTGCGCTCTATGATGAGCACAGCTGAGTTACCTATTTCCTTCTGGGGCTATGCGCTGCAAACAGCAGCGTACCTATTGAATCAAGTTCCAACTAAATCTGTACCTACCACACCATATGAGATATGGAGTGGGAAGAGACCATGTCTTAAACGAGTTAAGATATGGGGTTGCCCGGCCTATGTCAAAAGGCAAAATCCGGACAAACTCGAGGCACGGTCAGTTCTATGCAAGTTTGTGGGATTGTCACGTCTCGAAAGTACGGAACGTGACCGGCACTTAGATTACGAAGCGTCTAGAGGCGCCACGTGACCTAAGTAAGCCGAAGCCCAGAAATCTAAACCATAAAAGAAGAAAAAGAAGAAAAGAAAAGAAAACAAGTATAAAAACATCGGCAAATTTTACCAAAAATTTCGGCAGAGTCTCCTCTGTAAAAACTGGCCCCCAAACGGGTACAACAAGTATAATATGAATAAACAATAAAAAGCATCCCCAAACGGGAGCTAGCATCAACGCCAACAGGCGGAGACAACCACAGCAATCACAATAATATACAACGCCAAAGGGCGAGGCTCAAATCTCAAAAGAAAACCAAAAACTACCAGATCAGAATAACACATGCGCGACTCTAAGGTCGAAATAAAAGACTGGTCCAATAACTTATCAAGTAATACAAATATGGTTGATGGAGCTTACTAGATACAAATGAATGAATAAAAGTACAATGGTGGTTCGGATACAAGTGAACCAACTTACCGTGCAAATCACCCTGAAGAAAAGATGTGCCAACAAGCTGCCACGGAAACCTGTACATCGAACCTGTAAAGAATTTGGCACAACGGGGGTGAGTTGCCAACTCGTGAGTAGAAGACATCTACGAAAAGAAATCGAATGCACGACGCTATCCTAGGTCATAATAATAATGCACTACTAAGTCTCAAACCTCAAGTAATAGCAGGGTAACAATACGTGTAAGTGCAGATACTCCGTGCTCGTGTCAGTGCCTCATATAGTACCATGTCATATGAATGAAATACATGCACCATGAATGTAAAGTAACAAATCCGGAAATCCAGATATATATGTATAAGAAATCTTTAGCTGTTATCATAGTAGAATGTGTATAAGAATCTGAAATCTCAACAATGAAATCCATAGAAATCCGTGTCAAGCATCGACACAACACAGGTAATCTCAAGTCTCAATATCTCGGGCTCCGTCAATCCGGATCGGCCCATATCATCAAATCTCACGACAACGGTCGGTATCCTCCGGATATCCGCCGCGCCAGACATCACCGGTAGGTAGTCTTCCCCTGCCAGGCTCATCGTCTACAACTCGATCTTCTTGCCCCGGGGTACCATACCGGGCCCACCATGTACCCGAGACGGTTCATCCACTCCTCGAATCGGGTCTCGAAATCCAATAGAAAACATGAAATCTCATGGTGGACGACACATACATCACGAGAAAACCGCATCTTATTTTAAAAAGAGAAGAGGAGAGAGAAAGAGAAGTTTTTATATATTTTTGCGGTTTTCCCCAAAAATCCAGAAATCTCATAGAAATCCAAATCTCAAATCATGAGTAACTATATGATAAGTGTGGCATATGCCCATAATACTGCATGATAACATGAAAATATGAATGCATGAATGTCTAAGTAATGAATATCATGTCTTATACTAACATCAGAGAGTGATCACAATATTATATCGGTTTAGTTGTTAACTGATTCTATCAATAAAAGATAATATGATCTAAAGTGTACGTGACATAGCAATTACCGATGATGATGTGTGTGAGCCGGCAAATAAGTGTGCGTGGAATATGCGCATCATCGGTAATGGTGCTGGTGTCCTAACAGGTAAAGTTTATATTGATTATAGCAACACATAAAAGAACATGCACCCTGATGATTATAGTATGAATGTAAATACAGGTGTGCATTATCCACTCCTCTGCGAGATACGAGTACAACTACCACTATGTGAGTCGAACCTAAACCAGTGTCCATCTAACATCCTAAGGAACTAAACCTAATAGACTAGTCAGTAAGAAACTAGAGTCTACCTAAGGTCTAAATCAATATCTCTAATAGTCGGCGATCCTGCCTCCATAGCGTCACGTACGTAGTACGGATTCCTCGAATCAAGAGTGCGGATCGATCATCAAATATAAGCCTCGTACGGTAAAAATCCATCGTACGACATCCCAATATCTGGGTACGGTCAAGTATCTCCTAGGTGTCTCTTCATTCGTATAATGTTATCATCAACACATCTCATGATCAAGGTGCTAAACTGTGATCGCATACATCAATCGTATATCATTGCCATCATGATAAGCATCATGAGTTTATCCTCAGAAATATCATGTCATATGAATCATATTGTGACTAGGTCATACTTATATGATATCGGCATCAGGTCACACCAATATAATGTCGTAATCAAGTTATACCTATATCATATCGTGTTCAGTCACAAGTTACAGTCCGAGTACTATTCTAGCGTCCCATGTACATCAATATCACCACCACTCTTTATAATTTATATATTCATGTTCATTATCTCATTCTCTAATGATCCGCTAACACTTTATTACGACTGTATAGTCAAGAATCACGGCATCGAGCCCAGTTATACTGTTTCATCATACCTCGGACATCATATCACATCAATGAATCACCTATACGTGTTGTATATATATGTATATACCTATACCTAGTTCTATATATATACACATACACGTACCCCATGTCGAGTTTCAGTGTGTGCGTGGGTGTGTTTCTATCTGAAACCTATGAACCTCTTCCAAGGTACTCATCCTCTGATATGGTTTTCCTAAATCAGTCTAGTCCAGCCTAGGGTCGATACTAGGATCCTACTAGGGTCACGTCTGGTTTCCTAATGTCAATAAGTACTATTCATATTCTACGTTGCGGGGGTGCTAAACGCCATCCACCCGACTTCCCCCCGTAGATATACATCTACTCACCTGGTCCATGTCTGCTGAAGACAGTGTCGCCATCCTCCTCTTCATCGCCCGCAGTCCACGTGGGGGTACCTAGACGCAAACATATAAATAGCATCGTAAACCGAATCACATACAAAAGTCAAACGATACAAGGAACAAGCATAGGTTAAAACCTATGTCCCGTCCACGCAAAAGAACCAAATACCGCTCGATATCGGCGTACAAACTCCGATGGATCGAGATAACATCATCAAACAACTTATAGTTTTAAAACACATTACTTATACCATAAAACACGATTAAATCCATCGAAACCCTAAAATCTATCAAACCGTCCAATTTCGCAAAAACCCGAAAATGTCAGTATACCGTTTTTCATCAAAACTTGACATTTAAATGAAACTAATGGTCATAAAACTCATTAAATAGCATTACTAGACTATACAAACCATTACTATATTTTTATTACACAAATTTATATTAATTTGAAATTTCTAGTTTGCAACATTTAACAATTTTCAACATTTTCCAAGCAAAATACCACAATTCCACCTCAAAACATGATTTTGCATAAATTAATGACTTAAACCATAATTTATGATGATAATGATATAATGAAACCAATATTATATTTTTAATCACATTTATTTAGAAATTCCTAAAATCTAGTTTACAAAATAATAGCATTTTATTACTATTTTTCCAATTATCAAAGTAATCTAGTGATTAAACTAAGTTTTTCATTCAATTAATATGCTAATATTCTCACTAAAATTACCATCTAATGATAACACCCTTAATAAGAATTTTATTTTACCCACAACACATTTTAGAAAAATCTAGTTAGCTAAATAGTTTAATTAAAACAATTTCGATAAACAATTTATTATACCACCACCATGCAAGAATTTTCCACTCTAAAAGATGTTAAACTAGCTATTATAACCCTAATTAATTAACAAAAACCACCTCTTGAATTTTCAAACCCTAACTTGAATTTTAGAATTTGCAACTAGAATTAATCTAATTAATCTAATTATGCTTTAAAAGAAATATCTAATAGAAATAAAACAAAAGAGAAGGATTTATACCTCCACAACCTCATGTCCAAACTTGAAAATGAGCCTCAAAAATACATGCTTTCCCACTCCAAAATCCATATAAAAAAGGGTAGAGAATAAAGGGTATGAAGGGATTAGGATTTTGTGCATTTTTTTTGTTGAATTTTTGATGTAATTTGATGGATTTTTGTGCAAAAATGAGGTGGAAATGGGGGGGGGGGCAGCCATGGAAGGTTGTGGCCGGCCTTTGTATGAGGGAGAGGGAGCAAGAGAAAAGAGAGTGAAGAAAAATGTGGAAGTTTCAAGAAAGAATCATCATTTAAAGTCTTTTCATGCTTTTAATTATTTATTTATTTATTCCTTCACTATAGCAACTCAAGAAAACTCTAGAAAATAGCAAAAATTTGCAAATAATTTTTGCATGATACATAATAAATTCTAACATGCCATGGTTCATTTTTACAAATTAAAACCATTTAAATTTGTAATTTACACTAATTTAGTGTAAAAATAAAGCTTATGTTAATATTTAAAATAATTAATTTAGGAAAAATATTTTATTAAACCTAAAATTTATAAGTGGCTAAATAAACACTATTTACTAGTAATTACATAATTAAATAGGTATTTTTGAATTTATAATGAAAAACAATTGCGGTTTGATTTTACGAAAAATACATTTTGCTTTACCGAAAATCATAAAATTCACTTAAACAATTTTATTTATTTAATTATTTATTTAATTATTTTTAAAACGTTACAATCTTCCCCCCTTTAGGAAATTCGGTCCCCGAATTTAAATTAAAACTCCCCTTCCAAATACTAAAACATTTAGCAAAACACTTAAATCGTCGGGGCTCCGAAATCATCAATATATAACAAACATCAACTCTGTCAAGCATAACGCAATCATCGGAGTTATGGCGAGAATAAAATATCATAACCCAATATGAAAATCATTATAATATACATCAATCTATAACTTATATATAGTGTGCATCATAGTGAAACCGTACAAATATCCGGATAAGGAAATATGCAAACCCCTTTTTCAAAATTGCCGTGTGATGCACGTGTCACGGCATAAGTAGCGGACGTTTAATTTAAAAAAATAGCTATATATATATATATATATATATATCTTTTATTTAACATACACGTCCCTCCTGGTTACTAACTCAAATAATAATGATTATGAAAACATACTGCTCAAACTAAAATCAATCCCAATCACATCAATAAAATGTCATGTGCGTCCGGTGCGCACTGAAATCGAAACCAAATGCAGAAACCATGAATACCCACAAAACAAAACTAAGTGCAACAGGTGTGCACCAAAACATCTGTCAAGTGCAACGGGCGTGCACGACTCACTATCAGGTGCATCTAATCTGCACAAAACCCCGATTTAGTGCATCTGGTGTGCACAAAATCGCATCAAGTGCGCCAAGTATGCGCAAGAATCCTAATCAGGTGCACATGGAGCACGAAAACATACATCGGATATCAGACTCGAATCACAGTACGAAAATTGATAAAAACTAGGTCGAAGCATATATCAAAATCATGTGTAACCCATATGCACGAAATCAAATCAAAATCTCAAAATATATAAAACCAAATAAAGTGTACTGGGTGCGTACTAAACCACATCAATACAACTGATATATGAAACACAGATAGAATGAAGGTACACACAGGAAATACCAATCGTAGAACAAAGTCCTCAAAATACAAAAATCCAATTAACGAAAATAGGAAATTCAAATCACTAAATCACAATCGTAAACACTATCGTCAATGTGCGCCTCTTTCCTCTGATGTCGACTGCTTCGAACTCGTTCTTTCATAGGTGTGCTGACTGCGCTACCAACGGCAATACTCATGTCTAGAGTCTCCCACATAGTCGATCCCTTCACTTGATGTCCAGACTACATTAAACTTTTCGATCGATCCATCAAAATCCCATAATTCCCCGAGAGCTCAACACTCAAGTACAGTTTAAAAATATCCGGTACATACCCCAGCATCGATGATCCAGCTGTAGAAGGGCAAACCCAAGCCTCACTAATGGCACAGCGGAACTGCCGTAAACCCTAAGGTTCAAGGGCGTTCTCGTGGTCATTATGTCGAGTTAGGGTTTCATTCTTCTAGAGGGTCCATCGAAATACCTGCATGTTC
Organism: Agapanthus africanus; assembly: GCA_030015575.1. Lineage (NCBI taxonomy): Eukaryota > Viridiplantae > Streptophyta > Magnoliopsida > Asparagales > Amaryllidaceae > Agapanthus > Agapanthus africanus. The sequence goes on from JASDDO010000029.1 coordinate 294,062,616, forward strand.
TTCCGAATACTTTAAACTTAGGAAAATGGTTTTCTGATAATCGTTCGAACCCTTTAACTTCATCCGGACGGCATGTGAATACCCTTCGTTCGCACGCTAAGCAATGCTTCAATCCTCAAGAATAACCAATACTCTAATGGTTATCGCATTCGAGCCGCAGCTCCCTTCTGCCCATGCGCCCGTGGCAACAGAACCACCCTCCGACATCGACGAAGATAGATCAAAGGAACGAATGAAATACGGTGCAAACAAATGTACATCCTAAGGCTCCTTAAGCAGAGTAGCGTATCGTAAGTATGCCGCGGACCATACCCACGGTACGTTACTCTACCTAAATCGCCTACTCCATCAACCAAGGGTCACCTAGACTTATACAAGGTTAAACCTAGCTCTCTGATACCAACTTTGTCACGTCTCGAAAGTACGGAACGTGACCGGCACTTAGATTACGAAGCGTCTAGAGGCGCCACGTGACCTAAGTAAGCCGAAGCCCAGAAATCTAAACCATAAAAGAAGAAAAAGAAGAAAAGAAAAGAAAACAAGTATAAAAACATCGGCAAATTTTACCAAAAATTTCGGCAGAGTCTCCTCTGTAAAAACTGGCCCCCAAACGGGTACAACAAGTATAATATGAATAAACAATAAAAAGCATCCCCAAACGGGAGCTAGCATCAACGCCAACAGGCGGAGACAACCACAGCAATCACAATAATATACAACGCCAAAGGGCGAGGCTCAAATCTCAAAAGAAAACCAAAAACTACCAGATCAGAATAACACATGCGCGACTCTAAGGTCGAAATAAAAGACTGGTCCAATAACTTATCAAGTAATACAAATATGGTTGATGGAGCTTACTAGATACAAATGAATGAATAAAAGTACAATGGTGGTTCGGATACAAGTGAACCAACTTACCGTGCAAATCACCCTGAAGAAAAGATGTGCCAACAAGCTGCCACGGAAACCTGTACATCGAACCTGTAAAGAATTTGGCACAACGGGGGTGAGTTGCCAACTCGTGAGTAGAAGACATCTACGAAAAGAAATCGAATGCACGACGCTATCCTAGGTCATAATAATAATGCACTACTAAGTCTCAAACCTCAAGTAATAGCAGGGTAACAATACGTGTAAGTGCAGATACTCCGTGCTCGTGTCAGTGCCTCATATAGTACCATGTCATATGAATGAAATACATGCACCATGAATGTAAAGTAACAAATCCGGAAATCCAGATATATATGTATAAGAAATCTTTAGCTGTTATCATAGTAGAATGTGTATAAGAATCTGAAATCTCAACAATGAAATCCATAGAAATCCGTGTCAAGCATCGACACAACACAGGTAATCTCAAGTCTCAATATCTCGGGCTCCGTCAATCCGGATCGGCCCATATCATCAAATCTCACGACAACGGTCGGTATCCTCCGGATATCCGCCGCGCCAGACATCACCGGTAGGTAGTCTTCCCCTGCCAGGCTCATCGTCTACAACTCGATCTTCTTGCCCCGGGGTACCATACCGGGCCCACCATGTACCCGAGACGGTTCATCCACTCCTCGAATCGGGTCTCGAAATCCAATAGAAAACATGAAATCTCATGGTGGACGACACATACATCACGAGAAAACCGCATCTTATTTTAAAAAGAGAAGAGGAGAGAGAAAGAGAAGTTTTTATATATTTTTGCGGTTTTCCCCAAAAATCCAGAAATCTCATAGAAATCCAAATCTCAAATCATGAGTAACTATATGATAAGTGTGGCATATGCCCATAATACTGCATGATAACATGAAAATATGAATGCATGAATGTCTAAGTAATGAATATCATGTCTTATACTAACATCAGAGAGTGATCACAATATTATATCGGTTTAGTTGTTAACTGATTCTATCAATAAAAGATAATATGATCTAAAGTGTACGTGACATAGCAATTACCGATGATGATGTGTGTGAGCCGGCAAATAAGTGTGCGTGGAATATGCGCATCATCGGTAATGGTGCTGGTGTCCTAACAGGTAAAGTTTATATTGATTATAGCAACACATAAAAGAACATGCACCCTGATGATTATAGTATGAATGTAAATACAGGTGTGCATTATCCACTCCTCTGCGAGATACGAGTACAACTACCACTATGTGAGTCGAACCTAAACCAGTGTCCATCTAACATCCTAAGGAACTAAACCTAATAGACTAGTCAGTAAGAAACTAGAGTCTACCTAAGGTCTAAATCAATATCTCTAATAGTCGGCGATCCTGCCTCCATAGCGTCACGTACGTAGTACGGATTCCTCGAATCAAGAGTGCGGATCGATCATCAAATATAAGCCTCGTACGGTAAAAATCCATCGTACGACATCCCAATATCTGGGTACGGTCAAGTATCTCCTAGGTGTCTCTTCATTCGTATAATGTTATCATCAACACATCTCATGATCAAGGTGCTAAACTGTGATCGCATACATCAATCGTATATCATTGCCATCATGATAAGCATCATGAGTTTATCCTCAGAAATATCATGTCATATGAATCATATTGTGACTAGGTCATACTTATATGATATCGGCATCAGGTCACACCAATATAATGTCGTAATCAAGTTATACCTATATCATATCGTGTTCAGTCACAAGTTACAGTCCGAGTACTATTCTAGCGTCCCATGTACATCAATATCACCACCACTCTTTATAATTTATATATTCATGTTCATTATCTCATTCTCTAATGATCCGCTAACACTTTATTACGACTGTATAGTCAAGAATCACGGCATCGAGCCCAGTTATACTGTTTCATCATACCTCGGACATCATATCACATCAATGAATCACCTATACGTGTTGTATATATATGTATATACCTATACCTAGTTCTATATATATACACATACACGTACCCCATGTCGAGTTTCAGTGTGTGCGTGGGTGTGTTTCTATCTGAAACCTATGAACCTCTTCCAAGGTACTCATCCTCTGATATGGTTTTCCTAAATCAGTCTAGTCCAGCCTAGGGTCGATACTAGGATCCTACTAGGGTCACGTCTGGTTTCCTAATGTCAATAAGTACTATTCATATTCTACGTTGCGGGGGTGCTAAACGCCATCCACCCGACTTCCCCCCGTAGATATACATCTACTCACCTGGTCCATGTCTGCTGAAGACAGTGTCGCCATCCTCCTCTTCATCGCCCGCAGTCCACGTGGGGGTACCTAGACGCAAACATATAAATAGCATCGTAAACCGAATCACATACAAAAGTCAAACGATACAAGGAACAAGCATAGGTTAAAACCTATGTCCCGTCCACGCAAAAGAACCAAATACCGCTCGATATCGGCGTACAAACTCCGATGGATCGAGATAACATCATCAAACAACTTATAGTTTTAAAACACATTACTTATACCATAAAACACGATTAAATCCATCGAAACCCTAAAATCTATCAAACCGTCCAATTTCGCAAAAACCCGAAAATGTCAGTATACCGTTTTTCATCAAAACTTGACATTTAAATGAAACTAATGGTCATAAAACTCATTAAATAGCATTACTAGACTATACAAACCATTACTATATTTTTATTACACAAATTTATATTAATTTGAAATTTCTAGTTTGCAACATTTAACAATTTTCAACATTTTCCAAGCAAAATACCACAATTCCACCTCAAAACATGATTTTGCATAAATTAATGACTTAAACCATAATTTATGATGATAATGATATAATGAAACCAATATTATATTTTTAATCACATTTATTTAGAAATTCCTAAAATCTAGTTTACAAAATAATAGCATTTTATTACTATTTTTCCAATTATCAAAGTAATCTAGTGATTAAACTAAGTTTTTCATTCAATTAATATGCTAATATTCTCACTAAAATTACCATCTAATGATAACACCCTTAATAAGAATTTTATTTTACCCACAACACATTTTAGAAAAATCTAGTTAGCTAAATAGTTTAATTAAAACAATTTCGATAAACAATTTATTATACCACCACCATGCAAGAATTTTCCACTCTAAAAGATGTTAAACTAGCTATTATAACCCTAATTAATTAACAAAAACCACCTCTTGAATTTTCAAACCCTAACTTGAATTTTAGAATTTGCAACTAGAATTAATCTAATTAATCTAATTATGCTTTAAAAGAAATATCTAATAGAAATAAAACAAAAGAGAAGGATTTATACCTCCACAACCTCATGTCCAAACTTGAAAATGAGCCTCAAAAATACATGCTTTCCCACTCCAAAATCCATATAAAAAAGGGTAGAGAATAAAGGGTATGAAGGGATTAGGATTTTGTGCATTTTTTTTGTTGAATTTTTGATGTAATTTGATGGATTTTTGTGCAAAAATGAGGTGGAAATGGGGGGGGGGGGCAGCCATGGAAGGTTGTGGCCGGCCTTTGTATGAGGGAGAGGGAGCAAGAGAAAAGAGAGTGAAGAAAAATGTGGAAGTTTCAAGAAAGAATCATCATTTAAAGTCTTTTCATGCTTTTAATTATTTATTTATTTATTCCTTCACTATAGCAACTCAAGAAAACTCTAGAAAATAGCAAAAATTTGCAAATAATTTTTGCATGATACATAATAAATTCTAACATGCCATGGTTCATTTTTACAAATTAAAACCATTTAAATTTGTAATTTACACTAATTTAGTGTAAAAATAAAGCTTATGTTAATATTTAAAATAATTAATTTAGGAAAAATATTTTATTAAACCTAAAATTTATAAGTGGCTAAATAAACACTATTTACTAGTAATTACATAATTAAATAGGTATTTTTGAATTTATAATGAAAAACAATTGCGGTTTGATTTTACGAAAAATACATTTTGCTTTACCGAAAATCATAAAATTCACTTAAACAATTTTATTTATTTAATTATTTATTTAATTATTTTTAAAACGTTACAGGGATATCCCAAACATTCACATGGATATCTTTTCTACCATGCAGAGGAACAAAAAGTGTTTGTTTCTCGACATGCCACCTTTTTGGAAAAGGAATTTCTTGCAAAAGAAATTAGTGGGGATAAGGTAGAACTGGAAGAAATTCCGGCTACACAAACCCAAACTGAAGATTTAGTGGAACCAGAGGATTCAGTAGCTCCCGACGAACCTCAGCCTCTCCGCCGATCTAGTAGGGTTCCTCGCCCACCTGAGAGATACTATGGTTTTCTCATGGATGGTGGGAGCGAGGATTGCATCATGGAGGATGATGACCTAACTAGCTTCGAGCAGGCTATCACGAATAGGGAGTCCGTGAAATGGCTGGATGCTATACGGTCCGAGATGGAATCCATGTACACCAACAAAGTATGGACTTTGGAAGTTGCTCCTGAAGGGGTAAAACCCATTGGGAGCAAGTGGATCTGCAAGAAAAAACTTGGTGTAGATGGGAAAGTGGAGACTTTCAAAGCTAGACTAGTTGCAAAAGGTTTTCGTCAAAGACCGGGTGTGGACTATGACAAAACCTTTTCTCCAGTGGCTATGCTCAAATCCATCCAGATCATGCTTGCCATCGCTGCATATCATGACTACGAAATCTGGCAAATGGATGTTAAGACCGCCTTTCTAAACGGTGATTTAGAAGAGTGCGTGTACATGACTCAGCCAGAGAGCTTCGTAGACAGTAGGAGCAGCGGGAAGGTGTGCAAGCTGCTTAAATCCATTTATGGATTAAAGCAGGCATCGCGGAGTTGGAACATCTGCTTTGACGTCGTTATCAAAGAGTTTGATTTCTTCAAAAACCCAGATGATCCTTGTATCTACAAGAAGGTAGCAGAGAGTAAGGTTGTCTTCCTCGTATTGTACGTGGACGACATACTCTTGATAGAAAATGATATTCCTATGCTGCAATCGGTCAAGCTCTTCTTATCACAAAGATTCTCAATGAAAGATCTTGGTGATGCCTCCTGCATATTGGGAATTAGGATCTATAGAGATAGATCCAAACGGATATTGGGATTGTCCCAATCCAGGTACATTGACACCATACTAAAGAGATTTAGTATGGAAGAATCCAAGCGTGGGAACTTGCCCACGATCTCTGGAGTCACTCTCTCCAAAGAGATGTCTCCCAAGACTGATTTGGAGAGAGCTCGCATGCGAGGGATACCCTATGCTTCGGCTGTAGGCTCTATCATGTACGCGATGCTATGTACCAGACCCGATGTAGCATACTCACTAAGTGTAGTGAGCAGGTATCAAGCTGATCCTGGAGAGAGTCACTGGACAGCTGTGAAGAGCATTCTTAAGTACTTGAGAAGGACTAAAGAGATGCTCTTGGTGTATAGTAACGGAGAACTCCAAGTGGAGTCCTTTACCGATTCAAGCTTCCAGAGCGATAAGGACGACTCTAAGTCGCAGTCGAGATTTGTCTTTACCCTTTACGGAGGGGCGGTTAGCTGGAAGAGTTCCAAGCAGGAAACCGTGGCGGACTCGACGATGGAGGCTGAATACATCGCTGCCAACGATGCTGCTAAATAGGCTGTCTGGATCAAGAAGTTCATTACTGAACTTGGTGTGGTTCCATCCATTGAGCATCCAATACCTTTGTATTGCGATAACAATGGAGCAGTGGCTTTGGCCAAGGAACCCAGGTCCCATCAGCAACCCAGGCATATTCTGAGGCGGTATCACCTGATCCGGGAGATACTTGATCGCCGGGAGATCGAGGTCAGGAGGGTTGACACGAAGAACAACACGGCGGATCCACTCACGAAGGCCATTCCCCAGATACAGTTTGAGAGACTCTTCGGGATGCTCGGTATGCGATACTACAGCAGCTGGCCCTAGTGCAAGTGGGAGATTGTTAGTTGTATGTATGCCCTAGAGGCCAGTATTGTACAGATGATGTATATTATATTGGATGCTTGGACATATATAGAGATGACTTTCTTGCTCGATATGATAGTATAATATCTGGTTACTCTTTATCTTAACATGTACACTAGTCTCTTTAAATTGTCTTATAGTTATATGTTGGTAAAGCACTTAGGATGTGTACTTGACTACCTGGACTATGATGCGGATCATACTAGTGGGGACATGGTAGTCTATAAGTACATCCTTCAAGGTCCCTAGTCGTGGGTGTATCGAGACGGGGCATCGATATACCAGTGTAAACTAGCGTATACGCTTCACGACCCATGAGATGGGCGATGGATGATCTCATATCCATTGGTGTTTGACATCAGAGATGGTATACGGGTGCTCAGTGGAGACTGGGTACACTGGACGGACTCGCCGAGAACTCCCAGATGGTATTATACCTCACGTCAGATGGCAGTTCTCAGGTGACACTTATGCAGGTTAGTCTGTAGACCCGAGATCGTCATAGAGTCTTGTATGATTCCCACTGTGCTTTGATCTCCACCTTACCACGTCCATGAGGGCGTGCAAAACGGTGGTTTTTGGGTACAGTCCCGAGTCACATGGAGGCAATGAGCGATAGGAGGGGTTTCGTCTCTCCCGGTATTGGGGGTTAATGTTGCGCAGTGCTCGATTGGCCGTAACAGGGAAGTCCCAGGCCAGGGCTGATCAGAGATTTGCTGGTAAGTGTTACCAGTAGTTTCTCGACCCGTTATGAGCCTCACATTGGCACGACTTATCGGTTACTGGGGTCTGACGTTTACCACCCCTAGACTTGATATGCGACATATCAGACGAACAGACCGGACTGTACGGTAAGTGTTACTGGTTGGATTCACAGGAGTGTGAGCGGGATAGCTCCTCGATCTTCTGATCGCTCAATACCCGGGTGGCCGTTACGTTTAGCAGACCGCTTGCGGCTTGTGGGTGCTTGATATGATCATCATCTGCTGCCGGCGTATTGACGAGTCTTTAGAGTTCTACACAGAGGTTTCCTGGCTCAAGCGAAACGAAATAGGAGCGCATATGAGATATGTGCAGGACCGAGAATAATGCGTGTATGTGATACCGTATTCCATTCTCGCGATGAATGTATCGATTGGTTATATGCGATATAACCTAGATATCGAATCAAGGATTGATTCGATAAGCCGATACATAGGATACTAGTCGGTTATATGCGATATGACCGGATCGTTAAATCAAGTGTTGATTTAATGATTTAATGTATAATTATATATTTGATATATTACTTTACATTAACTAGTATTGGTTCACTTTAAATGGATTTTCTCACTTGATGTGCAAGTTGTATATGTGATATACTTTTGTGCACATGATTATATCATGTTTGATGATACATGCTTATTTGGTTAAGTGTAAAGAATTAAACCATGGTTAAGTTGATGATTAGGGTTTTGCTTATTCATTTATTTATTTGTTTATTCTTTTTTGAAAGATAAAGATGAATGGTGGCTTTGTTTGTTTGTTAGTTGAAGATTCATGAAGCTTTGACTAAGTCACTATTCTTGTCTCATGCTTAACCCTAACCATTTGAACTAACCCTAGTTCATTCTCTACACTTAACTATGGTTGAGAATATGATAAGAATCAATTCTTTTTCAATTATTGTTTAACACTTATCATATTCTATCTTCTTCTTCTTGTTCATCTTCAAGAAAGAAGCTTGCCACCATTAATGGCATCTTGAGTAAAAGAGTGAGAAATCCAATTCTAAAGTGAACCCACCTCCTATTTCTTCACCCTCTACCTCTTGCCAAGTAGTATAGGGTGTTTTCTTCACAAGTTTCACAACTTGGTGAAGTTGGAGCTTGATCTTGTGTAACCTCGACGTAGATCATCTTCGGCATCGTAGCCGACGACTAGTCCGCTCATTTCTCCGATGAAGCCGATGCTAGTGTCTGAGATCCGACTTGGACAGCGAGAGGACGTCTATGTGGAGCTAAGAAAGTGGAGAACCGGATCTACAAAGGTTGTAGCTTCTTACTTTTAGTTAAGTCGTTAACTAGTTTTACTTTTCGCCTAAACTCTAGTCAACGAATCCGCATTTGGGTTTCTCGGCACTTGTAAAATTTGAAATTGGCATGGTTGATGCCTTGTGAGACTTCATTAGTGTGCCTAGGAACCCTACATATTTTTGTTTGTTTTGGTCACCCGTGGATTGTTTACGGAGACTAGTTTATGTCGTCGCCCACAGGGCGTGGATTAGTTCAAATCCGGATATTTTAGATTTGAGTTTGTTTTATTTAAGAACCATTAATCTAGTTTGAGATTAAGATCGACTTAAATATATGAGAATTTGGGCTCAATTTATTTTAGCTAAGGATACGTTAGTCTAATTTGAGACAAAGATTAACTTAGAAAAATTTCAAGTATCATTTTTATTTCAGATCCAACAACAGAGCATTTGGGCTCAGTTGTGAGAAAACTTTTCGGAGAGACTTCACTAATTTAGGTTTAGTCTGCTCAGTCTTTTTTTGGTTCAAAAGTGCTAGGCACTTATTTGGGCTCTGCTTGTTCACCCTCTTTTTTTATGCAAAAGTGCTAAGCACTTGTTTGAAGCTCTGGTGCTCACTCAGCTATTTTGACGGAATATATGTATATATATAGTACTAAGCACTTTTTATATGGTATCCATGTGAGGAGCACATGCGATGCTGGGCGCTGCCCAATCAGTGCTAAGCACTCAGCCATTTTGGCTGTATATGAAGTGCTAAGCACTTTTGGATGGTGTCGACGTAAGGCACTGGGTGCTGCCTAATCAGTGTTAATCACTCAGCCGTTTTGGCTGTATATGAAGTGCTAAGCACTTTGTATGGCGTACACGTGAGGAGCACGTGAGGCGCTAGGCGCTGCCCAATCAGTGCTAAGCACTCAGCCGCTTTGGCTGTATATGAAGTGCTAAGCACTTTTGTATGGCGTCCACATGAGAAACACGTGAGGCGCTGGGTACTGCCCAATCAGTGCTAAGCACTCAGCTGTTTTGGCTGTAAATGAAGTTCTAAGAAATTTTATTCAGTGCTCATATGTATTTTGTTAGTTATATGTATGCCCTAGAGGCCATTACTGTACATGCGATATATATTGTAGTAGATGCTTGGACATATATAGGGAGGACTATCTTGCTCAACATGAAAGTATGCTATCTTGTTGCTCTTTATCTTAACATGTATACTTATGGTCTCTCTATTACTTGTTGATAAAGCCTTTAGGATGTGTATTTTACTACCAGGACTATGATGGAGATCATACTTGTGGTGCCAAGGGTAATCCAGAAGTACACCCTATAATTGTTACTAGTCATGGGAGTATCGAGACAGGGCATCGATACTCCAGAGTAGACTAGCGTATACGCTTCTCGGCCTATATGATGGGCGATAGATTATCCCATATCCATTAGTGTTTGACATTAGAGAAGGTATACGGGTGCTCAGTGGAGACTGGGTATACTGAATGGACTTGCCGAGAATTCCTAGATGGTATTATACCTATCGTCGGATAGAAGTTCTCTAGTGACACTGGTACCGGTTAGTCTGTAAGCCCGAGATCGTCATAGAGTCTTGTGTGATTCCCACTGTGCTTTGATTTCCACCATACCATAGTCAGGAGATCGTGCAAAAAAGTGGTTTTTTGGTAAAGTCCCGAGTCACATGGAGGTAATGAGCGATAGGAGGGGTTTCTTCTCTCCCGGTATTGAGAGTTGATGTTGCGCTATACTCGATTGCCTTAACAGGAAATCCCTGGCCAGGGTTGCTGAGATTTATTGGTAAGTGTTATCAGTAGTTTTTCGAACCGCTATGGACCTTACATCGACAAGACTTATCAGGCTATTGGGGTCTGACGTTATACCACCCCTAGGCTGTTGATATGCGACATATCAGATGAAGATATCGGACTGTACGATAGTGTTACTGATTGGATTCGCAGGAGTACGAGCAGACTTGTTCGTTGATCTTCTGAACCCTCAATACCCGGGTGGTCGTTATATTTAGCAGACCGCTTGCAACTTGTGGGTGTTTGATATGATCATCACCTACTGCCGACGTATTGACGCGTCTTTAGAGTCCAAGACAAAGGTTTTCTGGTTCATGCGAAACGGAGTTGGAGCACATATGCGATATGTGCAGGACCGAGATTAATGCGATTTGTGATACCAAATTCTATTCTCGCGACTTGTGACATTGGTCGGTTATATGTGATATAGTTAGATATCGGATCAAGTGTTCATTAAATAAGTTGTTGCATTTGATATTAGTCGTTTATACACAATATAGCCGGATTATTAAATCAAGTGTTGATTTAATAATATAATGTAGAATTATATATTTGATATATTAAATTATATTAACTAATATTATCTCACTTAAACTTTTCTTTTATTTCTCACTCATGATATGCTTAACATATATGTGATATATGTTAATTGTTTTCTATGCACACATAAATATATATGTGATATATATTACTGTGGCATGCTAGGTTACACATGCAACATGTATGTATGAGACTTATACCGTGCTAGGGTTTGTGTTATGGTTTATATTTATTTCAAACAAATTCAAAATTGTGAAAATATTGTCATGGTTAAAAGCTTGTAGAAGCTTATAGGTTTCATTGACTTAGTCCACTCTTTTGTTTAACTTAAGTTATTTGTTAGCCCAACCTTAACTCATAGCTATGGTTTAGTTTCTATAATGGTTATTGCATGACATACACTCACCATGGTTTCATTTCTAACCTCACTTGATTATTCTTTCATCACTTGCTTCATCTTTTTCTTCCAAATGAAAAGAGTTTTCTAAGATTTGAAAAGGTGATGAAAAATTGTGAGAAAATTAATTCTAAAGTGAGCCCACTTCCTAATTCATCATTCTCTACTATTAGCCATTTAATTTAGGGTGTTTGCTTCACTAAAACTTAGTTTAGTGAAGAGGTAGCATGAGCTCGAGTCTCCTCGACGTAGATCATCTTCGGCCTCAAAGACATTGAGAAAGCTTGTTCGTTTCTTCAAGTGAACCCTCTCTAAAGTCCGGAAGTTACCATTCACAGCGAAGGGACTACAACATGAATTTTTAGAAGTAAAGAACCGGTCTACAAAGTTTGTATTCTGCATTCACTTTGTATGTAAAGTAGTTTACATTTTTATTTCGTCGGATTTTCTAGGTACAATTCTAGGGTTAGGGTATACTAGAACGGCAAATTTTTGAAATTGGCATGGACGATGCCTCCTGAAACCTTGCTGTCGTGCTAGACAACCCTACAGTGGTATCAGAGCCATGCTAGAAAATTAGACGATGTTTGTTAGATTACGAAACCGAAACGAATCTGAAACTTGAAACCTTACAAGTTTCTGACGAATTTAAAAGATGCTCTAAAATTTTTTAAAACAACTGTAGAATTTTATATGTGATATAACATGAACACCATGAAAAATTGAAGCACTTTGGCCATGAAGTGGCCAGCCACAATGAAGAAAAATCCGAGCTTTTCGGGCGGATTTTGGAATTTTTGGCTTCAAATTTTCAGGGTGTTCCAGTCTCTGGCTTTTAGGTTTTCATGTGTTGTTTGTTTTTGCTAAAAATTACATGTGATGTTAATCTTCTGCATAGGCAACTTGGACTGTTTCATATTCATAATACTAACTTTATTTCGGGTTATTTCGACGACGTTAAAAAGTTCGAACGGATATCAATAACCCAATTTTTCCCCCTCTTGAAATTTTTCAAGTGTTAGATTTTTTTCCGAGTTTAAAATTTTCAGAAAATCTTGCAAGTGATTATGTGAACCCTCCTAAAGAACAAAACCCTAACTTGATTCTGTGACCATCAGAACCTCATCAAACCTTAGGGTTTGTGGTAGTTCAGTGGTCCCACAGGTGAGGCATTGGTTAAACCTTCTACAGCTGGTTCATAGGAGCTGTGGCAGTTTCTGGGTACTTATTGAATTTCTCTCAAGTGTTGAGCTTTTCGGGAAATTTTGGGTGTTTGATTATTCGATCGAAAAGTTTAACTTTTTCTAGCTATCTGTGATTGTGATACAATATTTGGAATCCACAAATAGTTATGAGATAACTAGATTGAATTTATAAATCTAGCAGTTTAGTTTCATTTGATCGGTTGCCACGGAATTTTGATGTGGATCAAAAGTTCGTCGCAATTATGTAGTGTACGCGGATACTCGTCGGGTAACCTTACTAGAAAGCCAAGCCCCGTAGCCCCCGACCAAGTGACTGTAGGAGAACCCCGCTGCCCAAAGCATCCGTTCGGGTGCTCGCGGCTGCGGTGTTCCGCCTTAGTGCACTTCATCGACGGCACCGGACGTGCGGCCGTCTACTAAAGTTTCCGACAAGCATTCAATCAGATTATCAGGAATCTTGTTGAAAAACCCGACAGGTTATTGGAAAGTGTTTTCAACAACGAGACTAAAATGCGGGGTTTATAATTGTTAGGCTTGCGATGTCTAAGGAATTCATTTGGTTAGGCATGAAATCCAAAGTATGAGATACATTGGGTTTATGATGTCAAAAGTGGTTGCGGATTCCAACCGTTATAGTTTTTCACTTTCTTTTCTGCGACCGTAAGTGTAATATGTGGTGTATCACCGGTTTCGTTGCTATACGTCAACGACAATTGGGATACGCGTATTTACTTGCGTTGATGAGATGTGATGTTATGTGTTGTTGTGATATGTTATATTGGATTATCGTGTTTTGAAAAGCCGGGTTTTTATGTGAGATGAGGGTTTTTATTTTCATTCATGTAAAATTCATTGTATGTAATGTTTTTCTATTGGGGAACTTCCAGGTTGAGGATGATGTCACCATTGATGTATATTATTTACTTTTCCGCATTAGGATAGACCCAAGGCGGGGAGCACAAGTAACCGGGTTCTAGGGTCCAGTGGGAGACCATCTCGAGGTGTCGAGACCGGGTTTCCTAACCCTAGAATTGGTAGGGTTGCTTATCGCTCTCGTAGGGGTCTTTGGATGTGGGTTTGGTTATTCATCGCGACCGTGGAATTTGTGTTTTATACAGGCTTAAATAAAACACGGAATTTCTAGTATATCCAACCGGCTGTTCCGGGTCGCACTCGTCCGCCCCCCTGGGACCTCACCCGCTCTCATGCTCCCGAGGGATGAACCATTCTGTATGTATCTGATATTTCTGCTTTGGACGAGTCCTCCCTTCATATGTGATTCTTCTGCTGTTGATATTCTGTGATGTGATCACTTGATATGTTCTGAGACGAATGTCTATATTATATATATGAGATATAATAAATATTGTTGCTTTCGTTTTTCTATGATGCTTGGGAAGCATAATTTGATGGGAATTCATTAATGAGATTAATGAAATAAAAGAAACCTAAAAGATATTGTAGAAACTTGTTTTAAAAACTGGTAGCTATAGTTCTTACTTTGCATAGTGGTATTCCTTGTAGAATATCCAGCACCTTATTCGATAAGGAAAGAGTCGAGATCCCTTCACCGGGAGTGACCTCTTTATCGAAAATAGTAGATGTTACAACCCACCCGGTTTGTCTTTTGATTGCTTTTATAGTTTTTTCTTTGCATAGTGGTATTTGTGAAATATCCTGCACCTTATTCGGTAAGGAAAGAGTCGAGATCCCTTCACCGGGACTGACCTCTTTAGTAAAACTAGTAAAAATCTCAAAAACACTCCTTTTAAAATTCACTCGATTCTACAACGATATCAAGTTAACGTAAAAGGTTTTCTTAAAAACCTGTCGTAGCCCTCCGATATTTCATATAAGTAGTATTTAGTATTCGTGCTACGTTTGTTGGCTTTCGTTAAAGCGTAGTGTGCGGTAGCTGATTAGTGCTTAGCTGCTTAAGCATATGATGCGATTGGATTAGGGTAGTCACACGACTTTGTTGGCTTTTGTCAAGGTTCGTGCGGGTGGGTTTAATTCAATCATGAAATGTACGGGTTGAACTTGACTAGTGGACTATGGTTTGTTGGCTTTCGTCAAGGTCATAGGACGCTAAGAGAAAAGTATTATTGGGAATTTCAAGTGTTGAAATTTGCAATGAGATTACATACCTTTTATGAGATAGTTGGATCCCGATACCCACTGCGAGTAAGAGTTACTCCTGGGAAAGTTTTACACATGACAATTAACCGATCAAGTAGGTGTCTAGAAAGGTGTTAATGGGGTTACACCACTGGGAAAACGAGGTTTATTTTAATTAGGTCCATGCGAAATCATGGGGAACCTCCCTCAAAGTACCGATACTGGCCTGGCTGAAAGATTGGCGAACTTATAAGGTGTAATTAATCCCGGCTAGTGTTACCTTTTAGGATTTGAAGGTAGATTTGACTAAAACAGTGGGATACATCCTGATTAGATAAACCAATAACCTATCTAATCATGCAAGAGCGCACGCAGAGTGTTTCATTCTCTCTCTCTCCTGGTAGCGACCATGTCACGCCTTTATCAATATAATAATATGGATGCATTGACCGAATCTTCTTATTATACTGAGCTAGGGAACGTTAGTTCCGTTCTTTCTTATAATTGTTATAAGTCTGATCAGGAAATAGGGGAATATCCGGATTCCCATGCCACCCAATCGAAGAAAGTGCATGTTTATTCATATTCTTCGGGTGTCCTTATTACCGAGAACTGTTTCTCAGTGTCCTCTACGTCCTAGGTATGAGATACCGGATCAGGATCCCAGATATATAATATGTTACATGGGCTACAGAAAGGTAGAGAACTGGGAATGAGTGATAGTCTCTAAGTGTTAGAGAATGGTGAAATTGTTGCAGCCAAACCAGTTGGCAGATATCACCTTGTATTAGATACATTGATTCTGAACAAATGTTATTAGATATGAACCTGATATAAAACATTACATCAGTTTCTTTATTAAGTTAAAGAAGGATATAATTTTGTATAGGAGGATAATGTGTGAACATTTTCCTGAATCAAGAGTTGATTGGATCAGGCACGTTATGAAATAACATAAAAGTTCTAAATCAAGCCACAGTTCAAAGTATATAGAACACACACAAGAGGAGTAGTTCAGAAGTGAACGGATCGTTCTTATGGCATTGTAGACTAGGTCATATCAATGAGACACGACCAGTTAAGTTACATAAGGATGAATATGAGAATTTATTCAATTTTCATCTTATGATACTTGTCAGTCTTGTTTCAAAGATAAAATGACTAACACTCCGTTTACTGGAAACAGAGAAAAAGTTAGTGAACTCTTGGGACGGATACATGATGATGTATACGGTCCTATGTCTACAAATGCGAGGATTGATTCTTTGTACTTCATTATATTCATCGACTAATCTCTCAATATTCAGACATGTGTTCCTGTTGAAATACGAGTCTGAAACATTTGAGAAATTTAAGGAATATAAGCTTGAAGATTAAGAATCAGACGGGTAGAAGTATTGTAATCCTTCGATGTGATCGAGGAGGAGAATACTTGGGCATGGAGTTCTTGGATTATTCAAAGGTGAATGTGATTCTCTCTCAGCTTACTCCTTCGAGCAAACCATAGCACAATGGTATATCAGGGCGGAGGTATTGCACCCTATGAGATATGTTGCGCTTTATGATGAGTACTGCTGAGTTACCTGTTTCCTTTTGGTGTTATGCACTTGAGAAGCTGCATACCTATTGAATGGGGTTCCATCCAAATAAGGGCCTACCACTACATATGAGATATGGTGTGGGAAGAGACCATGTCTTAAACGAGTTAAGATATGGGGTTGTCCGGCCTATGTTGAAAGGCAGAATCTGGACAAGCTCGAGGCAAGGTCAGTTATGTACAAGTTTGTTAGGATATCCCGAACATTCGCAAGGTAATATCTTCTACCACTCTGAAGAGCAAAAAGTGTTTTGTTTATCAGCATGCCATCTTTTTAGAAAAAGAATTTCTTGTGAAGAAATTTGTGTTCATGAGGTAGAACTGGAAGGAGGTCCAGCTAGACAAACTAAGAGTTAATGATTTGGTGAAACCAAAGGATTCAATAGTCTCCAACGAACCTCAGCCTCTCCACGGATCTGGTAGGGTTCCTCGTCCACTTGAAAGCTATTACAGACTTTTCAGTGATAGTGGGAGCGAGGAATGCATCATTGTAGATAATGGCCCAACTAAGTTCAGGCAGGTCATCACGAGTGGCGACTCTGTGAAAAGGCTGGATTCTATGCGATCGAAGATGGAATCCGTGCACACCAACAAAGTATGACTTTGCATGCTGCACCTGAATGGGTAAACCTATTGGAAGCAAATTGGATCTTGAGAAGATTCTTGGTGTAAATGGAAAAGTTAAGACTTTCAAAGCTATGCTTAAGTCAGGATCAATGCACGCATCGCGGAGTCGGAACATCTGTTTTGATGTGGTAGTCAAAGAGTTTGACTTCATCAAAAGGTAGATGAAGCTTCTATATACAAAAAGGTTGCAGAGAGTAAGGTTGTCCTCCATGTATTGTACATAGATGACTTACTTCAGATAGGAAATGGTTTCCTATGCAACACTCGGTCAAGCTCCTCTTATCACAAGGATTTTCAATAGAAGATCTAGATGATACCTACTATATCTTATGGATAATGATCTATGGTGATAGATCTAAGTGGATGTTGGGAGTGTCCCAAATTCAGGTACATTAACACCATACTAAAAGGGTTTATTATGGATGATTCTAAGCATGGTGGTTCGCCCACTTACTCTTAGATCACTCTTTCCAAAAAGATATCTCCCACGACTGATTTGGAAAGAGCTCACGAGCAAGGGATACCCTATGTTTCGGTAGTAGCTCTATCAGAGTATGTGATGTTATGTACTAGACCAGATGTAGATGACTCACTAGGTGTAATGATCAGGAATCAATTAGATCTTGGGAGAATCATTGGAAAGCTGTGGAGGACATTCTTAAGTACTTGAAAAACAATAAAAGAATGTTCTTGGTTACAGCTTCCAGAGTGATAAGTGTTGGATATATGTATGCCCTAGAGGCCATTATATGTATATATGTATATAGATGACTTTCTTGCTCGACATGATAGTATGCTATTTGGTTTACTTTATCTTGACATGTTTATTTGATATGCATCTTACTCATTGGGTACATGTTGATAAAGCCTTCAGGATTTGCTTGACTACTGCGACTATGATGCGGATCATACTAGTGGGACACATGTAGTTTATGAGTATATCCTTGAACTGTTCCTAGTCGTGGCTGTATCGAGACGGGGCATCGATATTCCAGAGTAAACTAGCGTATACCATTCTTGTCCTATATGATTGGCGATGGATGATCCCATATCCATTTGATGTGGTGACACCAAAGATTGTATATGGGTGCTCAGTGGAGACTGGGTACACTAAATGTACTCGCCGAGAACTCCTATGTGGTATTATATCTATCGTCGAATAGCAGTTCTCAGTTGACACTGGTACAGGTTAGTCTATAGACCCAAGATCGTCATAGAGTCTTATGTGTCCTCCTACTGTACTTTGATCTCCACCCTACCACGGCTCTACTGAGTCGTGCAAACAGGTGGATTTTGGGTACATTCCCAAGGTACATGCAATGAGCGATAGTAGGGGTTTTGTTTCTCCCGGTATTGGGGGTTGATGTTGTGCAATGCTTGATTGGCTATAACAGGAAATCCCTGACTAGGGCTACCGAGATTTACTGATAAGTGTTATCAATAGTTTCTTGATCTGTTATAAGCTATATACCAGCATGACTTATTGAGTTATTAGGGTCGACGATACCATCCCTAGACTCGATATGCAGCATATCTGGCGAAGAGACCGGACTGTACGCTAAGTGTTTCCATTTGGCTTGACGGGAGTTTTGACATCTTCGCTTGTTTTCTTCTGATCGCTTAGTACCCGGGTGGCCGTTACGTTTAGCTGACCACTTTTGGTTTGTAGGTGTTTGATATGATCATCACCTACTGCCGGCGTTTTAACGAGTCTTAGAGTCCTACACAGGAGTTTCCTAGCTCAGGCGAAACGATGTATTGTGCATATGAGATATGCGCGGGGACCCGATTAAATGCGTGTATGTGATACCGTATATTAATCGGGCATTTTTCTATTGGTCGGGTCGTATGTGATATGACCAGTTTGTTAAATCAAGTGTTGATTTAACTTGACTTTTAGCTCACTTCTTTATTAAACCCTTTTCCAAATTTATATATGCATGCATGTATGCACATGTTAATGTGTATGGACACATACATGCATACATGGTGTCATAGTTGTTGATACACTTAAGATGGCAATGGAAAACTCACATGGTGAATAAATATATCTATATACAATTGTTTTTTGAGTTAAAGAAAAAGGAAAATTAATCATAGTTCATTTGTTCCACACTCTTCTACAATTAACCATGAGTTTAACCCTTGGTTTATTTTCCATTGTTGCTTTATCTCATTTGCAAAATATATAGATATTTGTTTGTCGTGCTTTGTGATGAGAGTGTGACTTTCATATGTATTTTAATTTCATTCTCTTTTAAGTTAAGAGAATTATCATTATCTTTTGAGCTCAAGCATTTGTCATCTCCTTCTTCTTCCTCCAAGCTCTCTTGAGTTTTCCTTTGAGTGAGGTAGTTAAAAAGAAAGGGTTTTGAATAGAGAAAACAAACC
This sequence comes from Agapanthus africanus, assembly GCA_030015575.1. NCBI lineage: Eukaryota > Viridiplantae > Streptophyta > Magnoliopsida > Asparagales > Amaryllidaceae > Agapanthus > Agapanthus africanus. The sequence goes on from JASDDO010000029.1 coordinate 294,082,211, forward strand.
GCATCACCATTTTACACTACTCTAGCCCATTAGTGTAAAGTGTTTGCTTCATCTTCATTCTTGATCAAGTGAAGCAAGGAGTTTTGAGCAAAGGGACTTCGGGTGGATCATCATGGACTAGGAAGTTTTCTAGCGAGCCGGTTTAAACATTGAAAGTTCCAAGGAGTCACTCAAGGAAGTCTACAAAGGTTGTATTACTAATCCTTTAGTGTAAATTACCTCTAGTATGTGATGCTTATTTATTGTTACCCTAAAATTCTAGTTAAGATTCCTGGTTAGTTTGCTTACCACTTCCAAAAATTTTATAGCGGCATGTGTGATGCTTCCAAACACTAGGTAAGGTGCTAAGGAAACCCAACAGTGGTATCAGAGCCAAGTTAGAAATTTAGACACGGTATTATAACTATTACGAAAACGAAAACAACATCGAAAAATATGATATTTGAAACCCTAAAATTGCTCTTTGTAATTTTTTGAAAAAGTCATCTAAAAATTATTTAAACAACTGCAGAAGACTGTATGTGATACACTATGAACACACGTGAAATACGAAGCCTTTTGCTCGGCTTTTGGCCGAGCAAATCCTTCCAAATACTGGCCTGGCCGGCCTCCCTTCCCATGTTCTGCCTTATATTTTACCAGTGCTCTGTTATGTAGGATTTGAGGTTTCAGGTATTATTTGTTTAGCCCAAAATTTCTTGTTATGTTTATTTTGGTTAGGGGCTAATTCGTAGTGTTTCCTAGTCGTATATTTTAGCACTGTAATGGTAAACTAGACAATATTTAACAATTCGAACGAACTTCAAACCCCACATCTGGAACCCCGCTGAAATTTTCAAGTGTTGTAATTTTCCCAAGTTAAAAGTATTCGGAAAATCGTACAAGTATCTCTATGGACCCTCTAGAAGAACAAAAAACCTTAACTCGATTCTATGTCCACGGAACCGCGACTGAACCCTAGGGTTTGTCGTAGTTCCGTGGTGCCATAAATGAGGCATTGGTTGACCCTTCTACGGCTGGTCCATAGACACTGTGGCACATTTTTTTGTATTTTAACTAAGCTCAAGTGTTGAGCTCTGGGGCTAATTTATGGGTGTATGTTGATTCGATCGAAACGTTTAACATCGTCTAGATATATGTGATAATTGCAATTATTGTTGTTTTTTACTTTTTTTCTGCGACCGTAAGTGTAGTATGTGGTGTATCGCCGGTTTCGTTGCTATACATCAATGACAATCGGGGTATGCATACTTACTTACGTTGATGATATGTGATATTATGTGTTGCTGAGATATGATGTGCAGGATTGTCGTGATTGAATAGACGGGGGTTTTATGTGAGATGGGAGTTTTTATTTTCATTCATGTAAAAATTAATTGCATATAATATTCTTTTATCTGGGGCACTTCCGGGTTAAGGATGATGTCACCATCATTGTATATTATTTACTTTTCCGCATTAGGATAGACCCAAGGAGGGGAGCCCAAATGACCGGGTTCTAGGGTTCAGTGGGAGGCCATCTCGAGGAGTCGAGACCGGGTTTTCTAAACTCTAGAATTTATAGGGTCACTTGCCGCTCTCGTAGGGGTCTAGGGGTGTGGGCTTGGCTATTCATCACGACCGTGGAATTCGTATTTTCTATTGTTGGCTGAATACAAAATACGGATCTCCTAGATATCTTATATTTTCATATGTGCTTCTGTTGTTAATATTGTATGATGAGATTACTTAGTATCTGAGATGAATGGATTATTATTATATATATGATATATAATTAATGTTGGTTATGCTTTACACCCGTGCTAGTCCGGCCCGGCTATGCCATTAGTGAAGTAACCTAACGGTGCATAAGGGGACACTGTGGCGAATGCGGATGGCATAAGTGTACGTTCTATTTTCGTTTCTTTTCTATGATGGCTTAGGAACTTAAATTATGGGACTACATTAATAAGATTAATGTAAAGAAAAAGAAACCTAAAGATGTTGTACAATCGGATTTGAAACACACTCGGCCTTTTTATGAAAAATGCAAGTTTCAAAAGATGCGGAGCTTAAGCCACACCTTTTCAAAATTATTTTGATTCTACAACGAGATCAAGTTCAAAGTGTTAAAAGTTTTCATAAAAACCATCTGCAACCCTCTGTCATTTTAGGAAGCAGTGTACTTAGTATTTGTGCAACATATGTTGATCATAGTCAAGGCGTAGTGTACGGTAGCTAAGTGATGTCTTCCTACAAAGCATATGATGCGATCAGTTAGGACATTCATATGATTATGTTTATATAGTCAAGGGTCAAATGGATGGGTCTGGTTAATCACGAAATGATATGTAGAACTTGACCAGTGCTTATGATATGTTGACCATAGCCAAGGTCATAAGCAGCTAAGGGTAAAAACCATATTAGGAGTTTCAAGAGTTGAAATTTACAATGAGATTGCATACCTTCTATATGATAGTTGGATCCCGATCCCACTATGAGTAAGTGTTACTCCCAGGAGAGTTTTGCACTTTACAATTAGCTAATCCAGAAGGTGTCTAGAAAGGTATCAACGGGGTTTGACCTCTAGGAAAACGAGATTTATTTTAATTAGGTCCGTGTGAAAGCACGGGGAACCTCCCTCAAAGTACCGACACTGGCCTGGCTGACCGGTTAGCGAAACTGTAGAATGTAATTAATCCTGGCTAGTTTTCTTTTTTAGGTTTTTGAAAGAAAATTTGATAAAAGCAATTGGAGACATCGATTAGATAAGATAATAACCAATTTAATTCTTTGCAAGAGCATTTTGCTGAGTGTATTATTTTCTCTCTCCTAATGGTAGATAAGAGATGATGGGACTTAGGCTTCTTTTAGAGAAAACAAACTGACAGGACAGAATTATAAAGAATGGTTGAGGAACCTGAATATTGCACTCACATATGATAAAATATCATATGTCCTCACTACCAAAGTGTAAGTCTATGGTAGCGCCCCGACCGTCAATCCGAGGCCAAACGTGGAACAAAAACTTTTACTGACCCGGCGCTAACATAGACTTTTACTCGAATCGTGCCATTAACCGTTAACTAGCAATCTACAAAGAAGTTAGAATGGCTATACCAATCGATCTGTGTCCTTTGGTCTTTAGCCACCATCCCTTGCTCCTCCCGGCATCTCCGATCTCGCTCGATCTCCGGTCTCCTCCTCGAAAGGGCACCACATCAAGAAGTCTTTTTATGGGCTCCAGCCTCAAACCGAAGCAACTCAGACAAGAAGTTTGCTAGCCGACATGTCCAAGGTGAAGAAGAGAATGTGTGTAATAACTTTGTCTCTAAATATCCATTTATTCTCAACACATGAGATTGTATGGATGGAGGTTGGAGATGAAGCCATGGTGGAAGATGTGAGATAGATAAGAAGATGAAGAAGAGCTCCTTTTTGTTATTGTGTTGTATGAAAATGTGAGAGTGCTAGAATGAAATCTCAAGACCAACCCCAAGCCTAGTGGCTGCCGTCTCACTCTCCTCATATCATTTCAACACAATAATCAATCAAAAAAGGTGACATTGCACAAAAAATAAGACCATGAGTCATCATCCATACGCATGCCTCATTTAATGCCCTTCATCATGATTTCCACTCACAATTTCCACCACTAAGCATTTAAACCAAAATGTTTAATCCAAAAAGGGAATGGCAACATCTAAAGTAAACTCATGACGGATCACAAGGATACCCCTCACCTGTATATACATACCTACATCCGCATTTCGACTGAATGCGAATGAAATCAGACGAAAGTAATCCAACAAATTTAATACTAGGATCGGGCTTAAACCAAAACCCACTAGTATGATCTGTCCGATCATGATCCGTGCACAAGTGCATGTATATAATCGAACCCTGCCATAATACCATACAGACTCTACAATGTTTCGCCCTAACTTGGGAAACTATCTGTGGGGGACTCCAAAGACTCGTCAATACTCTGGCAGTGGGTTTAACCATAAGCACATCAATGGTACTAGCTGTACGTAACAGCTGCCCATGTATTGACCAAAAGGGAGGCCGATGAGCGAACTCATCCTGAAGCCCTACTGAGCCTATCAGTGACAATATCCGTACAGTCTGGTCCGTTCGTCTATGAGTATAGCATATCGGGCTAAGGGGGATGGTAAACGTCAGACCCCAAAAAGCGGTATAAGTCGTGTTGGAGGGTATCCCAGAACACCCTGAGATACTACTGGAATACCTACAAGTAAATCTTACCTTCCTTGGCCAAGGACTTCGGGTAATGGCTCTCCTAGATAAAGCGCGATCTCACCCCAATACCGGGAGAGACAAATCCCCTGCCGATCCGCTCACTGCCTCCATGTGGCTTGGAACTGTACCCAACTAAAACCTGTTTGCACGACTCCTTTGAGCCATGGTAGGGTAGTAATCAAAGCACAGTTGGAACTCAAACGAGAAAAATTACGATCTCAGGTCGATGAACTAACCTGTACACATGTCATCAGGGAACTGTTATCTGGCGCTAGCTATAATACCAGCAAGCATGTTCCTGGCGAGTCCGTCCGGTGTACTCATAACCTAATGAGCACCTGTATACATCTTAGGTGAACCTACTGACATAAATGGATTGTGAGACCGGCCACCGCCTCTCGTCGGGGTGTCGACTGTATACGCTTGTCTACTGATGCAGTGTCGATGCCCAGTCTTGAAATTCCCACGACTAGGGACACTTTAAAGATGTGCTTATAGACTACCTAACTCTCACGTATATGATCGCCATCATACTACTGGTAGTCAGGCAAGAATCCTAAAGGCTCTATCAACGTATAATAGTGATCTGTAATATCACCTAAAGTATGTACACGATGATAAAGATAAACCAGATAGCATACTATCATCTTGAGTAAGACTGTCCTACAGGTATAAGTTCTCCCTCAATCATTGAAATCACGTGCCTGCGATCAAATAATTGACTTGAGGGAACTATAGTGAACAATCTCCCACTTGCACTTAAGGCTAATTATTGCGATGTCGCATACTCACATCCCGTGTGATACCGAACACCCAACTCCTCTACTAATCAGTTTCACAAAGCTCGTTTGTAAAATTATTGCTTTCGAGAAATAGCCCTAGTGAGTGGATCCGCTCTGATGTTTCTTTCTTTGTCTCTCTTTATCTCAAATTCGTGTAGAAAGCCATCCCCCGAAATGAGCAATACCTGTCTTACAATATTTCTGGATATCTGATGGGATCCAGTTCACAAACGAACTCCAAATCTAGAAAACTTCTTAGATTGTATCGTCAGCTGAATTTAACCAGTATCCTGCATCATGCCTCACTCAGTATCCGCTTAGACCACCTGTCCAAACTACTTCCCCTCATCAGAGGGAAAACTATAACTCTGACGGTCACTCTTTCATCCAGGTCACCTTGGAAGCCTGGAATGATAACCGTCTCCCGAAGGAGGCTGTCGTTATCAAATCCCTAGAACATCCACTTTTGTTATAAAACTGCTTCTGAACATTTCGTCATGATTGGATTAATATCAACTTATTGCAGCTTGTGCAAAAACAATATCTGGTGTGGTACTTGACATCTGATGATTGAGTCAATTTCCTAAGCAAGTGATAAGCCAATCATGTACATCCATCTCCCCTTTAGTCTGTAATACACCTTTAGAGAGGGTTACTCCATCACCTGCAGGTACACTACCATGCCAGGAGTCGTCCATTCTTAAACACCTTTAAAATACTTTCTAAATACCCAGATTGGGAAACTACCTAAATCTAGATCTAAAACCATAGATCTAGTAACCAGAATGTCTGATATTATATCCATATCCTATCTGGAGAAACCATTGTGTGACAACCAAAGTATAACCGATCGTAGTATAGGAATTTCACTTCCAACTATATGTATGTCATCCAAATACCCGGACATCACACCATACAACTTTCTTAACAGATCCATCCTCTATTCTGATGAAGTCAAAGTCCGTGACTGTCACACAAAAATAGATGATCTATCTCCGCTATATTTTCTTTAGTCTATAAATAGACACTGTAAGTCGATGTTAGACACCCCACATGACGAGTGGAGGCGGAATAGGTAAAACAATCATTTTGTTTAATCTAACATCGACTAATGTTACAGATCTTTGCTAAACCCTAACTAACAACTATATAGAAGTGATTATCTACTATGATAGATGATTATACCTAATGAATCAAGCCCTTCTTGTTCTCGTTGATCACCTCCTCGTCGGCCTCCTCGATGTGATAGAAGATCCACCCGAGAGTTGCTTCTCCAAGTTTTAACCTCTCATTTGAGGTAACTAGGTGACTATGAGTGCTAAACAAAGCAACCTAGAGGATATAGAAGAGGATTAGGGGTCTATTAGTCTTGCTAACCCTTTGATCTCAACACATGAGAGGTTAGGGTTAGTTCTTTGAAGAGAGAGAGAGAGAGAGCGCTTGAGGAGAGAGAAGGTGTGAGTGAGAATGATAATGAATTATGTCTCATTTTCGAATATATGAAGCATGATAATTATTAAAATGAATAACATAATAATAATATCAACCATGCTTCATTAACTCTCTTTAGGTGAATCATCTCATGAGTCAATAAGAAATAAATGCTTCATTAATCATTTGGATGAATCACACTATGAGTCACTAATCAATTTAATGCAAATAACACCTAATCCCTCCAACTCATCAATCATCTAGAAGCCACTTGACTAATTACAAGAATGCCCCTCACATCCGTGAAAACACGAAAATATTGAGACTGTATAAATCCAATAATCCAATACTAGAATCTGGCTTAAATTAAAGCCCGCTAGTAAAAACTGTTCGAACATCGTACGTGCATAAAAACATGTATGTGTCCGAACCTTGTCGTAAAACCATACGACCTCTATATCATTTCGCCTGAAGCAGGGAAACTCTCAGTGTGGGACTCTAAAGACTCGAAACTTACGCTGGCAGTGGGTTTAACCACAGGCTACAAGCGGTACTAGTTGTACGTAACGGTCCCCAGGTAGATGTCGATAATAAGACCGATGAAGAAACCCATCCGAACTCCTACTGAGCCTGATGTGACAATCTCCTTACAGTCCTATCTGTTCGTCTAGGACTATCGCATATCGGGCCTAGGGGGCGGCAAGCGTCAGTCCCCTAAAAGCGGTATAAGTCGTGTCGGAGTGAAGCCCATTACACGTTGAGAAACTACTGGAAATCCTACCAGTAAATCTCGTTTGCCCTCGCCAGGTACATTGCCTAATGGTCTCCTAACATAGCGCTATATCAACTCCCAATACCGGAAGAGACGAATACTATCTAATCACCACTGCCTCTAAGTGCTTCGGGACTGCACCCAACTGCTACCTGTTTGCATGACTCCTTTGAGCCGTGGTAGGGTAGCAATCTAAGAACAGTGAGAACACACTTGAGACAAAGCAGCAGTGTCAAGTCTGCGAACTATGCTGTACTCATGACACCTGGGGACTGTTAACTGACGACGGGTATAATACCAACCAACAGTTCCCTGTGAGTCCTGTCCGGAATGCCCGTAACCCATCGAGCACCAATATACTATCTCCAGCACAACGTACTGATGGTTGTGGGATAGACCATCTCCCCAACTGGGATGAGAAGCGTACACACTAGTCTACTCCAGAGTATCGATGCCCTGTCTCGATAATCCTACGATTAGGGACCTGAGAAAGGATGTGCTTGTAGACTACCCAGCCCCTACTAGTGTGACTGCCATCACAACGCTGGTAGTCAAGCAAGATCCTAAAGGCTCTATCAATATGTATTCGCGATATGCTAACATATACACATATTAAGATAGATATAAACCAAGTAACATACTACCATGTTTAGCAAGACTGTTAATATAACTGTGAATATCCCAAGCTTCCATTAAGTAATATACAAGCTAGTACGATACAATAATGGCCCCTATAGCATATACACTAACAGTCTCCCACTTTAACTAGGGCCATGTACTAGCGTATCGAAGACCTATCATCTCGAGTAGCCTCTCGAACTGAATTTGAGGTAAGGCCTTTGTGAATGAATCTGCAGTGTTTTTCTCTGTAGGAACTATCCGGACCTTGATCTTTCGGCGATCTATGATCTCCCTGATCAGGTGATACTGCCTTAAGATGTGTCTGGACTTTTGATGGGACCTGGTTTCCTTCGCTAAACCTATAGCCCCATTGTTGTCACAATACAGAGGTATTGGATCAACAATGGATGGAACCACCTAAAGTTCTATGAGGAACTTCTTCATCCAGGCTGCTTCTTTTGCGGCATCGTAAGCAGCGATATACTCCGCTTCCATCGTCGAGTTAGCAACGGTGTCCTGCTTGGAACTCTTCCAGCACACCGCCCGGAAGTGCCCCAATAAAAGAATATTACATAAAAATGAATTTTACATGAATGAAAAAGAAAAACTCTCATCTCACATAAAACCCCGGGCTATTCAAAACGCAACGATCCAATATAACATATCACAGCAACACATAATATCTCATATCATAAATGTAAGTAAGTATGCATACACCGATCGTCGTTGATGTATAGCAACGAAAACCGGCAATACAACTACATACTACACTTACGGTCATAGAAAAGAAAGTGTAAAACTACAACTGTTGGAATCCGCAACCTCTTTAGACATCGCATGCCTAACCAAATGAATTCCTTAGACATCGCATGCCAAACAATTATAAACCCCGAATTTTAGTCTCATTATCAAAAACTCTTTTCAATATCAAGTAAGGCAATTCAACAAGATTCTCGACATCCTGATCGAATGCTCGTCGCAAACTTTAGTAGACGATCGCATCCCCAGATGCTGTCGACAAAGTATACTAAGGTGGAACACCACTGCCGCGAGCACCCGAACGGATGCTTTTGGCGACGGGGTTCTTCTATAGTCACTTGGTCGGGGCTATGGGGCGTGGCTGTCTGTTAAGTTTACCCGGCGAGTATCCGCGTACGCTACGCGATTGCGACAGACTTTTGATCACATCAAAATTCCGTGGCAACCGATCATCTGAGACTGAACTACTAGATTTATAACATTCAAATTAGTTATCTCATAACTACTTATGGATTCCAAATATTGTATCATAATCCAGATAAATAGACAATGTTAAACTTTCCGATCGAATAATCAAACACCCAAGATTTCCCCAACAGTTCTCAACACTTGAAATTAGTTTAAAAACATCCATCACATGCTACAATACCAATGGTCCAGCCGTAGAAGGGTCAAGCCAGCGCCTCACATGTGGCACGCCGTACTGCCACAAACCCTAAGATTCAGAGACAGTTCAAGAGCTCACATAATCGAGTTAAGGTTTGTTGTCTTCTAGAGGGTCCATCGCGTTACTAGCACGACTTAGAACGTTCTAAAACTTGAGGAAAAATCCAACATTTGAAAAATTTTCCTACAGGGGAAAAAGTGAGTTATTAATATCCGCCCGAACTTTTTAACAGTTTCTAAAATTATCCGGACAAAATTAAATGAAGTTAAATTATTCGATTGAAATATCGAGTCTCCAATACAACCCTTGAAAACTCAACACTTGAGTGGAACCAAAATATTCCCAGAAAAAATTACCAAGAAAGGACCTAAGAATAAATACAAGAAATTTCAGGGACTAATTCGAAATTTTGGCCACGAAACCGCAGCCAAACCTTTGGTTTCGCCGCGGTTCCGCGGTCAAATCAGCGAATTAAAAGTTCATACTTCACAGTAATTCTTAGTTTTTCCTGCTTAATTTTCTGAGCATTTTTAATTCACAAAAATCCACAGTTTTGAAAAATGTACAGAGAAGGGTTCGTGTCGGGGTTTTCGGGTTCGATCGGACTTTAAACTTCGTCTAGACTTCACCTAAAGCTCTAGCTTGGCTCTGATACCACTGTAAGGTTGCTGTCCACGCGCACAAGGTTCTATGAGGTATCAACCATGCCCGATTTAAAAATTAGCCGTGCTGAACAACCTGAAGCCGGATCTTTAAACTAGGGTTTAGGCGAAAACAAGCATGTTAAACAGTTTAACACTAAGTGAGAGGGATTACAACCTTTGTAGATCCGGTCCTTCACTTCATAAGCTCCGTGTTGAAGTCCCTTCGCTGCGATCATCATGCTCCGGACTCTCGAGAGGCTCTACGAAGAGAAAGGTGCAGTCTTGCTTCCGATCTTCGATACAAAGATGATCAACCTTGAAGTTTCGTTAACACAAGCTAACACTCATAATATGAAGCGAACACCCTCATCTAAATGGCAAGGATAGATGATAATGATGAAGTGGGATTTTTGCTCTCTTTTATTTTCTCATTCTCACTCATATTCATCACTTGGAAAAAAGCTAGTAAGCTTTTTCCATGAAAAGTAGAAGGAAGAAGAAGAAGAAGGAGAAGAATAGAAATTCCTTTCGTGTTGAATAATAAAAAGTTGTCATAATCATTTATGCAACCATAGTTGTAGCAACCAATGTAGAGAGTTTACTAGGGTTAGGGTTTGGGTTGAGTTATATGTGAGTCACTATAAAATATCAAGACAAATATCTTCTTCATGACAAACAGAAACCTTCTAGAATCTACTAGAAATCTTAACCCTAATCCAAACCCTAATCATGTTTAAACTCCACTTATTATGTTGCATTAATAATTATAACATATTACAATATTATATATCACATATATAATATTTATTGTAACAAAATAAAATAATGCAGTTAACATATATCGCATATATATCAATGTATTACCCGAGTGAGAAAAAGAATCTTTTAGTGAGCTAATATTAGTTAATGTAATTTAATATATCATATATATTATTATACATTAAATTATCGAATCAACACTTGATCCGACAATTCGGCTATATCGCATATAACCGACTAATATTTATCCGTACCGATTCATCGAATCAACATTTGATCCGATGACCCGGCTGATATCAAATATCGTGAGAATAGAATACGGTATCACATATCGCATTATCCTCGGTCCCGCACATATCACATACGTACCCCTACTCCGTTTTTCCTGAGCCAAGAAAGCTCTGTGTAGGACTCTAAAGAATCGTCAATACGCCGGCAGTAGGTGATGATCATATTAAACACCCACAAGCTGCAAGCGGTCAGCTAAACGTAACAGCCACCCAGGTATTGAGTGCTCAGAAGATCAACAAGCAAGTCTGTACATTCTCCTATGAATCCAATCAGTAACACTCCCGTAGAGTCCTGTCTCGTCGTCTGATATGTCGCATATCTCGCCTAGGGGTGGTAAACGTCAGACCCCAGTAGCTCGATAAGTCGTGTCGATATGAGGTCTATAACAGTTTGAGAAACTACTGATAACACTTACCAGTAGATCTCAGCAACCCTGGCCAGGGATTTCCGGTTATAGCCAATCGAACACAGCACAACATCAACTCCCTATACCGGGAGAGATGAATCCCCTCCTATCGCTCATTGCCTCCATGTGATTCGGGACTGTACCCAAAAGCCACCTTTTGCATGCCTTCTTGGACGTGGTATGATGGAAATCAAAGCACAGTGGGAATCACACAAGACTCTATGACGATCTCGGGTCAACAGACTACTCTGTACCAGTGTCACCGGAGAACTGCCATCTGACGTGAGGTATGATACCATCTGGGAGTTCTCGGCGAGTCCGTCCAGTGTACCCAGTCTCTACTGAGCACCCGTACACCATCCTTGATGTCAAACACCGATGGATATGGGATCATCCATCGCCCATCATATGGGTCAAGATGCGTATACGCTAGTCTACTCTAGTGTATTGATGCCCTGTCTCGATACACCCTCGACTAGGAACAGTTAGAGGATGTACTCGTCGACTACCATGTCCCCACTAGTAAGATCTCATAATAATCCCAGTAGTCGAGTACATATCCTAAGGGCTTTATCAACATGTAACATAGAGACAATCAGAGTACATGTTAAGATAAAGTACAATCAGATAGCATACTATCATGTCGAGCAAGAATGTCTTCCCTATATATGTCCAAGCATCCATTACAATATACATCATATGTACAGTAATGGCCTCTAGGGCATACATATAACTAACAACGCTGGCAGTTGGTTTAACCACAGGCCGCAAGCGGTACTAGCTGTACGTAACGGTCCCCAGTAGATGTCGATAAGAAAGCCGATGATGAAACCCATCCGAACTCCTACTGAGCCTGATGTGATAATCTCCGTACAGTCTGGTCTGTTTGTCTAGGACTATCGCATATCGGGCCTAAGGGGCGGAAAGTGTCAGTCCCTTAAAAGCGGTATAAGTCGTGTCGGAGTGAAGCCCATTACACCATGAGAAGCTACTGGAAATCCTACCAGTAAATCTCATTTGCCCTGGCCAGGGACTTTGCGTAATGGCTCTCCAGACATAGCGTGATATCAACCCCCAATACCGGGAGAGACAAATCCTATCTAACCGCCACTGCTTCCAAGTGCTTCGGGACTGCACCCAACTGCTACCTGTTTGCACGACTCCTTTGAGCCGTGGTAGGGTAGCAATCTAAGAACAGTGGGAACACACTCGAGACGAAGCAGCAGTGTCAAGTCTGCGGACTATGCTGTACTCATGTCACCTGGGAACTATTAACTAATGACGGGTATAATATCAATGAATAGTTCCCAGCGAGTCCTGTCCGGTGAACTCGTAACCCAACGAGCACCTGTATACTATCTCCAGCACAACGTACTGATGGCTGTGGGACAGACCATCTCTCCAACTGGGATGAGAAACGTACACACTAGTCTACTCCGGAGTATCGATGCCCTGTCTCGATAATCCTATGACTAGGGACCAGAAAAAGGATGTGCTTGTAGACTACCCAGCCCCCACTAGTGTGACTGCCATCACAACGCTGGCAGTCAAGCAAGATCCTAAGGGCTCTATCAATATGTATTTGCGATATGCTAACATATACACATATTAAGATAGATATAAACCAAGTAGCATACTACCATATTTAGCAAGACCGTTAATATAACTGTGAATATCCCAAGCTTCCATTAAGAAATATACAAGCTAGTATGATACAATAAGGGCCCCTAGGGCATATACAGTAACAGACACAAGCTGCTTGTCCACTATGCTTCCGCTGCTCCCACTGACTACGACAACCCTCCGGCAGAGTTATATACATATGCACTTCTAAAGCTAGTTTAGAACGACGCTATACTCATCCTCCTGCCGGGTCTCATAGTCTAGAACAGCAGTAGTGTCAAGTCCGAGTAAACAAGAACCTCCCTGTCACCGTCTTTGAGGATACCAAAGTACCTCTCGGGCGCCTGAGGTTACCTTCCATATCTGCAGAGTGGCTAATGGAATGTCAATCTAGATTGAATCTTTTGGTCCTATTAAATTTTCAGTAATCGTTTGCGGTTCTGGAATCACTCCCTGTTCTACCATACTCCCACTACTGTTTTATGAAAAAATCCATTTTAATAAAACTGTGGCGAGTCAAGAAAATATCGCTATTGATCTTCCAGATGGTAGAAAATCAACCCTCGTCATAGTCCGAGTCAACCCACAAACAGCCATTACAGAAACGTGCTTTGAGTTATCCAGAGTCCGGATTTAAGCATAAGCCGGACAACTCTATATACCTTAACATTGTTAAGATATGATCCATTCTATATCTAATATAGAAACAGAGGTACTGATTTAATTGGAACCAGATTCAAATCATGCAGCTGTCTACAGTGCATGTCAACTAAATGGAGAGAGGCCGATCATCATTACTCAACATAGGAGTGCATCCAAACATGAGTAACCTGAAAGAGAAACAAGTTTCGATAAATCATTACTATCAACTGAATACCAAATACAAGTATATATATCTTCAATCGCCTTGAAGAATCTTGATACTTGCAACACCTGGTTCTCTACTTTATTCTTATACCTATAACTTCTCAGAACGTAGACCTTGTATTTCTACGAAACATTTGTCTAAAAACTAGAGAAGTCATAAGTAAACAAAATATAGTACGAGGAGGAACCCCTCTGTTCTTATAGACACTGGACAATATACAATATTTTGTATAAGTCCGAGTTGAATAACTCAAACCCTGTGCGTCGTAGGTTGAAAACTGTACTTATGGTTAAGAAAAATTACACCGCTGTTTAATGCTCCTTACCTAACCATCAACTGATATAGGTAAATGTCATGGACATAATTTCAGAAAGCTATATCTTACTTTATAAAATAAACGTACAGATATATCAGTTTGAAATTGGTGCATAACAATGGATATTCAAAACCAAATATTTGTCGTCCGGCAAGAACCCAGGCGAATTCCTCAAATATCACCAATTACAATGAATTCCGATATAATGAGGATGATCACCTTATTCCCAATAACTTACTCCCACTCATCATCTGTAAAACCATACAGATATGAGAATCAAACCTTGTAAATACATACCCTGGAGCAAAGTCCATTTGGGAAATCGGTTTTCTATTAACAACGCACAGTGAAACTGAAACATGAAAATGTTTCGAAAGGGTATCCGAGTATTCCTAGTGATACCTCTTCCATTATCAGATTCACGACTGTAACCGTATATTTCTCTGCCATCTTTCTAAATCCCTTTATTTGTCTTTAGTTGTTACCTTCTGTACACCATCGTTAGGCTAAATGGTTTTTCTTCCTTCAATACCGTTCGGCACCAGCCTATGGTTTGGAAGAAGACTATCCAATAAGTATAATAGATGTACTCTCCTAATCATAGGAGTACTCGCAATCTGAGAGAATGTAATGATAAAAGACAACTGAATAAACCTTATTCCTATTTCTCCTGACTAGAATCCATCCTCGATCTGGAACAAGTTCCTTCGAGTTTGTATATAACCATACGATGGAGTATCCAATAATTGTGGGCCTTCGTAGTGATACGAGGTGTTCTGGAGAAATACAAAGGTGAAGTAGAAGTGGCGATGAAATATGTGGTTTGGTCATGAATGATAGCAATTGCAATTTACTTTGCCCGCTTTCTAATCCCTTTATTTGTCTTTACCTAATAACTTCTATACACCACACTTAAGCTAATTGGTTTTCTTCATTCCCTACCTTTCGGCACCTGCCTATGGTTTGGAAGAAGACTATCCAATAAGCGTAATAGGTGTACCCTTCTCCTAATCCTAGGTGCCCTCACAACCTGAGAGAAGGTAAAAGAAAAAGACAACTGAATAGTCCTATTCAATCTCTCCAGAACCAGAATCCATCCTCGAATCTGGAACAAGTTCCTTCCAGTTCTTATATAACCATACAATGAATTTATAGAATGGAAGTAGATATTCGTAGTAATACGGGGTGTTCTAGAGAAATGCAAAGGGTAAAAGAAGGAGTGGCAATGATGTATGCAACTCAGATAATCCAAAAGCCAGAGTTTTAAGAAAGTTTTGTTAACTTGGTCACTGAGTCATAGTCAAAGGTCGGGTCATAGTCGCTGCCAAAGAGAGAGAGAAAAGAAACACTCTGCGTGCACTCTAATCTAGATTAGAATGGTTATCAATTTATCTAATCAGGAAGCCTCCAACTGTATCCTCAAATTCTCCTCCAAACCTGAAAGAAGAATTAGTCGGGTTCACCCGAGGAGTAAACCAACTCATCAGTGGGAATCAGGATCATCGCATGATAACGTGATGGAATCCACTCACATTATCACACTCCAGAACGTATGCGCATAGCTGGCAAGTTTCCTGTATGTTTGAAACTCCCGATGTGATTTTTACCCCATGCTCTTTTGACCTTGACTAAGGTCAACAAGTCATAAGTCACATGTCAAGTTCTACCAGTCATTGTCCAGGTTAATTTGAACCCACTAGCACAAGCCCTTGACAACGGCCAACAAGGTTGTATGACTGTCCTAAACCAATGCATCTATCAATGCAACAGAAAGGTAACAAGCAGCTACCATACACTATGCCTTGACGAAGGCCAACAAACATAGCATGAATACTAAGTGCTACCCATATGAAATAACGGAGGGCTACGAATGGTTTTTGGCGAAAAACGTGTAACGTAATGAACTTGATATCGTTGAAGGAACCGGATAGCTTTTTACAAATATATAGTGGCGAAAACCTTTGCTAAAGAGATCACTCCCGGTGAAGGGATCTCGGCTCTTTCCCCGTAGAATGAGGTGCAGGATATTCCAACTGAATACTGCGATGCAAAGCAAAAAGTAATTGACTGCAGTGAAGTTATTACCCTGAGGTAATCTTCTGCCTAAGGGGTCACTCCCGATGAAGGGATCTCGGCCCTTGCCTCGTCGAATGAGGTGCAGGATATTCATAACCGAATACCTCTGTGCAAAACAAAAGAGAACTTTCTTGTAATAATAGCTTTTTGAAAATTGTTCCAACAACATCGAATATGTTTGTTTTCCTTGCATTGATCTGAATCAATGCAGTCCCATCAATTGATCACACCACAAAAGAATGAAAATATGATGTACGTATATGCCATCTGCATTCGCCACTGGGTCCCGTCATGACCCATTAGGTTACTTAACTAATAACAGAGCGGGGATTAGACTAGCGCGGGTATAAAAAATATACAACATCTACTAGTATATATATCAATATATAATAATCGCTCCAGGCATGATAAATGCAACATCACAGAAAAGTAATAAGCATCACAAAACAATACAGATAATCTGGGAGCCTCGGGTTTTTCTTTGAACCACAAATGAAACCGACGTTCCTCAGGTCGTGTGGATAGCATGTGCAATGAAAACCTAGACACCCACGGGCACGGCAAGTTACCCGCCAAAACCAGAAGCGAGGCAGCCCCCTTCGGCAAAGAGAATAGGCCACCCAACACTTCACGGAATCCGGTAACTTGAACACCCTACCTTGGGTCAACCTATACCCCCTACGAGTGCGGCGAATAGCCCGCCAATTCTGGATTGAAGCCCTCTCCATCTCAAAACCATGAGATGCGGGCCCGTTGCCCTCTAGAACCCGGCTATCCTGCACTCCACCGCTGGGTAATCCTAGTACAAAAATGAAAATATGTACAACTGGTAAATCGACCTCAACCCGGTCGTGCCCCAAAAGAATAATATACAAACAGGCAGTGACGGCAGTCCACATGTCGGACGCTCACCTCGTGATATCAAATGTACAAATAAATCCAAACTGTACTAACATTGCACGCAAGTTGTCCTCTACGACAAATCCGAAACATCACAACACAACACAGAACATCAACGTGAATGTCAAGTTCGCAAACCTGTCTAAAAGGACTATAGCAATTAGACAAGATTTACCGCTCGAATGACATTCACGGTCGCAGATATAATGTAAGCAATGTGAACTAATGTATTTAAAATTTCAATCGACTAAACTTCCCGAAGTGGGCCCCAACCACAAATATTCCAGAAACAATAATTCCATATTAGAGACACCCAGAAGAAAAATGTTACACCGTTCCCCAAAACGGCGGCGGAACCGCGGCCAACACATGGCTTGTGCGGCTGTTCCACGGCAGTCCTGTGGGTTCAGTCGATAAAATTTCTTCAGTAGTCTTAAGAAAGCCTGCACGATTTTCTGACATACCCAAAAATAATTTTTAGACCAGTTTAAAAATTCGGTAGAAACTTGAAATTTGGAATTTTGGTTTCGAAAATTTCATTCGATCAATATTTTAAACATGTTAGAACAAGCTTGTATGTGTTAATGGCGTGGCTCTGATACAATATAAGTCTACGGTAGCACCCCGGTCGTCAATCCGAGGCCAAACACGGAACAAAAACTTTTACTGAACCGGCGCTAACACAGACTTTTACCCGGATCGTGCCATTAACCGTTAACTAGCAATCTACAAAGAAGTTAGAATGGCTATACCGATCGATCCGTGTCCTTCGGTCTTTAGTCACCATCTCTAGCTCCTCGCGGCATCTCTGATCTCGCTCGATCTCCAGTCTCCTTGTCGAAAGGGCATCGCTTCAAGAAGTCATTTTACGAGCTCCCGCTTCAAACCAAAGCAACTCGGATATGAAGTTTGCTAGCCGACATGTCCAAGGTGAAGTAGAGAATGTGTATAATAACTTTGTCTCTAAACATCCATTGATTCTCAACACATAAGATTGTATGGATGGAGGTTGAAGATGAAGCCATGGTGGAAGATGTGAGCTAGAGAAGAAGATGAAGAAGAGCTCCCTTTTGTTATTGTATTGTATGAAAATGTGAGAGTGCTAGAATGAAATCTCAAGACCAACCCCAAGCCTAGTGGCTGCCCTCTCTCTCTCCTCATATCATTTCAACACAATAATCAATCAAAAAAGGTGATATTGCTCAAAAAATATGATCATGAGTCATTACCTATGCACATGCCTCATTTAATGCCCTTCATCATGATTTCCACTCACAATTTCCAGCACTAAACATTTAAACCAAAATGTTTAATCCAAAAAGAGAATGGCAACATCTAAAGTAAACTCGTGACGGATCATAAGGATACCCCTCAACTATATATACATACCTGCATCCGCATTCCGACTAAATGCGAATACAATGAAACGAAAGTAATCCAACAAATCTAATACTAGGATCCAGCTTAAACCAAAACCCACTAGTATGATCCATCCGATCTTGATCCGTGCACAAGTGCACGTATATAATTGAACCCTATCACAATACCATACAGCCTCTACAACGTTTCGCCCGTACTTGGGAAACTATCTGTTGGGGACTCTAAAGACTCGTCAATAGTTTGGCAGTGGGTTTAACCACAAGCATGTTAGTGGTACTAGCTGTACGTAACGGCTGCGCATGTATTGACCAAAAGGGAGGCCGATGAGCGAACTCATTCTGAAACCCTTCTGAGCCTATCAGTGAAAATATCCGTACAGTCTGGTCTGTTCGTCTATGAGTATCGCATATCGGTCCTAGGGGATGGTAAACGTCAGACCACCAAAAGCGGTATAAGTCATGTCGGAGTGTATCCCAGAGCACCCTGAGATACTACTGGAATACCTACCAGTAAATCTCACCTTCCTTGGCCAAGGACTTCGTGTAATGGCTCTCCTAGACACAGCGCGATCTCACCCCCAATACCGGGAAAGACGAATCCCTTGCCGATCCGTTCACTACCTCCATGTGGCTCGGGACTATACCCAACTAAAACCTGTTTGCATGACTCTTTTGAGCCATGGTAGGGTAGTAATCAATGCACGGTGGGAACTCACACGAGACAAATGACGATCTCAGGTCGATGAACTAACCTATAAACATGTCACCAGGGAACTTCTATCTGACGCTATAATACCAGCTAGCATGTTCACGGCGAGTCCGTCCGGTGTACTCATAACCCAATGAGCACCTGTGTACATCTTAGGTGAACCTACTGACACCAATGAATTATGAGACCGGCCACCGCCCCTAGTTGGGGTCTAGACTGTATAAACTAGTCTACCGATGGAGTATCGATGCCTAGTCTTCAAACTCCCACAACTAGGGACACTTTAAGGATGTGCTTATAGACTACCCAACTCTCACGTATATGATCGCCATCATACTGCTGGTAGTCATGAAAGAATCCTGAGGGCTCTATCAACGTGTAATAGTGATTTATAATATCACCTAAAACATGTACACGATGATAAAGATAAACCAGATAGCATACTATCATCTTGAGTAAGACTGTTCTACTGGTATAGGTCCACCCTCAATCATTGAAATCATGTGCCTGCGATCCAATAATTGACATGAGGACACTATAGCTAACACAAAGCCCCACCCGTCCCAGGTCCTGAACCATCTTTTACGGATAAGGAGATCCGAAAAACATGGGATATTGATTGTGAGACGGCCAAGTGGCTCGTGCTTGCTTCTATGGACAGTATACATCAGAAGCAGCACCAGAAGATGGATTTTCAATCCATCTTTCTTCATACAAAGGAGTTGTACGCAGAGCAATCTCGGACTTTACAATACGAGGCATCTCGAAAGTTGTTTCAGATGCGGATGGCTCCTGGCACATCAGTAGGAGAACATGTCTTGAACATGATTGGTCTTATAGAATAACTAGAGGACCTAGGATGGACCATAGATAACGAGTAATATACTGATATTGTTCTACAGTCTCTCCCCCCCCCCCGCCTTTGCTACGTTCATTGTAAATTTCAATATGAATGATTTTGAGAAATCACTTCCTGAACTTCTCAATATGTTGAGAAGTGCAGAGAGCAGGCTTAAGACAGCGAAAACTCCTGCTCGGCTTGCTGGGCCATCTTCTTCTTCCATCCCAAAAGCCAAGGCCAAGGGAAAGAAGAATAAGAAACCCACCAAACCGAGTGGTGGAGTTGTAAAGGCGAAGAGGAAAGACAAATCCAGGGCTATGGGAAGTGGAAAAGGAGAATGTTTTTACTGCCACAAGTCGGGACACTGGAAACACAACTGTGCTCTATATCTTGCTGATCTCAAGAAGAAGAAACATATTGATGCTTCCGCTTCAGGTTTGTTTGTAACTAAAAAAGGTTTATCTATAAACTTTGCATCTTGGGTATTAGATACCGGTTCTGGTTCTCACATCTGCAATTGTATGCAGGGATTGAGAAACAGTAGCATTTTAAAGACTGGTGACTATACTCTTCAGGTTAGAAATGGTTCTAATATACATGTTGTATCTGTAGGAGATTATCATCTGGGGTTTCCTTTAGGATGTATTTTTTTTAACCCTTATTATTATGTACCTAGTATGCTATGTAATATAATACCCGTTTTTTTGTTAGACAATGAAGGATATCATTTTGTGTTGCAAAATAATGTTATGAACATTAACTTGAATCAACAGTTGATTGGATATGGTACATTGAATAATGATATTTACGTCCTAAACCAACACATAGTTTTCAATATACAACATACAAATAAAATAAAATTTTCAGATATAAATGAAGATTTTCTTTGGCATTGTAGACTTGGTCATATTAATGAAACAAGACTAAACAAGCTACATAAATATGGATATTTAAATCCTTTTGAATATAAATCTTATGCAACTTGTCAGTCCTGTATCAAAGGTAAAATAACCAATACTCCGTTTACTGGACACGGAGAAAGAGCTGTAGAACACTTAAGCATCATACATAGTGATGTATGCGGACCAATGTCTACACATGCTAGAGGCGGTTTTTCATACATCATTACTTTTACTGATGGTTTCTCAAGATTTGGACACGTGTTTTTATTAAAGCATAAATCCGAAGCTTTCAAGAAATTCAAGGAGTTCAAACTTGAAGTAGAAAAACAAACAGGCTTGAGCATCAAGAAACTTCGATCGAATCGAGGAGGAAAGTATTTGAGTACAGAGTTTTCAGACTTCTTAAAAAATAATAGGATTCTTTCTCTACTCACTCCCCCATACACACCGCAGCATAACGGTGTGTCAGAACGGAGGAATCGTACCCTATTAAATATGGTATGTTCCATGATGAGTGATGCTGAGTTACCACTTTCCTTTTGGGGACATGCATTGAAAACAACAATGTATCTGTTAAACAGGGTTCCAACCAAGACCGTGTCTACCACTCCATATAAAATATGGTGTGGAAAGAGACCATCTCTTAAAAGAGTTAGGAAATGGGGTTGTCCGGCTTTTGTCAAAAAGCAGAATTCAGACAAACTCGAGACACGATCGGTCATGTGTAAATTTGTGGGATATCCAAAACATTCATATGGATATCTATTCTACCACAAGGAGAAACAAAAGGTGTTTGTTTCTCAACATGCCACGTTTTTTGAAAATGAAATTTTTACAAATAGTACTGATGGCAATGAGGTACTAGAAGAGGTTCTAATGACACAAATTACTCATGACGAATTGGTTGAAACTGATGTTGTAGTAGGACTTCAAGAATCTCAACCGCTTCGGAGATCTAGTAGAACTTCTCGTCCACCAGAGAGATACTATGGGTTTCTCATTGATAGTGATAGAGAAGATTGCATTATGGATGATGATGACCCTACTAGTTTTCAACAAGCTATCATGAGTGGTGACTCAGTGAAGTGGCTGGATGCCATGAGATCCAAAATGGAGTCTATGTACACCAACAAAGTATGGACTTTGGACGTTGCACCTCCTGAGATAAAACCCGTAGGGTGCAAATGGATCTTTAAAAGAAAGATTAGTGTAGATGGACAGGTAGAGATCTTTAAAGCAAGGTTTGTAGTGAAAGATTGGTGTAGATGGACAGGTAGAGACCTTTAAAGCAAGGCTTGTAGTGAAAGGTTTTCATCAAAGACCAGGATTGGACTATGATGAAACTTTCTCTCCAGTAGCAATGCTTAAATGCATTCGGATCCTACTTGCTATTTCTTCTTACTACGACTATGATATCTGGCAGATGGACGTAAAACTGAATTTTTAAATGGTGATTTAGAAGAATGTGTTTTTATGGATCAGCCCTAGGGCTTCATTGACAGTGGGAGCAGCGAAAAGGCATATAGCTTGCTTAAATCTATTTATGGATTAAAGCAGGCATCACGGTGCTAGAGCATCTGCTTTGATGATACAATAAAAGAGTTTGATTTTGTCAAAAATATAGATGAACCATGCGTTTCTAAGAAGATTGTAGGGAGTATTTTCACATTCCTCGTATTGTGCGTGGATGACATTTTCTTGATAGGAATTGATATTCCAATGCTACAATCGGTCAAACTATTCTTATCGCAAAGGTTCTCTATGAAGGACCTGGGTGATGCCTCGTGCATTTTGGGCATAAAGATCTATAGAGATAGATCAAAGAGATTATTGGGATTGTCCCAATCAAAGTACATTGACACCATCCTAAAAAGGTTTAGTATGGAAGATTCAAAGCGTGGTACCTTGCCCGCTTGGCATAGAATCATTCTCTCCAAGAACTTCTGTTCGAAGACTGATCAAGAGAGAGCTCGCATGAGAATTATACCCTAGAGTTCACCCGTAGGATCTATAATGTATGCGATGTTGTATACTCGCCCTGATGTAGCTTATGCACTAGCTGTAGTAAGCATGTATCAATCCAACCCAGGGGAGAAACATTGGATAGCAGTGAAGAACATTCTTAAGTACTTTTAAAGGACTAAAGAATTGTTCTTGGTGTATGGTAATGGGGATCTCCAAATGGAGGCCTTTACCGATTCAAGCTTCCAATGTGATAAGGATGACAGCAAATCTATCTCAGGGTCTGTATTTACCCTCAATGGAGGGGCGGTTAGTTGGAAGAGTTTCAAACAGGATACCGTTGCAGACTACACGATGGAAGCTGAGTATATTGCTGCAAATGATGCTGCCAAGGAAGCCGTCTAGATGAGGAAGTTCATCGTGGAGCTAGGAGTAGTTCCAACCATTGTTGATCCAATACCATTGTATTGTGATAATAATGGGGCTATAGAATTAGCCAAAGAATCTAGGTCCCATCAGATGTCCAGACACATCCTAAGGCGATATCATTTGATCCGGGAGATAGTAGATCACTACGAGATCGAGATTCGGAAAGTAGATATAAAGAATAACACCGCGGATTCACTCACCAAGGCCTTTCCACAGCCGCAACATGAGCGTCTTTTTGAGATGTTGGGTATGAGATAGCCAATAATTGGCCTTAGTGCAAGTGGGAGATTGTTGGATATATGTATGCCCTAGAGGCCATTATATGTATAGTCGATGCTTGGATATGTATATATGCTTATAGATGACTTTCTTGCTCGACATGATAGTATGCTATCTGGTTTACATTATCTTGACATGTTCATTTGATTATGCATCTTACTCATTTGGTACATGTTGATAAATCCCCCAGGATATTTGCTTGACTACTACGACTATGATGTGGCCATACTAGTGGGACACATGTAATTTATGAGCATAACCTTGAACTGTTTCTAGTCGTGGGTGTATTGAGACGGGGTATCGATTTTTCAGAGTAGACTAGCGTATACCATTCTTGTCCAATATGATGGGCAATGGATGATCCCATATCCATCTGGTGTGGTGACACCAAAGATTGTATATGGGTGCTCAGTGGAGACTGGTTATAGTGTACGGACTCGCCGAGAACTCCTATGTGGTATTATATCTATCGTCGGATAATATTTCTCAGGTGACACCGATACAGGTTAGTCTGTAGACCCAAGATCGTCATAGAGTCTTGTGTGTCCTTCCACTGTATTTTGATCTCCACTCAACCACGGCTCTACTGAGTCATGAAAATAGGTGAATTTTGGGTACAGTCCCGAGGCACAAGGAGGCAATGAGCGATAGGAGGGGTTTCTTCTCTCCCGGTATTGCGGGTTGATGTTGTGCAATGTTCGATTGGATATAACAGGAAGTCCCTGGCTAGGGCTGCTAAAATTTATTGATAAGTGTTATCAGTAGTTTCTCGATATGTTATGAGGCATACACCGGCATGACTTATTGAGTTATTAGGGTCGATGATACCATCCCTAGACTCGATATTGTCACGACCCGAAATAGCACGTGACTGGCACTTGAATCATATGAAGTCTATAGGACCTTCAAGTAAGCTAAAAGCCTAAAAATCGAAAACCATTTCAAGGAGTAAATAAGGAAATCTAGTTTTTAAGTAGTAAGGAAAACATGTTTTAAAAGAAAGGTTTTTAAATAAGTAAGTCGAATATGCATTTTTAAAATTTCTCGTCTTCTCTGAAAATTTCGGCAGAGTTTCCTTTGTAAATACTGGCCCTGAACGGAGTACAACAAGAACAATATATATACAATGATAAAAGGTATCCCCAATCAGAAACTAGCTCTTCGTCAATCAACGGTCACAACCACGCAAGCAGTAAAATATACAACGCCGAAGGGCGAGGATCAAAACTCAAAGGAAAACTCAAAATCAGTAAGAAAACCATAATTCTACAACGCGCGACTCTAAGGTCAAAATAATACACAACTGGTTTTGTAAGTCTGAAACAATATACAAGTTTGGTTGATGGAATTACTAGATACAACTGAATAATACATATATAATGTTGGTTCTGATGCAAAAGAACCCACCTACCAAAGCAAATCACCCGTGAAGGAAGCAGTGTTCCAGAAGCTGCAATGGAACCTGTACGGCAATACCTGCAAGAACTGTGGCACAACGGGGTGTGTTGCCAACTCGTGAATAGAAAACATCACAGAGTAGAAATCGTATGTATAACACAATCCTAGGTCAATAAGATCAGATATATATATATAAACCTCAAATGAATAAGTCTGAAGCATAACAAGGTGGCAATGTAACATCTATATATGAGTGTAGTGCCAAGTGCTCGTGCCAGTGCCTCAGGTAATAACATATCATAAATATGAGGTATAATCAATGTAGTCAGCGTCAACTATATTATGAAGCCTATAAGTATGTGGATATCATCTAACTATGTAATCATTGTCTGTATGTATGTAGATCTCGTCCACGTGTCACCCAATAACAATAAGTATGATGCATGTAAATATCATAAACATATGCATGGAAGTATGAGGATATAAATCAGCATGTGTCGCTCGCGACATATCAAAATCATGGAACCTGAATGTCAAGCATCGACACTCGAAAACATTATGAAACATGTGCCTAAAATCGGCACATAAATCCTCATATACATAGGGCTCCGTAAGTCCGAATCGACCCGTCTCATCTCTCAACTCCGGTCGGTATCCTCCGGATATCCGCCGAGGCCAAATACTATCACTGGTAGATAGTACTCCCCTGCCAGGCTCACCGTCTAATATATACGAGTCTTCTTGCCCCGGGGTACCTTACCGGGTCCACCATGTACCCGTAGACGATGCCTACCGCTCTCCTCGAATCGGGTTTCACATGCCACTCTCAGAACCGAGAAAACACATGGTGGGCGCATTGAAATATCATTTCAAGGGTAACCGAGTTTTTAAAACAATACATAATCTCTTTTGAAATACCTACGGTTCCCAAATCCAGAAATATTTTGGAAATAACATATCTCAATGCGTATAATCATAAAGCATGATGTATGCGACATGTAAAAGAAATATAAGCATATCAATATATCATGCAACATGGAATGGTAATATGCAAATATTGAGGGAAACCGCTCTTTTAAAATGAATACAGTTTTAAAATATATCTTGCGGATTCCAAATCTCTAAAATCATGACAGAATCGTTTATGTATATGCGAATACGTATGTATGCACGTAGGGGTCTACAATATGTGAGAACACAAGTATGAATATACAATATGTATGTGCACAAGTATGAAAGTACAGTATGTAAGTACACGAGTATGAATGTACAATAGGTATGTGCACAAGTATGAGTGTACCGTATGTAAGTACACGAGTATGAATGTAAAATAGGTATGTGCACAAGTATGAGTGTACAGTATGTAAGTACACGAGTATGAATGTACAATAGGTATATGCACAAGTATGAGTGTACAGTATGTAAGTACACGAGTATGAATGTACAATAGGTATGTGCACAAGTATGAGTGTAAACTATGTGAGTACACGAGTATTAATGTACAATAAGTATGTGCACAAGTATGAATGTACAATATGTGAGTACACGAGTATGAATGCACAATAGGTATGTGCACAAGTATAAGTGTACAATATGTGAGTACACGAGTATGCCATGCAAGGGTCATATCCTGAATGCAACAGTACTACAGTGTAGTGGCTGGCAATTATCGATGATGAAGTGTGTGAGCCGGCAAGCAGGTGTACGTGGAACATATGCATCATCGATAATGGTGCTGGAGTCCTAACAAAATGCTTTTAATATAGCAATAACATATTTAACATGCAACGCGATGCGAACAGCGAAAATATGCGGCAAATGAATAATAAACACAAAAGTGCAGAATCTACATCAATGTATCAATGTCATACTGTTTTGTCATTTGAAAGAAGACGAATCGTGGTTTTTAGGAAAATAAGGGCTATGGTGTTTTTAAGAAAAGATACGTCTTTTGAAAATATCCGTAGAATCTCTTTTCCTGTCTTTAAAATACTTCCAATTCGTTAGTTTTTAAAATAGGTATGATATCTAACATCTACTAGCAAAACTACAGCTCTGACTAATGAGTCGATTAGGAGGGGTATGTAAACCACCTAAATCTGAGTCGATATATATATATATATATATAATAGTCGATGATCCCGCCTCAAGGTAGCGCATACGATACAATATCATATGATATCCTCGTGTCATGAGTGCGGATCTATCATCAATATAAAGCTCGTGCGGTAAATCATCGTACGGCATCCCGAAAGCTGGGTACGGGTCAATATCACATTCATCTCATCAATTATCTGGTATCCTTATCATCATATCTCATGATCCCGGGTACTGATCTAAGTCTAGTACAAATCGATACCATCTATCTAAATATAAATGCGTATGTGAAACACACATCCAAAGGCCCGCTAAAATCTCATGTCGTATCCTTAATACGAATCATATCATATCACCGATCTCACGGCACTATGCCCAAAGTCATCGACTCATCTCCAAATATCATCCACTATCCTCATCATCCAGGTATAGGTATAAAAAGCAAGCAGGTGTGTGTGGGGGTGTAAACCTATTCTCGGGCTCGCAACTAGGAAACTGTAGTAGTTTACTTCTGAATCCAAATCTATCCATAATAGACCTAACCACATATAGAATATCCATATCACATAACAAGCTATCATATATAGTATATATGTAGTATACTCGATATCTAACTGCGGGGTTGCTATACTCCATCCACCCGACTTCTCACATAGATATAATCTACTCACCTTTCTAGCTTGCCGATGTCGATGTCGCCACCATCTTCTTCATCGTCTCGAATCACCGTGGGGGTATCTACATGTCACACGTATCACATCGCATTAAAAATAAATCGAAACCAAAACGACACACGAAAACCAAAACGATACGCTTAATAGCCTATAGGTTAGAACCTATGGTTAGCTTTCGCAAAACAACCCAATATCACTCGAGAAAGACGTACAAACGTCACGTAATCGAGATAACGCACAAATTCAAAATTCTAGAAATCGAAATACGGTAAACCATAACTCAAATCAAAGAAGCAACTAGAGACAGTGGTCCCGGATTTTGACTAAGGCCAAAACAAGGCAAGCAAACAACTCTGGGGTGATATATGGTGTGAATATGACCTACTGAAGCAATCTAGGCACCTATTTTATCAGGGGGGCCGGCCACATCCATGCAAAATCCGCCTAGGCCGGTTTGGGTAGGGAATTAAGGGTTCGTTCTTGTAGGGTAGTCTCCTGGTGGTCTAACCAAGCTCCTAAAGTTGTTTATTTTGCCAGTAAAAATCCCAGTTCATTCCAGATTTTCCTGCACACTCAAAGTTCACAAACCGACATTGCAAAGTTTTGTTTTCTGTCCCAGGTCTTATATGGTGTTGGATCTGGGTTCTTAGAACCAAGGGGGGTTTAAGGGTTACCACTAAGGCCTAATTACACTATCACAACTCAAATTAACCTTAACCCTCTCTAGGGTTTATCAAAGTCCACCAAACTTCGCCAAAATGAAATGAAACACGTATGGATGCATAAGGAATTAAAACACTTTACTAATGATGTAGAAATTACCTCCCTTGGCAACTCAAGAATTTTCTTGAGTTGCTCAAATTACTCAAAATCTTCTCTTTCTTGGTCCATGGGGTAGCCGGTGAGTTCATGCATCCTTTTTGTGAAAAGGGTAATAGGTTTTGAGTTGATTTTCATGGTGTTTTGGGGGATTTTGTGGAGAAGGAGAGGAGGGGAATAGCAGCAGCAGCAACA
The DNA here is from genome assembly GCA_030015575.1 of Agapanthus africanus. Classification (NCBI taxonomy): domain Eukaryota; kingdom Viridiplantae; phylum Streptophyta; class Magnoliopsida; order Asparagales; family Amaryllidaceae; genus Agapanthus; species Agapanthus africanus. The sequence goes on from JASDDO010000029.1 coordinate 294,111,052, forward strand.
AAAGGAAGGGAGGGGAGAGAAATGATTGAGGAAAATGACAGGGGATGGCTCAAGACAAAGGGTTAACCCTCACCCACTCTTTCTCTCTCTTGCCCACTCCTCACTATTCTAATCATATCCTTTTCTTTTCTTTTCTATTTTCTTTTAAAACCACAACCATGCTTAAAACATGAAGGAAAGCCATGGAAAAATATGTAACAAGTGTAAAAATGATACGGTGCAATGTTTTGCACAAAATATGCTTAAAGTGTGATTAGCGATTTTTAATCGCGATTAGCACTAAATTAGTGTCAAATTAATCGTAAAACTTAAAATTTGCATAATTCACATAAAACACGATCTTTCTAGTAATTTCTATAATTTTCCAAATTTTTCTCAATTTATCGGTATTTAATTATACTGAAATATTAAAATATTCATTTAAAAATAATATTAAATTATAAAAATTCCCAAAAAAATTATTTTATTTTTTTGAAATGTTTCAATCTTCCCCCCTTAAAAAAATTCTGTCCCTGAATTTAAATTTAAACTTCTAAATTCTTAAAACATTTCAATAAAAGTCCAAGTCGTCGGGACTCCAAAATCGTCAATACGTAAAACGCATCATAGCGCAATGCATGCGCAAAACAATAAGCAGATAACTCAAAATCAAAACTCCGTCAAGCATCCCGCAATCATCGGAGTCATGGTAAAGACACAAATGTCAAATCCAAAACAAAACCAATACGATCTATATCAAAGTTATACATGTAGACATCAAATCTATACATATAAATAACTGAAGGAAATGCATGCAACCTTTTTAAGTCGCTGTGCGATCCACATAACACGACACAGTGGCGGACGTCTAATGTAGTAAAATAACCATATATGTATATATCTTTTGTTTAATAGGTACATTCTGCCGTTTTGAAAACAATTTAGAAGGGTTTTCTTGTTTTAAACGTTTCGTGTCATACCAGACACGTAGGTAAATACACAGACTATAGCTCGCTTTTTGAAAATCTCTTCGATAACTATCAATGCATGGAAAATATATCCAGGTATTATCCCCTGACTGGTACTGTTCAGTACGAAAACAAAAAGCAATATCATAAAAACGTACTGGTCCATAAGGAATAAATCCTAAAATGTATATAAGAATACCCTGTGCGTCTGGTGCGCAAGGAAATCAAAATCCACATATGTGCCATACATGTGCACAGAAACAACATCTAGGTGCAACGGGTGTGCACAAAACATCTGTCATAGGCAACATGTGTGCATGACAGCAAAATCAGGTGCATCTGGTATGCACGAAGAATCTCGATTTAGTGCATCGGGTGTGCACCAAAATCGTATCTCAAAACATGCGCTCAATACGCGTGAAAATCCAAATTAGGTGCATCCATCATGCACGAATAAAATCTAAATCATGCGCACTCAACATGTACGAAATCACGAAATCCAATATCAAGCGTCGAACATGTGCAAAGTCCAAATCAAATGCACGGAGTGCAAGAAATCAACATCAATATCAGAATCAAAATCGACGGTATACAATACGGCTCAATCAAAATCAGGTATACTGCGGTATATAAGCTCACAACCATATGCATCAGCATGCACAAATTAAATCAAAACACTAAATGTGCATGTAAACGATGCAGAAGGCATAAGTCAAATCGCATGCATAACATAGGCATGAAATCATATATCACCACAATGGTGTATAAAGCACATCTCAAGTGTAATAAGTATGCGCAAGATATAAATGCCCAGTATGTGCAACCATGTTGCATGAAAACAAATATCATGGAACTCAGCCATCAAGACTAAATCATGCGAATAAATCACCCAAAAGACCAAAATCCAAGGTGACGGATACGTGATAATCAAATCACAAAATCATAAATCATAAATACCGCCATCGATATTTCCTCCTTCACAGTTGAGAAGGTGTCGGTGCATCCGATGCTAGCAGAGCAAGGTATCTACTTGCCTCTTGCTCACGGTCTAGTGTCCTCTGTCTCTGGGCCCTTTTCTTCTCTGCGGGTTAACAATCTCGCAATCCATCGGCTCATCGCCCTATCAGGTGTGCTAACGGGGGTGATTCCATCCTGGCTGGTCACCTCTCGGTCAATCCTTACGGCCACTCGTAAAGCAGCACGTCACTTGCGCCGACCTTTGGTCCTCTGAATTCACATTACATATCTAATCCTGGGTGCAAATCTTATCGCAGTAGTGTCCTGGAAGTAATCCTGCTCAAGGTCTCTTTCGATCTCGCCTATGCCGAACTGTACGGAGGCTGGTATTCTTTCATAATCTTTTCTCGCTCTCTAGACATCTGTGTCCTCAGTACAGCAATTCCTTTAAAGCTAGTCGCATCCCAACGCCTCTATAGACACATCCGAACTTTAATCTTAGCGGGGAGTAACAATAGCTCATCAGCATCTTCCACGAACCTCTTGTCCCATTTGTCTGTATCATCGTCCACTTCGACGTCACGTCTCTATCTGTGCATTGCAACATTCGCGGCTACGGTCAATCCGAAGTCTGTCACACGGACTCGAAATCACGAACTCGGTATCTTCATCACTCTGTGGAAGATATCTAGCCGAACACGTCCTCAGGAACTCGTCCCAATCTGCGGAGATATGCTTCATACCCGTCCGTTCTTGACCAATTCACAACATACCTGGGTGAGGTCCTCTATCCAAACCTGGTCAACTATCTCATCGACGATGTCGAACTCTGGCCTGCTGGGTGTGTGCAATATGACAACTCCTGGGTTTAGGTTTTCTCATATAGTATTCCAGAAAGGTCCTATCGAGGTCTTTCTCAAATCTCGCATCTGCCGATTTGCCCGAAAATTACCACCCCTACTATATCTGTTTCTTGTTCCGGAATAGCTGTGTGCTCATTACGACTGCTTCTGGAAGATATATCCTTAGACAATGCCTCTGCATGCGTATCGCATCTCTGATGTCAGCGGAGTAGAACGTCATCCCGTTGAATTCTCGTGCGACATCTTTACTCCATTCTGCTCCATTGTCGACTGATTCGGACTCGTCTCCTCGTGGTTGCATGGACTGCGCTCCAATGGCTATACTCGTATCTGGAGTCTCTAAGTAATGTATCTCATCACATGATATCTGAATGATGTCGAACCATCCGATCGATTTGTCAGAACCTCAAAATCCCCGAATAGATCAACGCTTTCGGTATAGTTATAATAGTATTCTGGTACATACCACAACACCTGTGGACCAACCGTAGAAGGGCAAACTCAAGCCTCACAAATGGCACCGCTGAACATCCACAAACCCTAAGGTTCGGAGGCGTTCCATGGTCATTACGTCGACTTAAGGTTTCATTCTTTTAGAGGGTCCATAGCATTGCTTGCATTGTCTTCCGAATACTTTAAATTTGGAAATGGGTTCCTGACATTCGATCGTCTCTATTGACTCTCAACGATTCTGCGTGAAGTCGTCTCTAGCTGGAATCAATCTATCTGTTGACCTCGCATCGGGGTAAGCGAACGAACTGCATGTCCTAGTCATTCATCCTGGGGTGACTAGCGACCTTCCATCATATCTCTAAGTATATACTCATGCTGCAATAGCTCCAACATTTGGGCGATATCTCGTCATTTGGAGCAACAACTGGCTCATTCGTCTGTACGCTAAACAGCGCCTCAATCATCATGAATAAGCGATATATCAATGGTCATCACATCCTGGCTGGCCTCTAGCAGTAGCCTGATCCTCTGGTGCCGATCAGCACGTCCGGGAAATCTCGTAAAAGCGATCTGTCAAACGCTCGTGGCGCGAAAATGCAATAAAATGAAGCCTCTATGCAGTCATACGTCTCTGAGATCAGGCCCTGGTCAGTCCTCGTCCGTGACGAGCTCGTGTTGACGCAACTCTAGCCGTATCTCTCTCTGCCCGTGTGATCGTGGCAGCAAATCATAACCAACATCGATGAGGATAGATCATAGGAATGAATATAATACTGTGCAAGGAAAATTACATCCTAAGGTTTCTTAAGCTGAGTAGCGTATCGTAAATATGCCGCGGAACATACGTATGGTATGTCACTATACTCAAGCTACCTACCTCATCAACCAAGGGTCATCCTACACGACGAAAGTTCGGGTATAATACCCCCTCGACTAAGTCTAAGTTCCGTAAGGTCAAGCCTAAGTTCCGTATATATATAAACGCTCTAGGCTCTACATAGTCAAACTTAGACTCGAACCAAGGTTAACCTAGCGCTTTGATACCAACTTTGTCGCGACCAGAAATAGCACGTGACTGGTACTTGAATCATATGAAGTCTATAGGACCCTATCTAATTCAAGTAAGCCAAAAGACCATTAATCTAAAACCATTTTAAGGAGTAAATAAGGAAAACTAGTTTTTAAGAAGTAAGGAAAACATGTTTTAAAAGCAAGGTTTTTAAATAAGTAAGCCGAATATGCATTTTTAAAATTTCTTGTCTTTTCTGAAAATTTCGACAGAGTTTCCTTTGTAAATACTGGCCCCGAACGGGGTACAATAAGAATAATATATATACAATGATAAAAGGCATCCTAAGCGGGAGCTAGCTCTTTGTCAATCGACGGTCATAACCACACAAGCAGTAAAATATACAACGCCGAAGGGCAAGCATCAAAACTCAAAGGAAAACTCAAAATCAGTAAGAAAACCATAATACTACAACGCGCGACTCTAAGGTCGAAATAATACACAACTGGTTTTCTAAGTCTGAAATAATATACAAGTTTGGTTGATGGAATTACTAGATAAAACTGAATAATACATATACAATGGTGGTTCTGATGCAAAAGAACCCACCTACCAAAGCAAATCACCCGTAAAGGAAGCGGTGTGCCAGAAGCCGCAATGGAACCTGTACGGCAAAACCTGTAAGAACTGTGGCACAATGGGGGTGGGTTGCCAACTAGTGAATAGAAAACATCACAGAGCAGAAATCGTATGTATGACACAATCCTAGGTCAATACGATCAGATATATATAAACCTCAAATGAATAAGTTTGAAGAATGATAAGGTGGCAATGTAACATCTATACATGAGTGTAGTGTCACGTGCTCATGCCAGTGCCTCAGGTAATACCATATCATAAATATGAGCTATAATCAATGTAGTCAATATCAACTATATCATGAAGTCTATGAGTATGTGGATATCATCCAACTATGTAATCAATGTCTGTATGTATGTGGATCCCGTCCATGTGTCACCCAATAACAATAAGCATCATGCATGTAAATATCATAAACATATATATAGAAGTATGACGATATAAATCAACATGTGTCGTTCACGACATATCAAAATCATGGAACCTGAGTGTCAAGCATCGACACTCGAAAATATCATGAAAACTGTGCCTAGCATCGGCACGTAAATCCTCATATACATAGAGCTCCGCCAGTCCAGATCGACCCGTCTCATCTCTTAACTCCGGTCGGTATCCTCCGGATATCCGCTGAGCCTAAATACTATCACCGGTAGGTAGTACTCCCGTGCCAGGCTCACCGTCTAACATATACGAGTCTTCTTGCACCGGGGTAGCTTACCAGGTCCACCATATACCCGCAGACGGTGCCTACCGCCCTCCTCAAATCGGGTTTCACATGACACTCTCAGAACCGAGAAAACACATGGTGGACGCAATAAAATATCATCTCAAGGGTAACCGGGTTTTTAAAACAATACATAATCTCTTTTGAAATACCCACGGTTCCCAAATCCGGAAATATCATGGAATAACATATCTCAATGCGTGTAATCATAAAGCACGATGTATGCGACATGTAAAAGAAATGTATGCATATCAGTATATCATGCAACATGGAATGGTAATATGCACATATTGAGCGAAACCACTCATTTAAAATGAATACAGTTTTAAAATACATCTTGTGGTTCCCAAATCTTCAAAATCAAGATAGAATCATCTATGTATGTGCGAATACGTATGTATGCTTGTATGGGTGTACAATATGTGAGTACACAAGTATGAATATACAATAGGTATTACACAAGTTTGAGTGTACAGTATGTAAGTACACGGGTATGAATGTATAATAGGTATGTGCACAAGTATGACTATACAGTATGTAAGTACACGAGTATGAATGTACAATAGGTATGTGCACAAGTATGAGTGTACACTATGTAAGTACACAAGTATGAATGTACAATAGGTATATGCACAAGTATGAGTGTACAATATATAAGTACACGAGCATGAATGTACAATAGGTATGTGCACAAGTATGAGTGTACAATATGTGAGTACACGAGTATGAATATATAATAGATATGTGCACAAGTAGGAGTGTACAATATGTGAGTACACGAGTATGAACATACAATAGGTATGTGCATATGTATAAGTGTATAATATGTGAGTACACAAGTATTCCATGCAAGGGTCATATCCTGAATGCAACAGTACTACAGTGTAGTGGCATGGTAATTATCGATGATGAAGTGTGTGAGCCGGCAAGCAGGTGTACGTGGAACATATGCATCATCGATAATGGTGCTGGTGTCTTAACAGCATGGTTTTAATATAGCAATAACATATTTAACATGCAACCCGATGCGAACAGCTAGAATATGCGTCAAATGAATAATAAACACAATAGTGCAGAATCTACATCAATGTGTCTATGTCATACTGTTTTGTCATTTGAAAGAAGATGAATCGTGGTTTTTAGAAAAATAAGGGATACAGTGTTTTTAAGAAAAGATACTTCTTTTGAAAATATCTGTAGAATCCTTTTGCCTCACTTTAAAATACTTCCGATTCGTTAGTTTTTGAAATAGGTATGATATCGGCCTAGCCTAACATCTACTAGCAAAACTACAGCTCTGACTAACGAGTCAATCAGGAGGGGTATGGAAACCACCTAAATCTGAGTCGATATATATATATATATATATATATATATATATATATATATATAAACCTGACTTTCTTGCCCTCCCTTCCCCCTGGTTTCAATAATTAGCTTTCTTTAACTAAGAGCTTATTATTAAAACAATATGAAAGGGGCTCCGAAAGATGAACGAGCTAGTTAAGGCACATACAAGCCTATATATATATATATATATATATATATATATATATATATAAAGTATAATAGACGGTGATCCCGCCTCAAGGTACCGCGTACGATACACTATCATTGACATCCTCGAGTCATGAGTGCGGATTTATCGTCAATATAAAGCTCGTACGGTAAATCATCGTACGGCATCCCAAAAGCTGGGTACGGGTCAATATCACATTCATATCATCAATTATCTGGTATCATTATCATCATATCTCATGATCCTGGGTACCAATCTAAGTCTAGTACAAATCGATACCATCTATCAAAATATAAATGCGTGTGTGAAACACATGTCTAAAGGCCCACTAAAATCTCATGTCGTATCCTAAATACGAATCACATCATATCACTGATCTCACGGCACTATGCCTAAAGTCATCGACTCATCTCCAAATATCATCTACTATCCTCATCATCCATGTATATGTATAACAAGCAAGCATGTGGGAGGGGGGTGCAAACCTATTCTAGGGTTTGTAACTAGGAAACTATACTAGTTTACTTCTAAACCCTAATCTATCCATAATACACCTAATCACATCTAGAACATCCATATCACATAATAGGCTATCATATATAGTATATATGTAGTATACTCGATATCGAACTGTGGAGGTGCTATACTCCATCTGTTGGAGATAGTGCTTTCAGAGTCAATTATTGGATCATAGGCATGTGATTGCAATGATTGAGGGAGGACCTATGCCGAGAGGACGGTCTTACTCAAGATGAAGTATGCTATCCGGTTTATCTTTATCATCGTGTACTGCTTTAGGTGACCATACAGGTCACTATTATACGTTGATAGAGCCCCTAGGATTCTTGCTTGACTTCCAGCAGTATGAGGGCGATCATATACGTAGGAGCTGGGGTCTATAAGTACATCCTTAAAAGGTCCCTAGTCGTGGGAGTTTTCGAGACAGGGCATCGATACTCCAGAGTAGACTAGTGTATACAGTCGAGATCTCGAAGAGGGGCGGTGGCCGGTCTCACAAGCCATTGGTGTCAGTTGGTTCACCTAAGATGTATACAGGTGCTCATTAGGTTATGAGTACACCGGACTTGACTCGCCGGGAACCTGCTAGTTGGTCTTATACCAGACGTCAGATAGCAGTTCCCTGGTGACATGTGTACAGGTTAGTTCATTGACCTGAGATCGTTATTTGTCTCGTGTGAGTTCCCACTGTACTTTGATTACTACCCTACCAAGCTCAAAGGGGACATGCAAACAGGTTTTAGTTAGGTACAGTCCCGAGCCACATGGAGGCAGTGAGCAGATCTGCAGGGGTTCGTCTCTCCCGATATTGGGGGTGAGGTCGCGCTATGTCTAGGAGAGCCCTTACACGAAGTCCTTGGCCAAGGAAGGAGATTTACTGGTAGGTATTCCGGTAGTATCTCAGGGTGTTCTGGGCTACACTCCGACACGACTTGTACCGCTTTTGGGGGTCTGACTTTTACCAACCCCCTAGGCCCGCTATGCGATGCTCATAGATGAACGGACCGGACAGTACAGATATTGTCACTGACAGGCTCAGTAGGGTGTCAGGATGAGTTCGCTTACAGACGTCCCTTTTGGTCAATAGATGGTAGCCCGTCACGTATGGCTAATACCTCTGACGTGCTAGTGGTTAAATCCACAACCATAGTATTGACGAGTCTTTAGAGTCCCTCACTGACAGTTTCTCAAGTTTCGGGTGAAACGCTGTAGAGGCCGCATGGAGATATGGCAGGGTTCGTTCAGATACGTGCGGTATTGCACGGATCATGATCGGACGGATAATACTAGCGGGCTTTGGTTTAAGCCGGATCCTAGTATTGTACTGTGTAGATTTTGTCTCATTGCATTTATATTCGGTTGGAATAGAAATGCGGGTATGTATATACAGTCGCGAGGTTTTCTTGTAATTTATTACGGGATTAGTTTTCTGAAGTTTCCAGTTTGTTTACCGGTTTTGGCCATTTTCCTTTGTATCATTCCATGGCTGAAAATTGGTGGAGGAGAGCTTATTTGCAATTGTGCAAATTAGTATTGTGGAGGGTGGTCTTTGTAAATTGTTGCATCATGATGGTTTCATGATGGTTCCACCATCCCTTGACTTTCTTTTATTCATGATGGCTTGAACTTTGGAGTAATCATGCTTGTTGATGATGGAGGGTTATGATGATAGATGTGAGACTTAATTTTTCTTACACTCAACCTTGCATTATTCTTTTGGCTCACCCCCTTGGTATTCTCTCTCTCCTCTCCATTTTTGGCCGGCCATGCTCATGGGGGGCTGTCCAAAATATTGTGGTGGGGATTTTGTTCTCTTCATGCTTGCAAAATCCCCAAGTTCATCTACAAAAGTTCATAGTTCATTTCCTCCAGTAAATGGCAACTTCCTACACCCCAATGAGACATATGTTAGTTATATGTATGCCCTAGAGGCAATTACTGTACATTGGATGTATATTGTAGTGGATGCTGGGACATATATAGGCAGGACTTTCTTGCTCGACATGATAGTACGCTATCTGGTTGCCCTTTATCTTAACATGTATACTTTCAGTCTCTCTATTGCATGTTGATAAAGCCCTTAGGATGTGTACTCGACTTCCAGGACTACGATGCAGATCATACTAGTGGGGCCTGGGTAGTTCATGAGTATATCCTTCAATGTTCCTAGTCGTAGGAATATCGAGACGGGGCATTGATATTCCAGAGTAGACTAGCGCATATCTTCTCGACCCATGTGATGGGCGAAGGATGATCCCATATCCATTGGTGTTTGACATCAGAGATGGTATGCGGGTGATCAGTGGAGACTGGATACACTGAACGGACTCGCCGTGAACTCCCAGATGGTATTATACCTCACGTCAGATAGCAGTTCTCTGGTGACACTGGTACAGCTTAGTCTGTTGACCCGCGATCGTCATAGAGTGTCACGACCCGCAGGGTACGGAACGTGACTAGCACTTAAGTTTACGAAACGTCTCAAGACGTCCGTAAAATAAGCCAGCCAAAGCCCAGAACCCAAAACCAAATAAGCAAAAGAGTGAAGAAAAACCAATCAATTGAAAGCAAGTTTATCAAATAAGTCATATAAAACCTTTTTAAAAACAATATCAATTTTTCCGAAAATTTCGGCAGAGTCTCCTTTGTAAATACTGGCCCCCAAAATGGGTACAACAAGAATATATATGAATCCAACAAATATGGCATCCCCAAGCGGGAGCTAGCTCTTCGCCACAAGGCGGTCACAAATCCCACGCAATATAAAGCAACAACATGCGAATAACCATAATGAAGCATAAGAAAAACAGCATGTCGACTCAAGTGAGCTCGACCCCAAAATACAGCATAAAAGTCCACAAACCTCAAAGTCTCATCTCTAGGTCAATATACAATAATACTGGTAGATACAGTAGATGGAGTGCACTAGATACAAAGAATATACAAGGTGGTACAAAAATAATAATATAACCCACCTAAGAGCAAAACCTTGAGTCCAGACAAAAGAAACAAGAGCGCCCGCCGCTACTGTACTGACGGAGAGGACCTGCAAAAGGCTATGGCACAACGGGGGTGAGTTGCCAACTCGTGAGTAATAAATAACATCTACACAGGCCATCGTATGCATGCACACAAGCATCCTAGCATCTAAATACAGGTAAGGCAGGACATAATGGCAAGTATGTATGCAATATGAATATACTAGCAGGTATGAATGCAATGCGAATCAACTCGTGATCTGAATGTGTAAGTATAAGAAATCATGTTTTTCCTTCTAAGAATCTCTTTTGAAATACCAGCACAATACCAATAGAATCAACAATAACCTGTGTCCAGCAACGACACCTCAAAACTATCACAAATCTCATATATCCATGTCATAGTATCTCTGGCCTCAGCCATCCGGCTGACCCAGCTCAATATCAAAATCTCATCATCTCGCGGCCACGGTCGGTATCCTCTGGATATCCGCCGTGCCAAACAGTCACCGGTAGGTAATCCGTCCCCTGCCAGGCTCAACGTCAACACCACATTCATCTTGCCCCGGGGTACCATACCGGGCCCACCATGTACCCGTGACGGTTCCTCCACTCCTCGACACGGATCTCAAAAACCACAGCAAGCTCATGGTGGACGACACTTTACATCACTAGAAAACCGCAATTACATATTTTAAAAGCATAATAAGTTTAGAAATTTTGCGGCTTTCCCCCGAAATCCAGAAATATCATAAAATCTCAAGAAATCCTCATAAGTGCATATGTCAATGATAATGAATTCATATGGTATCAATGATCAAGTTGCGATGTGTGATTAATAGATTAGGCATGAACAAATAATATGATGAAGCACATGCATATGAATAGCAATCCTACGATTCCATTTTAAGGAATTAAAGCAATAGCGCGAGTTTAAGTATCAATTATAGTAAAAGGTTTCAATTTAAAGGTTATCTAGTATGGTGGCATGGCAATTACCAGGGCGTGTGTGTAAGCATGAATAGTGCTCGTGCTGCATATAAAAACCCTGGCAACGGTGCAGGTGTCCTATAAAATGGTTTCGCATATGTATGTCAATATAAGGCATGGATGCAGCAAATAATCATATAAGTATTACACCCCTAATTACTAACATTACTAAGAATCTTTTAAGTTACTAAAACTATCGGGCGACTTGCGCCATCCAACGATAGTCCCCAGTAGATGTTAAATCTACTCACCGGAATCCCTAGCTAGTCACGTCCAATCACCGTTTTCCCCTTTCGTGCCGCGTCTGACGTCTCCACGACCGAACCTGGAATTACATCAATACCAAACATAAGGTTACATATCAAGAACGACGCAAAACCCAAACGAAGATACTAACGTTCACAAGCTAGGTACAACGTGCACAGGTGCGCGGAACGCACGCGAAAATCGCAAAACTAAATAGAATCGTCGATTTGGTCGCCCGGAAAAACTAAAACCCGATCACTCAAAATCCACACTCACGCATCCTAAAAGTCATAGGATAAGCCAATACAATCATCAAGATATCAAAACTAATTTATCACATACTTTTATCACAAAACTAGTAAGCACAAATATTCTAAAAAAAAAACGACGCAACATCGCCGTTATACGATAAAGTGCTCACAATCCAACACAACATCCAACTAACCCACTAGATAGCCACTACATTAGTTTTAAACCATTAGCAATGCTTAAAAACCTAATTTCCATAAACAAAACCTTTCTTGATTTTCATCATTAGCAATTTCAATCCAAAACTAAACATGACAATACCAAATTAGCACTAATTTGAATCCCACACAAATAAAGTAACCTCATTAACTTAGATTAGCAAACAACTAGATAGCAAAATAGATTTAATTAACTAAATAATGGTTTCTAAAAACCCTAGTTTAATTTCAACCATGAACTTTTTAAAAAAAATCTAGAATGAAACTAACACTAAATTTAACACTAAACAAATTTCAAGGTTCTAGTTTAGCACACTTAAGCTATAATTTAACCATTTGATTAGAAATTATACCTCAAAAGATCAATCCTAAGCTTGCTCAAGCCTCCCAAGACACCTCCTTTCTCCTCGGTTTGAACCAAATTAGGTTGGAGAAGAGATGGAATATGGTTTTGCTTTGAAATTGTGAAGAAATTTGTTGATTTTGTTGATTTTTGAGGTGAATTTGTGAACAAAAGAGAGAGGAAAAATGAAGGGGGGAGCTGCTGGTTTCTGGCCAGAAATGAGGGAGAGGGGAGTGGTGTGGGGTGTGGGAAAGAGGTCTTGGTCAACTCCTACCAACCACAAAAGACTATACCCAAAAACAAATTCAAACCTTTCACAAAACAACCATCATTTCCACACAATAAAACAAGTCAAGGAGCATGGAATTTTTCTGGACCTGATGGTGGTGGGGCCGGCCTAGAGGTGAGGAATGAGAGAGAGGGGTTTTACAAAAGAAATTTTATGCAAAAAGACCCCCTACAAGTCCAAAATTGCAAGTTTAAGCCTAAATTCAATAAATTTCGTTTTCCATAATAAAAATTAGTTAAAACTTAAAATAAATTACTAAAAATTTATGTTACAACTACATTTTAATTAACATGATTTTAAAGCTTAATTTTAGCCCATTTAAATTTGTATTTATCGCTAATTTAATGTATTTTCTTACCGGCTTAAAATAATATTAAAAATTGAAAAAAAGGGAAAATTTTTTAAATGACCAAAATTTCATAAGTAACTCATTAGCTACTAAGAACAAGCAATTACCTATCCATATTAGGTATAATTAGTCCTAAACTGCAAAATAACAAAAAAGACGGTTTTCGGAAAAATACCGAATTTTCACCGATTTTCAGGAAAACACCAAAATGACTTTTCAAGGCGCTACAATCTTCCCACCTTAAAGAAATTCGGTCCCCGAATTTAAAAATATAACTACGCGTACCTGCAAAGAGATGAGGGAATTTCTTCCGCATCTCTCCCTCGGCCTCCCAAGTGATCTCTTCGCTGCTCGGGCTGCGCCAAAGAACTTTCACGGACGGCAGGACCTTTGATCGAAGCTTCTTCACTTGCCGATCAAAAATCTCAACTGGCTCCACGGCGAACGAAAGGTCGGGCTCGATCTGAACTGTCTGACGCTGAATCGTGTGGGAAGGGTCATGAAGATAACGGCGTAGCATCGATACGTGGAAGAAGGGATGAACATCTGAAAGACTGGGTGGGAGAGCCAAACGATACGCAACAGCGCCGACACGCTCGAGGATCTCGAAGGGACCTACGAATCTAGGGCTAAGCTTCCCCTTTCGCCCAAAACGCATCACGCCCTTCATCGGAGAGACTTTCAGGAAAACATGGTCGCCAACTGCGAACTCTAATCTGCGACGGCACCTGTCTGCATAGGATTTCTGTCTGCTCTGAGCTGCCCTCATCCGGTCTCGAATCAACTGTATCTTCGCTGTCGTCTCCTCAACAAGCTGCGGCCCCAGTATACTGCTCTCGCTGAGCTCTATCAAACAGACGGGCGATCTGCATCTCCTCCCATACAATGCCTCGAAAGGTGCCATCTGAATAGTATCCTGGAAGCTGTTGTTGTAGGAGAACTCCACTAACGGTAAATGATGATCCCAGCTACCGCCGAAGTCTAAAACGCACGCTCTGAGCATGTCCTCGAGAGTCTGAATGGTCCGCTCTGATTGTCCGTCGGTCTGTGGATGAAACGCTGTGCTGAAGCTCAAACGAGTGCCTAAAGCCTCCTGAAATCTCTGCCAAAGTCGGCTGGTGAACTGGGTGCCTTGATCTGACACGATGCAAGTCGGTACGCCATGCAACCGCACGATCTGCTCGATGTAAAGCTGGGCATACTGAGCGAAGCTGAAAGTGGTCTTCACTGGTAGGAAGTGAGCCGCTTTCTTCAATCTATCCACGATCACCCAGATGGAGTCGTACCCTCGACTGGTCCTGGGTAGACCCACAACGAAGTCCATCGAAATCTGCTCCCATTTCCACTCTGGAATGGGTAACGGCTGTAGCTCTCCTGCGGGCCTCTGGTGCTCGGCCATGACTTGCTGACAAGTCAGGCATCTCGATACAAACTCCGCAATGTCCCTCTTCATCCCGTCCCACCAGTAGCTCTCTCTCATATCATGGTACATCTTAGTGGAACCGGGGTGGACACTATACACTGATCGGTGTGCCTCCTCAAGAATGTCACGTCGTAATCCATCAGCATCTGGTACGCACAGTCTAGATCCATAGCGTAAAATCCCCTGATCGTCAATCACGAACTCGGAAAATCTGCCATGTCCCATCTGTGCCATGATCTCTGAGCAACGGTCGTCACTGCGCTGTGCCT